>CM022944.1:81652416-82077844 GCA_012931725.1 Litsea cubeba
TAGGGCAACAAATCTGGCTTCCTGACTTCAAATTTCTGATTCATCTGGTTGACGATCAGTTGAGAGTCTCCAAAGACTTCCAGCATGGTGATACCGGATTCGATGGCGAGTTCCAATCCTAAGATCAGAGCTTGATATTCAGCTGCATTGTTTGTGCATGGTTCCAGTAGCGAGAAAGCGTGTGGAATCATGTATTTGTCGGGGCTAACAAAGAGGATGCCAACTCCCGAGATCAGCTGTCTTTTTTCATTTGTCCTGGTTGCACCGTCAAAGTACATGTCCCAGGAGGCACTTTGTGAGAAAGTCTCCACATTGTAGACTGGTTCGTCTGGGAGATCATCTCTGAGTGGAGAATCTTTAGGCAATGGATGCTCTGCGAGGAAGTCCGCTAGAGCTTGCCCTTTGATTGCTTTTTGTGGTACATACCTAATATCAAATTGTGACAGAAGGATGGACCATTTTGCCAGTCGAGCATTGAGAGAACCTGCCTTTGTGACAAGGACCTTCAAGAGGTTGACCCTCGAGACCAGGTAGACTGTGTTGGAAAGCAAGTAGTGACGCAGCTTTTGTACGGCGAACATCACTGCAAGACATTCTTTTTCGACTGGAGAGTAGCGATGCTCTGCACCTACTAGCATGCGGCTGAGGTAATATAGAGCAGCTTCTTTTCTTTGATCATTTTCTTGCGCAAGCAGAGCTCCCAGAGAGTGATCAAGGGCTCTTGTGTACAAGATGAATGGTTTTCCAGTGGTAGGAGCAGCTAACACTGAGGTTTTGTCAGGTATGACTTGATGTCTTGGAAAGCAGCTTCACAGTCAGCATCCCAGACAAAGTTTACACCCTTTTTCATCAACCGGGAGAATGGACGGCATTTCCCCGAAAGATTGGAGATGAACCGTCTGATGTAGGCCAATCTCCCTTGAAGCCCTTTGAGTTCTCTCAAGGTTCCTTGGAGAGGGCATTTCTAGAATGGCTTTGACTTTTTATGAGGTCAAGCTCTATTTCCAGCTTTCCGAACTAAGAATCCGAGGAAACTTACCTGATGAGACGCCGAAGAAGCATTTCAATGGATTCATCGCAGTTTGTGTTTGCGAAGCCGGAGGAAGACTTCTCGAAGGTTTTCGAGATGATCTTCTTTTCTTTGCTTTTGACGGCGAGGTCATCAACGTAACATTCAACCGTCTTGTGCTGCATATCTTGGAATATTTTCATCATAGCCCTCTGATATGTGGCACAGCATTCTTCAGACCAAATGGCATGACAGTGTAACAATACACGCCAAATGGGGTTCGAAAGGATGTATGTTTTTCATCCTCAGGATGCATCTTTATCTGATTGTAGCCAGAGAAACCATCCATGAATGTCATTCGCTCGAATCCACAGGTATTATCAATCATTACCTCTGGTATGGGGAGCGGAAATTCATCTTTGGGCATGCGCCATTCAGGTCTCTATAGTCAATACAGACCTGATCTGCCCATTTTTCTTTGTCACGGGGACAATGTTGGCCAACCATTCAGGATGTTGTTCCTCACGGATGAAGCCGACGCTTTTGAGTTTTTGAACTTCTTGTTCAATTTTATCCATCACATCTGGACGGAATCTTCTTTGGCCTTGCTTGACAGGCTTGATGTCTTCTTGAAGATTGAGTTTGTGAACTGCTATTTTGGGGGTCTAAGCCTGGCATTTCAGCGTAAGACCATGCAAAGCAATCAACGAACTCACGAAGAAAGGCGATATACTCGGGTTAACTCATCATCCTTTATATTCTTGCTTATGAATACAGGACGTGGGTTATCTGGTGTTCCCAAGTCTATCTTTTGAACATGATCTTCTGTTGGAAGGTTCGAAGGTGGTTCCTCCACAATTTTTTTGGAGGCTTCCAGCTCAACGAAACCTTCTGGAGTTTCAAGGGCATTTCCAGACCAAGGTTTTGTTCCTTTCCACGGGTCTTCTTGATCGGTAATTTTCCCAAGGCTTGCTATGAGATGATCCCAATCGCCTGTTGAAACCGAGTCGAAGTAGGCTACTTCTTTTGGAGATGAGGGTTCTTCTGGGTTAGAAGTCCACACGTCTGTGCCATCGGACAAACTCCTCTTCATTTTCGGAGAAATCGTGCCAATTGGATGAGCTTCCTGGATCTTTGTCAGGTGACTCATCAAAGAGATATCCAGGGAGATCGATGTCTTCATGGACTTGAGATGTTGAGGCTTGGTTAGTATATTGACTTTTAAGCCTTTGTGTCAACTGTCTCAAGGGAGTGTCAGGATCATACCCTAACCCGTGTGAAGACTTTTCTACATAGCCGTAGAGTCTCCAATCTTCCAGCTGGCTTTTGGTCAAGACGGGCCCCAATGGCGTGAGAATACCGCGTCCTTCTCCCAAACCGACTGGGTTTTGAGCGTCATAGCCCATTTTCTTCATAATAGCTTGTGCCACAGAACTATATAAGGATAGTTGAGGCATACCTTTATTTTGAAAGGTTCAAGCATGGAGTTTGATGAAGAAGCATCCGATCTATGGAAGAAGATCGACTTTTCCTTTGTTGAAGTTGCTGGAACAACGAAGGAAGCTGACGTAGGATCTTCTATATCAGAAGTTGTCTCCATTGGAGTAAGAGCAGGCTGAACTTGCTGGGTGTCAGCTTGGCTTGACGATGTGTCATCTTCTGGCTCTGAATCCGAGTCCGTGTCTTGCATGATAGACACGAAAGAGACAACAAATTTGCCCCCAGGCTTTTGCTTTGCTTTCTTCACTTTAGTTGTGATGACCAAAGGCTTTGAAGATTTGAGGGAGATGATGAAGGGAGTTTGAATGCTCTCTTCAGACTTACCGGATGGTTTGTTTTCTTCCGGTGATTGTTGAGGAGCTTTGCCTTTATCTTTCTGGAGATTTTCGGCAAAGGATGCTGTGTGCTTTTCCTCTTCTTCTTTTTCACCTTCATACATCTGTGAGTCTGCGAAGTGGACTTCTTTACCTTTGAAGGGTTTTCTGTCCGCAAAGACTCGATGTATCATGCCGTCGTTGCCAACAAACTTGATGCATTGATGTAGAGTTGAAGGGACAACACCATTCTCATGGATCCAAGGGCGTCCGAGAAGGATGTTGTAGCATGAAGAGGTCTTTATTGCATACACTGTGACCTCAGAGATAAGATCACCGATCTGCAATTTGAACCTGATTTTGCCGATAGGCCTTTGAGTACTCCCATCGTATCCAAAGATAGATACAGATGTGTGGCTCAGTTTGCTGGGTGGGATGCCCAACTCTTCAAGAGCCGATGTGGAGATGAGGTTGAGTGCAAACCCTGGGTCGATCTGAACTCTGTGCATAGGCATTTCTTTGATATACCCTGTGAAGTACAGGGGTCAGTTATGCCTGGTTTCTCCAAGCAGGAGGTCGTCCTTTGTGAAGGCGATGGTTGCACTGGCAGCTTTTTTAACCGAGAGGCATTCAATGCATGATCCCTCAGTTTTCTTCTTTTCTCCCTTTGAGGAGGCTTCTGAGTTTTTGACCCGGTAATCCATTTCAATTTGGAGGACTTGCGGGGCATATTTGTCGACATCCTCATTCAGCTTTTGTAATTCCGAAATGAGATTATCACGAGTGTGCGGAGACATTCGCAACAAATCTAGGATGTGCAAACGTGCATGTATGTGCTTGAAGTGTTCAATCAAGTCATACTTGAAAGCCTCCTTAGGGCCTGCATGTTCATCATTGTTGCCACTAGGGGCGCTTACAACATCTTTTCCTGAAGGATTTACATATGTAAAGGAAGATTGGTTGTAATTTTTGTGGTAGTCCCGGCCAGAGCGGGTGCCTCTACCAACTTCGAGAGCTTCTTGAGAAGGGTCTTCGTTTGGAAGATTGTCTTCAGGATCAAGAGACTGTCGTTTTTCATTTGCTGAGGATGTATCAGCAGCAGAGTTACCATTCTCAGTGATTGTGTTGCATGGAGCATTTTCCGGGAACAAGTCCTGAACAGCATCCAGCAATCTTTCTTCTTCGTTGACTAATTCATCGTCCCAAGCATCAATGGCTGGGAATTCTTCAGTCAGGAAGGGTGTGAACTTTGAAGTCACAGTCTCAGGAGAAGAAACCTGAGAGGGTGTCATCTCAGTGAAAGTCACGTGAGACGAGGTGGCTCCAGAAGATATATTGCTAGGCGTAGCCGGAGTGTAAGTGCTCTCATCAGACGATGCTTCGGAAGAGCTATAATCCCGAATTATCACATTACAGGAAGCTCTGATGGGAGACGTTGCCTGATCGGAGTCAGACTCATCCTCGGATGTGAGAGGATCGTCTATCCAACAATTTTCTCCATTTTCAGGAGTTAAGGGAGGATGTACCTGGTGGTCTTCAGGGACTTCAGGCTCTGGATTGCGAGGAGGCTCGTTGACGCGTTCTTGCTCTTGTTCTAGACCGAGTCGCTGCAAGATCCTTGCATATTCTTCAAGATCAGGCATGGGAGCCGGATCTTCTTCTTCATCATCTCTTTGTGGCTCAACATTGTTGATTTCCACTAGAGTAATGAGAGGTGCTGGGTCAGCAGCATTTTCTTGTACAGCTTCTTGGTCTTCTTCATCATCAGACCAGGATCCTTGTGGCTGTAAGGGGTTATACCAGATTACTGGCATAAGATGAGACTCAGGAACCCATTCTTCATCGGAGAGATATTCTCCTGTTTCAAGGGACTCCTCCCACTCATCTGTGTAGTTGGATTCGAATCCATCATCGGTGTCGCTGGATTCGTATCCATCAATGGAGAATCCAACTACCGAATTGCAAGAGTATGATGCCTCCTGCATGGCTTCTTTGAATTGAGGTGGCATGAAATCACTGAGAGTGAATTTCCTTACCCCTTTGAAGTCTCTGGAAGGGATGTTTTTGTTACCTCCAGTGAAGCGGTAGAGGAAGCCTCTGCCTTTTCTTTGACCTCTAGTTTTGGCTGGGTCTTCTCTTGCCGTTTGAGCTTGAGGAGATGTTTCCTAGCCTACCTTCGCTGTTGAGCTGTAGGCTTTGTTTTCACGACCTCCCAATTTTCATCTTCCAGGAGATCGGGATGTACCCATATCGGTTGTCCGTCTGGTGTCGGGTAAGGAACCAGTTCCTCGGACGCTTCGATTAAGTTTATCACCTTGAAGGAAGTAGTGATCTTCTTCTTCGGTGATTTTGATGTTTGTCCACATGTCACCATATTGACGGAGGCAGACCCATAGTTTTTGTCAAAGGTGATGACTCCGTTTTTCCACATCTCATTTATTTTCTCTCTCACAACGAAGCATTGATTGAGAAGATGCGAGATCATCTGGTGGTGTGGACAGTACCGAGGATCGTTGGTTTTGCCAACATCACCCGGTCTTTTTGCTTCAGGCAAGGTGAGCTTGCCGTTTGCCACAAGAGCCCCGAAGATTTCATCAATATCTTCATCAAACGGGTATTTCTTCTCTACTCGTTCTTTGAAGGCATCAGAAAGTTCAGGTCTCTTACCAACAGCTTTGTTTTCAGCTTTCTTTGGTGGCTGAGGAGCTGATTTGGTCTGCACATTGAGGACCTCTTTCTTCTTTGGTTTTGAGGTCGTAATGGCGGTTGGCTCTTTTCTTGATGATTTCTGACTGTTGAGGTCTTTAATCACCGTTTCAGCTTCCATGGAAGCTTCTAGGAGTTCTCCCAGGTTTTTTGATTTGTTGCCGATGATCATGGAGCGGATTCTGGCTCTCATGTTGTTTCGGCAGATGTCGACTAGCGATGCTTGTGGCAATACATCAGAGCATTTGTATGCCATTGCTTTCCACTTGTGAATGAAGTCATATGTTGATTCATTCTCCCCCTGTTTTAGGCTGCACAGCTGAGCCATAGTAGCGGGATGATCTTCACCTTTGAAGTGAGTCAGGAAGCGTGTCTCTAGCATGGCCCAGTTTTGGATTGAGTCCTCTGGCAGAGTGGAGTACCAATCGAAGGCCGTACCTTTTAGGGTACTTGCAAAGAGGCGGATCTTGAGTGCATCTTGATCCGCGATAGCTCCCGTCAGGATCTTGAAGTGGATGACGTGCTGTCTGGCTGATCCTTTCCCCGTATATGTTTGGAGAGTAGGATGCTTGAATTTGGTGGGGAACGGGACCGAGTCCATCCATAAGGGATATGGTGGCTTGATCCCATGCTCCTTGAGTATATCCTCTTCTTTTGCTTTGGCGAGGATACCGTCTACGTCCTTTTTGGTAAGGGCGCGTGACTCATTTTCTTCTCCATTTACCTCGTCGTTTTGATGATTCGGAGGAGGTTCATTGTTCGCCTGATTTTGGAAGGCGAGGAGAAGGTTTTCCATCAGAGTCTCAATCCTCTGCTGGCCCTGTTCCAACTGCTGGATACGGGTGATCGCATCTTCTGGAGGTGGATTGCGGGGTGGTGACTCAGAATTTGTAGCCAAGACATTCATCCTTCGTGATTCGAATGAAGAAACTGTCCTGGTGACTGAGCTGGGGCTCATTCTTTTTAAAGAAGAGCTTGAGGAAGGATCACTCTGCTGTCCTTTGCTTGAAGGAGCAGGGGATTCTTCTGAATGTCTTCTTGTCCTGGAGACGCTGCGGGTCATCGGACGTCGGACATGGATTTTTGTTGTTGATTTTTGGCACCTTTTGGTTTTTCCAACCATATGGACGGCAGCAACTTGGTTGGGTCTTTCTTTTTCGACCCATTTGGGAGAGACTTGAAGTGTGGGAGGCTGGGTCCTTTGCTTCTCTAGTCTCTTTTGCCGGTATGACGCACGGCGGCATATACGACGAGCAATTTGAGCTTCGGTCAGCTCTGGCTGGGCTTTGATGATGAAGGATGTGCTCCCTCGGGCGCAGCAGCCGAGCCTGTCTTCTTTGCAGCTGGGCAAGGACAGGATGCGAACCCTGTCCTTCGCCTGTTGCAGCGAAGCTTTGAATTTTTGAAGTTCGGCCCCTGTAGAGATGAAGGGTCGAACTGCAGGTTTGTAGGCCTTAGCAGGTGCTTGTAGAGGCCTTGTGATGCATGACTTGATTTTGGGCTTGTAGGAACAAGCCGGCTCATGCTGGGATGACTTGAGAGTCAGGTTGGAGATGGGTCTCTCCTCTTTCATGTAAGCAAGAGGGTAGAACTGGTTCTCCTTGAGTGGGGCCAGGAATGCTGGCTTAGTGGATGTTTGGGACCTTCTCTGTTTTGGTGAAGGTCTTGGGGACCAAGTCTTGAGGTAGACCTGGTTGTTTGCAGGTCGAGGCTTCGTGGGGCTGCCACGGGCTTCAGGCCTTCTGGTGCTCGCCTTTGGTGTCACGGTAGTGACACGTTGAGAGGCGAGTTTCTGCTTCTTGGAGGAAGCAGTTTGTTCCTCAGGAAGTGGGAATGGTCCCAGTGTCCCAAAGATGATAGCCGGGGAGTCGAGGTCGACCCGGAGTTCAGAGAGTTGCCGAGGGAGTTGACGCTTCGGCAGCTGATTGGGCGCTTGTAGGTGCGCGTGGTTTGCTTCTGTTGAAGCATGAGTTGGTGCTTGTTTTCATCGAAAGTAATGGTTAGTGAAGCTGCCATTGTTAGTTTTGGAAAAGTTCTGAAACAAGACCACATCCATTAGTAATCACAAGAATATAATGATCATAAATGGGAAGTTCTATGGTTTCGTCTTTTCAAATTGCTCGAGGTAGATGACCCAAGCAATATGAGGAAGGCAAAATGCCATAGAGGGTACAATTGTTCTAATCGCAGGTATGGTAAGCCCAGAATGGGCATCCCAGTGACTGCTAGAAGCAATTGTGAACTTAAATTCGACTTATCGAGAAGCAGAGCATGCTCGAGGTAAGAAGAATATAAAGTTGGAGTTACAGATGTGCCGGTCGCAATACAGTAGACCCTGAAAGGGCGTACTAGTACCGCTAGACACAAATGTTTTGAGACCGCATCCATGAGATGAGATTCTCTGTTTTGAAAGGTCAAGATTGGATTCATCAAAGAGAGCAGATGGTATTCCGATCTAAACACGGGCTAAGCGATTTCCGCGAGCGCCAGTGCTCAGAAAGAAATGAACCATAATTTCTCGGATCTGAATCTAAAGATGACGAGTTTTTTTTTTTTTTTTCAAAAGTCAATACCGGGTTCATCAAAGAGAGCAAAAGGCACTCCAATCTGAACACGGGCTCAGCGATTTCCGCGAGCGCCAGTGCTCAGAAAGGAGAAGACCAAGATTTCTCCAATCTAAACCCAAAATGACGGAAGTTTTTTTTTTTTAAGATTTTGAAGATTTTTTTTTAAATCTTTTTTTTTATTTTTTTATTTTCTATTATTTTTTTTATTTTTTTTATTTTTAAGATTTTTTTTTGAAATTTTTTTTTTATTTTTTATTTTAAAATTTTTTATTTTTAAAAAAATATTTTTTTTTTAATTTATTTAAAAGACGAGAGAGTACACATAGGCCTCCTAACCTGGTCTTATGAAATCTTGATTGATAGAATTGCCCCCAGGTAAGGGTAGGATTACTTAATGAACCCGTTTGGAGGACCCTTGCCTAGAACAGTCAAGCTGTCTCCACACTCTGGACAAGGCTTTTCTTTGAATCAACCATGATCAAAGAACACAGTTGGTTTAACCTTAGTGGTCTATGTCTTTTTTTTTAATTATATTATTATTATTATTATTTTAAATGAACTCATCGAAGAGAAACAATGGCCCAAAACCTTAGTCGAACAGGCTCAACATTTCTGCGAGCGCGATGAACGATAGGAACGGATCAAGGTTTCTCAATTTTGAATCCAAATTGAGAAATCTAAAAAGAAAAATTTTTTTTATATATTTTATATATATATTTTTAGATCTTTAATGAACTCATCGAAGAGAAACAATGGCCCAACCCCCGATCCGAACACGGTCTCAGCGATTTCCGTGAGCGCCAGTGCCCAGAAGGGAGAGGATCAAAGTTTCTCAATTTTGAATCCAAAATGAAAAATCTGAATTTTTTTTGTTTTTTTATTTAAAATTTTCTTTTTTTTGAAAAGAGAAAGAGTGGAAATAAATTCAAAGAATTAGAAATTTCCAAACAAAAAATCTCATCTCATTTTTTTAGATGCGGAATTCAACATAGGCCACCAATTATAAAGTAGCCAAGGAATCGAGCAAAGAAATATAAGCATAGAGCAAAATATATGATATGCAAATATTTCATTTCTAGCATCGTGTTCTCAAATAAACGAGTCCCACCGGGTGGAGCCAGCTTGATGGACCGCGCTCCAATGCTCGGTTCCTACCGAGGTCGGCGGACGTGGGAGTCCGTTTGGTTCCGACCCTTTCGTAACCAGGGGGCAGGGGCGTGCATCAACATTTCTTTTTTTTTGTGTATGGGTGTGCCAGATTTTCTATTTTTACTTGGAATTGCAAGTGGTGATCCGGAGATCAAACTTCGCAAGTAAAAAGGAAATCAACTTCTTTCAAGTTTTCCATTGCACATATATTCAAGAAAAGAGACATTTTCTTGATTTGCCGTGAAAGGCGATTTTTTTTGGCTTTTATAGCCGATTTTGGCGTTTATAGCCGAATTTTGGCGTTTATAGCCGATTTTGGCGTTTATAGCCGATTTACAATCCTTATCAATAATGAAAGACAAGAGCTGTGATTTTTGTCTCTTTAGAAAAAATACAAACTACAATGAAAAGCAAGAAAAGGAGGATCTAACTTCTCAGGAGATTGTGGGGGACCCGTTTAGATTGACGGTCGCAAGCCATATGTGGGCTTCGCCATCATCCATGCAGATGAGAACAGAGGATGCTATTGATTCGCTTGGCTTGGCTATAACCTCAGGTTTTTAGAGGACAAAGACCAAAAGGAGGTCCTATATCCAATAAAAAGCCGAGTAGACGGGCTGAAAAGCCACATCTAAGCCATTGGAGGCAGGAGGAGAAGGCAAGGACCTTGGGGGGGTACTCCCCAAGGGACTTTTGTCCCCTTGTAGCGGTGGCCGGTGTAGAACTTCCGCAGAGTTTTCTCTCTTTTCCTTCTCTGAATTTCTGTGCTTCTGTCTGTGATTTTCGTTTTTCTCTCTGTGTTTGTCTTTCTTCTTGGAGAGCTCTCCTATTTATAGGCTTTTTAGGTGGCCATTTAGGAGGGTTTATGAGCTTTGATTGTCATAAAGCTACATAAAGGGAGGAGTTACAGAATTGAATTCTTTATTTTGTAACTCTTTTTTCTTGGCTTTTGATTGGCCGGAGGAGATTGAGGGCATTTAATCGCCTTTAATCGCCATGATGGGAGGAGTTTCATGGGTTAAATGCCATGAATCTCTTGACTTGTAACTCCCGAATGCTTGCTTCTGATTGGGCCGTCCAAAGAAATGGATTAATGACTGTAATAAAGCTAGTCAATTAATCGCATTAAGTGGTCGCCGAGGAGCTGAAGAGTCGCGGGCCGTGCCACGTCTTTTGGGATTCTTCTGTCGATGATCATCGATGGATCTTCATGTAGATCGACATCAGATGACCATGTAATTTCAGGTGTTTGTTGCCAACAGCAGGTCGGTGCCATCTGTCCTGTCGATTTCTCGATCGGTCGGGTAGAAAGCACACTTTTTTTGGTTGACCGGGTGGCGATCAATATTGTTTTCGATACTCTTGATGATTGACCCGTGTTTTGGACGGATGTCAGAGGACTTGGTGTCTCAAAAGCATGAATTTTGGAAAGTACCAGAGGCTGGGTTCTTCGAATCGCGAAAAAACGACGAAAACCGGGGTTTCCGGGGCCTTCCCGGCGACCCCGGGCTCCAAGGTCGCCGGCGACCCTGGGCCAGGGTCGCAGGGGTCTGCGACCCTGGGGGGGTTTTCCCCCCTTTGTGTCCCGTTTTGTGTCCGGTTTTGCTGTTTTTCGATTCTTTTTCCTTCTGTATTTTTCCTTGACATTTTGACCATTTATTGGCCTGATTTCTTTGTAGGAAACCTGATGAGAATCCTTGCATTTTATTTTGCAAAGTTTCCAATTTCCTGAGAAAGCCAAAGACTTTGTCGCGCAGAGCTGCCGATTTTCCGTCAGAAGCTGAAACTGGGTCAAACGATGTCGGAATGACCTGAAATTTGGTGTGAAGCCTCCTGAGCAATAAATAAGACCGACCATAGGCTTTTGTTTGAGTTTTGAAGCCGTTTGGGGTCCTATCACCAGTAGACTTGCTTTTTGTCGCGATGAAGTTGTCGCGGTTTGATGTGCGGTCAACCGATGTCCGATTGACTTGAAATTTGACAGGGAACCTATTGGAGTCATTTTAAGATGATCCATAGGCTCTGTCTTGGAAACCATGGTCCCGGAGAGCTTTGCCGCCGAGAGGCCTGATTTGGCTTCCGAGCGTCAAACTGTGGTCAACTGTTGTGGAAATGACCTGAAATTTGACGTGTAGCCCTTTATAAGCATTTTGAAGCCGTCCATGTGCTCTATCTGATGAGTAATGGCCTCGGTGGTTCTCGCCGCCGAGAGGCTTGATTTAGCTGTTTGAGGGTTGATGTAGGGTCAAACGTTGTCGGTTTGACTCGGAACTTGACGTGGAGCCTTTTGGAAGTATTTTGAGACCATCCATCGGCCCTGATCGAAGATTTGGTGTCTCCGATGCTTTTGCCTCCGAGAGCTCCTTTTCAGCTGTCGGAGAAGCGAAGTTAGGCCAAATGATTTTGAAATGGCCCGAAACTTCTTGTGTACTCCTCTTTTGGCTGTCTGGAAGAATCTTGCAGTTTTTGTTTGATTCTGACAAGATTTGATTTTTGGAAGCAGCATTGCCTATTTATGGCAGGTTGCGACTTCATGTAGCTTTTTGGATCTTGAAGAGGCAAAGTGACATTTTTGGTGTCAACATTGGGAAGCTACCTAATGTGATTTACTATGCAAGTAGGACCCTCAATGATGCACAGCTAAATCACACAACCACTGAAAAAGAATTACTCGCTGTGATTTTTGCCTTGGAGAAATTCCAGTCCTACTTGTTAGGATCCAAAGTCATCATCTACACGGACCATGCAGCTTTGAGATACCTTCTGTCCAAAAAAGATGCAAAAGCCCGATTGATCCGGTGGATCCCTCTACTACAAAAGTTTGATTTGGAAATAAGAGATAAAAAAGGATGTGAGAATGTTGTAGCAGACCATCTTTCAAGATTACCATTAAAACCATCAGATGAGGTTCCTCTGAATGAAAACTTTCCTGATGAACAATTGCTCAGTATTTCCCAAATCCCCTGGTTTGCAGATATAATCAACTCCCTTGTTACAGCGGAGATGCCCACCCATTGGTCAAAACAGGATTGATCAAAATTTCTTGCTGAGGTCAAATACTTTTTCTGGGATGACACGTATCTTTTTAAGTACTGCCCAGACCAGATCATCAGGAGATAAATTCCTGATCATGACCACTACTCGGTCATTTCATCCTGCCAAGATCATGCTTGTGGGGGCCACTTTAGTTCGAAAAAGGCAGCTGCAAAAGTTTTTGCAGTGTGGATTTTACTGGCCCACAATCTTTAAAGATTGCCACACTTTCTGTTTGAACTATGAGAGGTGTCAAAAGCTTAGCAAGCTCAATCGGAGGAACATGATGCCCTTGAAACCTATACTTGTGGTAGAACTTTTTGATGTGTCGGGAATTGACTTCATGGGGCCATTTCCAAGCTTTTTTGGTAATTTGTATAATTTACCTGCGGTGTACTATGTTTCTAAAATGGGTGGAAGCAATACCTACCAGAAAGAATGATCGCCATGTGGTGATCAAATTTGTGAAGGAATACATATTTTCTAGGTTTGGTACACCCAGGGCAATTATCAGTGATAGTGGAACCAATTTTTGCAATAGCACATTTGACCATCTGATGAAAAAGTACTCTGTTACTCATAAGGTTGCTACGCCCTACCACCCATAGACCAGTGGCCAAGTAGAAGTTTCGAATAGGCAGATTAAATTTTTTTTAGAGAAGACGGTTAATCCAAATCGGAAACACTGGTCTTTGCGCCTATTGGATGCGTTATGGGCCTATCAAACTGCTTACAAGACTCCTATTGGGATGTCCCCATATAGATTAGTCTATGGAAAGGCATGCAATTAGCCTGTAGAATTGGAGCATAGAGCTTATTGGGCCATTAAGAAGTTCAATTTTGACTTACGCACAGCGGCTACTCTGCGCAAATTACAACTCAATGAGTTGGAAGAACTTAGAAATGATGCCTATGAGAATGCCAAGATCTACAAGGAAAGAATGAAGTTAAACCATGATAAGTCAATTTTAAGAAAATCTTTTGAACCGGGTATGAAAGTCCTTTTGTATAACTCCCGGTTACACCTGGTTCCAGGAAAATTGAGATCTCGATGGTCTGGCCCATTCATTGTGCTACTGTTTACCCTCATGGGGCTGTGGAAATTGAAAATCCCAAGAATGGGGATGTTTTCAAATTGAATGGGCAACGGTTGAAACCATTTCTGGAACTAAAGGATAAAAACATTGAGGATATCATTCTGGAAGACCCAATTTACCAGGACTAATCATTTTTGGTCACGTCGGGCTAACGACGTTAAACTTAGCGCTGTTTGGGAGGCAACCCAATTTTGGAAGGTAATTGAGCTGGTTGATCACACTCTTTTGCAATCACCCCACATGGTAAGATATTCCAATTTTCCTTATTGTTCATTTTCACATTATACATGCATTCATAACATTGAGGACAATGTTGCATTTAGGTTTGGGGGTGTGAGTTAGAACTTGACATGTGATCATTTGTTCAATTTTCATTATACATTTTCTTTTTCGCTTTGCTTTGGTTTTTAGGAGATTTTTAAAAAAAATAAAGATTTGTTATTGTTAGGTTAGAGGGAAACTTTCGAGAGAATTTTTATTGGCTGAAGATATTTATTTTGGGCAAAAGAAAACAATGGTTCACTATTTTATTTATGGAAAAGGTTTTTGGAAAAGTGCTGAATTTTGATCCCTCACTTTACACAGGTTGTATATGTTTCCAAGGTTGAATGTGAAGCTTTAATTTCCGTTTTTCTTAAAAAAAAAGGAAGAAGAAAGAAGAAAAATCGACCCTTAGTGTTACAGAGCTCCCTGGTTCGACGGGTGGATACATGGAAAGGGCTGCCTATTGTTGGGGACTGAAAAAGAAATAAAAAAAAAAGAACGTATAGTTTTGAAAAAAAATTTGTTGGGGAGTCATTAGCCGAATGCTCATTACATGGATTAATTAGAAAGCTTAAGGGATCTAGGCATTGCACAGTCACATATGTGTGCTTGGAAAAAAAAAGAACAAAAATTTTGCGCCCTTTGAAAAATAGTAGTGCGAAAGCCGTCATTATCGCCTTGAGAGGAATATTGTTTTTCTTTACTAAGTTTAGGTGGCCCAGAATTAAAAAAAAAGAATATTCACTACACAAAAAATGGGAAATTGGAACGGATTACCGTTCCTAATCCGTGTGTTCCTAATCCGTTCATCCGATCCAATTTTTTGTTTTTGGAACGGATTAACGGATTAGGAATGGATGAACGGATTAGGAACACACGGATTAGGAACGGTAATCCGTTCCAATTTCTCGTTTTTGGTGTAGTGATTATTATTTTCACGGAAATTCTTAGTGAATCATTTGATGCTTATTACGTATATATACTTTTCACCGTGCACGATCAATTAGCATGATTTCGAGAATTTCTGACCAAAAGATGGGATTGGTGAACCGAATTTAAGATTTGTCTTTGAAAATTTTGAGAACTGAGAATAATTGGTATCTATAAATTTTCTCTTGAAGGAGTTTCCCTGGATTTTGTTAGGTTTTAGCACATATTTTTCATAAAAAAAAAAGAATTTTGTGGGTAAATTCACTACAAACCCTCACGAGGCACAACTCGTCCACTAGGGGGAACCTAGGGGTTTAAGGGCTTGCTGCATATGCTAAATGCAGTCAAGAGGGCCAACGAAAGTGGCATTATTTTTGTTTTTCTGCATTTGTCTTTTTCTTAAATTAGGTAATAAACTTCTCTTTCTTCACTTACTTTGCTCGAGGACTAGCAATAAGCTGGTTTGGGGGTGTGATAAGTCCACAAAATTGTAGTTCTCATTCATCATTTTATGTTAGTTTGTGGACTTAATTAGGGTAATTTACACTCAATTTCATAGAATTTCATAATTCCATGCATTTGAGCATCATAGTTGGAATCTTAGTCAAATTTGGTCAAAATTCATTACATTGCATGACTTTTGTGAAATTAGGGTTCTCATCTCATTCATCACCCAAAATTAGTTTTTTTTTAGCTTCACTAATGCATACCTGCTAATTTTGACACCATGTGTTATTTTTGGAAAGTTGGGTATTTTTGGTGCATTAAGTAGGCATGTAGAGTCCCATGCATAGTCCATCTAGACTCCTCACACTTGATTATTATTGACATTATTTAATTTTATTTATGTAGGAGAAATCAAGAGTGGGACCTGCATTGGTGAAACTTGAGAGAGATCAAACGCGGGACACCTTTCATGGTGGGCCCACATATCTTGGCATCTTGGTGGAGTTTGAAAGGTTGAAAATTCTCAAAGAAGAAAGAAGAAACTCAGATTTGGAAAGATGGTGTTAACTTGCTAAATTTGGAAACCAAAATCAAGAAAGAGAGAGAAAATTAGAAACTTTGCAAGGGGAGTTGAGTAGTCAAAGTTGCAAGTAAAGAAGCATGCCAAATATGGAAAGAGAATCAAATAAGCAAGCAAAGAAAGAGTCCAAACATGCCTTGGATGTCCAACATGGGTCCCACACACCCCATTACATGCCAAACATAGAAGTTCCCTTAATTGCCATTATTCTCGGAATTTTCAGGGGCAGCAAATTGAAATAGCCATAACTTTCAAACCGAGTATCATATTGGCACAATCTATACACCCTTGGAAAGCTCTTTTCGAGTAGATATCCGTGGAGCCCAAGATTTCATAAATCGGAGCTATATTGAGGGAGATATGACCTCGGAAATTGCAAAAAGTTTTTAAAATTGGCAACATGAGAGATCTTTGAGGAGTTCAATTTGGCAAGACTTAGAGCTCAAGAGACCACACCTAGTAACTAATCCTCTCCAATTCAAATTCTTTCCAAGTGTGAAGCCTAGCTTGAGTCCTAAGCAAGAAATCTCTACAAATAAGGAAACAAGTCCTAAAAGAGAGGAGATTCTTTGCTAAAAAGGAGGCATCAACAACTATAAAACAAACCCACAAGGGGGATGGAGAGGCATCTCACGTCCAACCCACTCTCCAATTCTCTTCTTTCTTTCTTGCTTTCCATTAGTTGTTTTTATTTTGGTAGCCTTGAGCCATGTCCAAGGACTTGTTTTGAAGGAGAATTTTTTTTTTGTGAATGAGAAGTTGTAAACTTGCAATTTTTAATGAAAAATCAAGAAGTATTCTTTGCAATGGCGGGCTAGTTTTTCTTGATTAAAGCTATGGATGAAGGTAAGTAATCACCTTTTTATTTATTTAGTAGTTCTAATTTATGTTCCATGATTATGTGCTTAACGATGAATAGGCTTGTCTTCGTTCCCTAGGCAAATCTCTAGTTTTAATTCTAAAAATAAATTTTGATTTTTGACTATTCATGCTTAGGTTTGATAGGCCATGCTTAGGATTTAGATCTTTTGATGGTTTATACTTATCTTTGATGGGTAGTTCTTAAATTATTTTTATTCTTTTATGAGATGAAGAAAGTCTTTTGTTTTGAACTTTTATGATTAAAAAGGGTTTTTAAAAGTTAGATTTTCCAAATTAAAAACATTGATTTGTCTTTGATTTGAAGTAAAAATTGGAACAAGTTAGGATTACTTGATAAATAATTGGTGGATGCTAATTAGATTCCTATGCTCTAATTACTTTCATTAATTGGTAGTTTTCATATTACTAAATTAGTTGCTTTCTTTTTATTTCTAAATAATCAAAACTTTCCATAATTGTTACTTAATTAGTTTTCTTAATCTAAAAGTTTCTTTAATTAGCTCACTGTGGGTTCGACCCGTTCTTGCCACTATCTCATCTAGACACCCGTGCACTTGTAGTATTATATGATTAATAAATATCACATCAACAGTGTCCAAAATCCCAACATTTGCACATTTTAAAGTATTTTCTTGTGGGGATTTTTGGGCCATCAAACCAAGCATGGAAACATGATTTAAATCAATCTAAGTGTTTTAAAAACATGAAACCTAAAATTCCAAATAAGATTTGAAACTTTTAAAACCATTGGCCAGCTTGATTCATAAAAATTCTTTTCAAATTAATTGCATTCAAGTTTAAAACCAAAACATGCATGAAATAAATGATTTACAAGATTTAAAGCAATGCATGAGTAAATTAAGATTTTAAGACTTCTAAAACAATGCATGTGTGAAAATTCAAATGATGAATAAAATGAATAATGTATCCATCAAATTGCAATATACAAAATCACTATTAATCTTCCCCTTTGCAATTTGATGGCAACTTACTCAACACTACTCAACATGAATTTACACACTAGTCTTCAGCTCCTCCTTAGCTAGACAAGGCTTGAAATCTTCTTGGATGCTCCTTTGACTTGGCTTGGGCTCTAGGTCATTTTCTTTTCTTCTTTAGCCAAGCATGTTCTTTAGCTCCCAAGCTTTCATCTTTCATCTCTCGCCCTTTGACCATGCATACTTTTCCTTTGGCAAGATATGCATTCTCTCCCCCTTTGGAAGATAATACAAAATCTCCACTTTGATAGATTGGCTATATTCTCCCCCTTTGATATGCAACTTGAGTATTCTCTCCCCCTTTGCCATTAAATTGAAAAATGCCAATTGAAAAGGGGTAGGAATTTATTCAAGACCCTTGAGGATCAAGTGGTACCTACACACATAAAACAAGGAAAATACCTTTTAGTAGCACCTACTAAAAAAATAATTCAAAAAAGAAATACAGAGTAGGGTATCATGTATGGGTAGCAAGTTAAAAGGGTATAGAGCCAATATAAGGATGAATTTGATGAATGCCTCCCCCTCAATCCATACTCTCCTTTTGTCAAACTTTTTACAAGAATTTAACTATTTGGTGCAAGAAAAAGATGGTTTAACCAATTGAGGGTTATCTTCAAGGGAAGGATTAGATACCAATTGATAGCAATTGACTATAAAGCTCAATATGATCAAATTACCAAAATAAAGAGCAAGGTCAAGGAGAAAAGCAATCATGGATACCAATTGTAATAAAGGTTACCAATTGAGATCAAAGATATGACTATTAATTTCAATCACTCTAAAATGGAGTTAAAGGAATATAACTACTAGGATTAATCCAAATTAGAGCTATCCATGATGAGATGGGGTTTACTAAACATAGCATCAATCAATATAACTATGAAAATCATATGCAATGAATAATTTGAAATCATTTCATTCAATCATTAAATTTGACTATCATGTGCAAGATGAGTGACATAAAGTTCAAACATGAAGCCTACCTCAACCATTAACCAACCAAGATTATGATCACATAAATATGGTGGTTATGAGATTTACCTATAAGTGCATGAGAGGTGGCAAATATGAAGATTATGATGCTAATGGAATGTGACATGGAATAAAGACGTATTAGTGTTATGTTCAAGCCAATGTACACAAGGTCTATCACATTCTCAAGATATGAGAACAATTGGATATGGCATTAATAGAAAGTTATACTAATTGAAACCAATTGAATTTGACAACATGAACAAGAGCATGGATGTGACAAACATAAACTTCCATAAAGCATCATAAATAAATATTCATCACTTTTATTGATAAATTAATGATCATAGTTATGAACTTGATAAATTGCATAAAATGATATAGCTTTGAAAGGCATGCAAATTTCAAAGTGTCAAGTCATATGAATTCTGTTAGTTTTATGGACTCAATCCAGTAGATGATATAATAAATTGATTAATTTCTTTATTTATCAGTATATTCATGCTTTCCTTTCATGAGATGAATAGTGATTTATTATATACTTGCACATAACTAATACGAATGACATGATGGTTCATGAGATGAAATGGAGTCCACAAGTATATTAGATGTAACACATGTGTATGGATGAGATCCATATACGGGAGATGTGTGTGACAAATCTTATACTTAAATATCTTCACAACTAGTGATGAGACTGGACATCTCATACTGACAAGGTTGCAGCACTTTGATCACTATGAGATAGTGTGATTTGTCTCGATCATCAGAATGTAAGATTCTGGATCATAGTGCTGGTACATTAGATGTATTGAACGACCATGAGAAGCACCTTATAAACACTGTCTTTACGTTAATGTCTGCTTTCATAATTCCCTAGCAATAGGCTCTCAATCCTGAGACATTAATGAACTCAAATTTCTATCTATTCATTTGCTTTGAGTCACCAATGAGTGAGGCCAACTGTAGGTCAACACCTAGGTGATTTGGGTACGTGGTAGTAGAGCTGTGGGAACATACAATGGTCAAGATGGAATCTATCTATAATATCCCCTTATGCCAATTAATGGATTTATCATTGGTAAGTGCGCACCCATTCTGATTAAGAGTTAATTAGAAAGGTACCTATGATCATTATAATTAATTGGGGCTCAAGGATAATAAGATATGGATCTAGTTTGGTGGACAGGTCCAATTGATCCATGGATATTGATAGAGGGGCCTACTTGTGGTAATGTGGAAGTTTAGGGTCTTCTATGTAATATTCCTAAGATTGGAGTTCAACTGCATATATATACTGGAGTTATTTGCAATTAATTGTGGGCCCGGATTATACATGAGATGTTGGGTTGCATATCCCAGTTGAAGCCCGCTTTCTAAGGAATCCCTAGTGGTCCCTATGCTAGCCTAATTATTAGAAAGTATCTAATTCTAGTTGAACTCTAAAAGTAAAGTTACTATTTCTATTTGAAGTAAGACTTCTAATAGTGGTAATAGTAGACTTACTAATTTTAGTAGAAGTGAGACTTCTATTTTAATTAGAAAGGAATTGGAAAGTTACTAATCATATTTGAAGTGAGACTTCTAATTATGATATGGTAAGTTACTAATTAATGGAAGTAAGACTTCTATTGTAATTAGTAAAGAAGAGGTTACTAGAAGTTATAAATATAGAGGAGAAAAGGAGCCTGGATGTCCATGAATAATCCCACCATAGGGATTCACGCCCAAGGCCTCCTTGTGCAAGAGTTGCACATGCCCCTTCTTCTCTCCCTCTTCTAGTTCTCTTTCTAGTTCCTCCCTAGAGTTCTTAGTAGTTTTCTCTTGGAGATCCCACCATCTTCTTGAGAAAAGGAGAATCTGATACGGGTCATAGCATGAAAGATCAAGAGGTCTTGGAGATCCCCATTTGATTAGTGAAAGCTTTTTATCATCAAAGAAAGACGTAACTTCTCCATTGGAGCACAACCGAGCTCCAAAGGTATAATCTACTTCCTTGCATATTGTAGATTATTATGGATGCTTATTAGTTGCTGTTTCTATCTTCTAGATAGATTGTTTTACTGATCATGATGGCTGAGATTGAGGACATGGATCTTGGATTGGGTTTTAGAGCCTTCTGGATAATTGATCCCTATATCAAGTGGGTCAAGAGTTTTTGAAACCTATCCTAGAGGCCCACCCTAGGCCCCCGCGAGCTGACCGGGCAGCTCGGCCCCGCCGGACCCCCTCTGCGTAGCGCATGAATTATAGTAGTGGCAATTTTTGGCAACTTATCGTTCCATTGTTGTTTAGTAATCTGGTTTTGTGAGTTGCTTTGCTAGCATGAGATACTAACATGCAGGTTATCATGTCCTCTCCATATGGCCCACAAGTCTTTTACTTTCTTTATGGATGAATGTTTATTTTTAGCAAGTTGTAAAGGGCATCATGGTTTCCTTGGTTTCCCGGTTTAGGGCAAGGCATGGTGAAATTCCCTATGATCCTTTTATTTCCATTAATAGATTATCATGTAAGTCTCATCGTAGAGACATAGGAATTTGTTTAATTTTCTAAATTTGTAAATTCTGGCAATGTCTGAGACGAAGAAGGAAAGTGAAGCTGGACTCCTAATCAAAGAGTTTGAAGATTACCAAAGGTGTTTTGGAGTTTCCCAAAGAGTTTGAGGAATTCCAAAATTTTGGAAAGTTTAGAAGTCCAAGAAGTGTATTCCGCTTGGGCCATGTGGAGGAGAGGACTAGTTTCTAATTTTTAGCATTTTCTATTTATAGTTGAATGCTTTATTTAGAATGTTTCCAAATCTGATCCAAACATAACAAGTTACTAATATTGGTCAAATCAAATTAATTTTTAGAAAGAGTTCTAATTATTGTTGATGACCCATGAGATGGACTCATTGGTAACACTAATTTAAGAAACTGAACTTTCCTTAAAATAACTTGACTTGGAACCAATCTTAGATCATATCATGAGATGATTTGATGGTTCATATATTTATATACGTGGGCCCTAATACCTTAAAAGGAAATCCTCAATTCTAAAATATTAAGTGGGAGCGGGGCATTTAAATTGAGAAATCTCCATGGTTTTCCACCATAGGTCCATTGTAAGAAAAGTATTAGCCTCGCGCCACCAAGAGTGTGGCCGTTCCTTTGGAGGGCTTTTACTTGTCTGGTTACTAGATATGAATCTCCTATGGATAGTGTTGGTGAGACGGGGTGGGGGCTTACTCCCCTAGGAGGAGCTGCCCACAACGATTGTCATGCAATGCTAGTTGGTGGGTCACACTTAACTAAAATAATGATGTAGTATCCCCTAGGATTTGCCTCATGTATTTTAGAAACCAAAGCTAATCGGGAGTCATACATTATTTGGTATGAGATACCTAGAGGATAATGAATGATGGGGATCATGGATAGTTAGTCTTAATTCCAATTTTGACGAACCTTGATCCACACCAATCCAAGGACATTCGCACTCCCCTAGGAGGCATGCCCTAAGGGATTGGGATTCCGATGTATTCTAAATTCAGTGCTTATGAGGATTCCCATATAAATTTGGTAGAATACTAAACCCTAATGTCATTTATATTCTTTCGTTGAATGTGTGGTTATGTGCTTTAATTTATACAGCATGAATTCGAATACTTTCAATCCACTTGCGACCATCCTCAACCAAAACAAGTTGATGGGATCCAACTATGTAGACTGGAAAAGCAACCTGGATATTATCTTGACAGCTTCAAGATGCAAATATGTCCTTATTATACCCTCCCTTCCTGAGCCTGAGCCTGATGCACCATAGATTGTGAAAAACTTTTACACCAAGTGGACCAAAGACAATGAGATGGCCAGATGTTTTATTTAGGCATCCATGTCTACTGTTTTGCAAGAACAACATCAATCCTATAAGTCAGCATACGATATTATATCGAACTTAAAGGAGATGTTTGCAGAACAGGTCAGGCCTGCTAGGCAGGTTGCTATAAAAGTGTTGATGGAGACAAATATGGCTGAGGGAACCCCAATACAAAAACATTTGTTAAAAATGAAGTTGGCATTGAATGAGTTAGATGTACTGGGGACTACGGTTGATACAGAATCGCAGATCGACATGATCATTCAATCACTACCGGACTCATTCAAACATTTTGAGATCAATTATAATAAATTGGAAATGACCATAGCTGAGTTGTCTCGCCAGCTGGTAGTGTTTGAGGAAATCATGAAGAAAAGACCAACTGCCCTCATGACAGAAAAGTCATTTGCTAAGTCTAAGCCGAAAGGCAAAGACTAGGATAGCAAGAAGAAATCAGTCATCAAAGGTCCTAAGGTGGAGTATGGTTCACTAGTGGTGTGGCCAAGGTCAAGGATACGGGAGTAAAGGGAAACTGTTTCCACTGTGGTATGACGGGACATTGGAAGAGGAATTGTCCACGATTTCTACCAAAGGAAAAGACCTCAGGTATGATTGAGTCACTTGTTTCTGAAGTTAGTTTTGCAACTAGTACTTAAGAATCTTGTTTTGTAGACTTCGGTGCAACTAATTACATCAGTAATATGTTGTAGGAGTTACAGGTAACCAGGAGGATTAATGACGGGGAAATCAGTATTAACCTGGGATTGGAAGCCAAGGCAGAAGCAGTGTCAGTAGGAGTTGTAACTTAGTTGCTTTCAGATATTAAGTTGATTTTGTCAGATACATTATATGTACCATTTTAAGATGGAATTTTAATTTCTAGTATGATGAATAAGAGTTATTTAGTTACTTTTGGTAATTAAATTATCTTAAAGAGGAGCGGTACTCTTATATATTCTGACAAGGTAATCAATGTCTTTTATTTGTTGACTCCCACAATGTATGAGATACATGACACTGATGTTAATAATAGACCATCATTAAAGAGGTAGTTACCTTCATCTAATCCAACAAACCTTTGGCACCCAAGAGGCTAGGTCATATAAACCTAAACAGGATTGACAGGCTAGTGAAAGATGGTATCTTGCCTTCATTGGTGGTAGAATCAATGCCTATCTGGAAGGCAAAATGATCAAAAGACCCTTATTCATCTAAGGGCAGTAGGGCCAAAGATTTATTGGAGATAGTATATACTGATGTGTATGGACCCATAATATTAGAGTCAGAGATTGTTATGGGTATTTCATCACTTTCACCGATGATTACTCGAGATATGGATACATATACCTTATGCACCGTAAGTCCGAGATTTTTTGAATAGTTCAAAGAGTTTTGAGCGGAAGCGGAAAAGCAATTAGGTAAAAGTATAAATACTCTTTGATGAGATCGATGAGGCGAATATCTCTCTGCTAATTTTATGGGATACTTATCAGAAAATGGGATTTAATCCCAGTAGTCTGCTCCTGGTTTGCCTCAACAGAACTGTCAGACCCCGACCCAGGTTTGGAATATTTAATTATGTTTAAACCGTGATTAGTGGATAAGTGGGGTTAGTGGATGATTAGCTTATTTTATTAAGTTAGATTAGAATGTTTGATTAGCCTTGAGAACCTTTGAGAGTCATTGGCTTAAGTTTGACACGGGCCGGGGCGCCCGTGGATTGTGTGTGAATTTGTTGAGTTTATCCTTGATGTTTGCAAAATCCTATTTTTTATGCATTTTGATTCATTTCATCTAGATCATCAACTTTCATGTTTTGGCCAACTTGATTTAGTGATCAGAAATCGCGTTTTTCGAGGAAAAGGGCAAAACTGACCTTTCACACAAAATCTGTACCCAAATTTCCAAAATTTCAGAAATTGACAAAAATATACTTTTTGGAAAGTAGGAATTTCACTGATCGTTTTTGTCTTCTTCGTCGTTTTCATTCGGGGCCCGCAAATGCCATTTTCAGCTTGGTGAAGACCGGGGCCCACAAGACTTCTGTTATAAGAAGGGGAACCCTTCTTCTTCTCCTTCATTTCATTCCCAGCAAGAATTCTGGCTAGGTCTTTTTCCCTCTCTTCCCACACTCTCTCTCTCATCTGAAACTCTTATTTGGTGGAGTTTTCTTGGAGGATTGATCTCCTCAAGTCCTTCCTCCCTCTCCAAGCTCTCCAAAGGTACCCTTTTTGAGGATTTTGAGCTAAGAAAAAGCCCTCATTCAAGCTTCTCTTCTCCATTGGGATTTCTCAAGGTTAGCAATGGCTTTCCAAACTTGAGATTCTTGTTTTCCTCTCCATTTATAGTGTTTTAATCCCATATGCTAGGGTTTCCTTGGAGATTTACCAATGTTGGTTTTTTTAGGGTTTTCTTGGGAAAATTTTGGGGTTTTTGTAGATTTGAAGCTTGAGGCACTAAAGCTTTATTTGAAGAGTGATTTTGCTCCTATCTTGACTAGAGGCAAGTAGATTCCACAATTAATATGATGATTTCTCTCATTTAGTTCTATTTTATGATTTTTCTTCTTATGTGCTAATCTTCTTTGATTTAAGGATTTACTTTGATTTAATGAACCAATGTTACATTGATTTCAATTTATGTTATTGTCTTACAATGCATTGGAAGATTGTTTTCACTTTGGCTCTTTAGGAAATTTGGTTTCCTTGTGTTAAAGATGGGTGCTCAAAGAAAAGGAGAAAAACTTTGATCTTTAAAAGTATTGTGTTGGGCTAATTAGAATGGTTTGTGGATGATGATTTGATGATTTTGGGAGGCCAAGGAAGGGTCCCAATGTTTTGGAAATGCGTATGAAAGAAAGGAGATTGAAAAGGATCATAAAGGGACTCAAAAGAGGAAGAAAGAAATGGGAAAATCACTGCCGAGCTGGACTGGACAGAGCCCAGTCCGCTCGAGCGACCCACTGGGCCGCTCGAGCGACCCAGACTCTGTCTAGGCTCCGCTCGAGCGGACCTGGGCTCGCTCGAGCGAGCCCAGCTCAGCCTAGGGGCTTGAGTTGGGCCGGGTTTAGGGTCCATTTTGAGCCTATTTTGGGGCCCAATTGAAGACTGTGTTGGGCCTGTTCCCTAGGCATCTTTTGGGCCTATTTCAAGGTCAATCATTGGGCTGTTTTGAGACCCGTTCTTTGATCCATTTAAGGGCTGTTTTGGGGCTAAATGGGCGGACTGTTTTGGCTTGGGTCAAGGCCAGTTGTGGGCCTAATTTTAAGAAGAATTAAACCAATCTTAATGGGGATTCCTTGGGTATACTTTCAGGTCCACTTCAAGCCCGCATCCAAGTTCAATTCGGCCCAACCCTTGTCCATATGTGAAGGCCATTTACAATCTTTGGAAGGTTAAGTAAAGTAGTGGAACCATGATCAAAATCCTTTAGGAACTTTCCAAGTTTAAATGTACATTTCATCCTTTGTGATTGTCAAGGATCTTCGGTGGCACCAAATTATGTTCTCGTAATGATAATGAAGGGATCAAATGTATATCGAGACTGCCCACATTAGACGATCGAATCATCATACATTCATTTCATATAAAAAGACTTTTGTCCGGATTCTTTCTCCAATCCTTTTGAATGTTTTGAAGTGGTTTACCACATATTTAGGTATTGATAAGACTACTCACCTATTTTGCTCGGATTCGCCAATATGCATTGTTTGGAGTAGTTCTCTTATCGATTTTGGAAATGTATCTTATAAACGGATTTGTATTTCTTCGAGGTTTCGGACTTTTATTCTAATGGCACCACTAGGCTTAGGTCACCTGGTCGGACTGATCATCCGGCTTGGGATCTTTAATTTGTCTGCCAGCTGTAGTTTGGATTCTGTCTGTACCGACCATGGCAACGGTAATATCCGGTCCCACGAGTAGTGGCTACGGTTCTGTTTGATAACGACTATGTCATTCCGGTCCCACGAGTAGTGGCTACCGTTTGTCTGCTCCGGTTACTTCGGTAACAGGAGAATATAGCTTTACGTGGGTTGCAAATGTTTTCATGCATTAATATTCACCTCATGGCATTTGTTTATTTTACTCATCATGACATTGGATTTGTAAACCATCGTGATGTTTATCTTCTATCTTTACTTCGACATTGTTATTAATCGTGATTTAATCGTGGCTCTCATTTATTAATGTTTTGTTTTGCTACCACCCTATTATTGTTGTATTTGCTTGCCAGACCGTCGTGTCTGACTCTCTTTTGTTTGATGCCAGATGTCGAGCCCCTCGCGGTTGAGGCGCACTTCGAGGCGGAACCCATAGTTCCTGTGGAGGGCGAGTGGCAGCCCGACGATGTCATTTAGACGTTGGGTTGCTTTTGGAGCTGCGATCACATTTTGGGAATAGATGCTAGACATTTTGGGTTTTTGGTTATGGCCATTGTTGGCTTATACTCTTTTGGGAAGAATTTGTAATTAATGACTAACCTTACTTTTGTGTTAACTTTAAATTAACTTTGGGGCCTACAAATGAAATGTTTCTCTTTTTGATACTAGTCTCGTGCGTTCTCATCTTATACCCATTTGTGAGAGACTTTTATGTTTGTTACATGCTTCCGCGTAAGTCATTTGTATGAGAGTGATTCTTATATGTCACTGTTGGATCGGATTTCGGGAATCCTTACTGCGGAAACCTGTGGGAAACTAGCGTGTGCGGGCGGAATTTTCCGGCCCGTCGCGCCACGACCCCGAATTAAGGCCTCGTTTAGCGGGACCTCGGTCCGGGGGCGTGACAAGAACAGAGTAGTAGAAAGAAGGAACAAGACTCTTTTAGATATGATCAAGTCTATGATTGAGTTTCTACGGATTACCTATAGTTTGGGATATGGAAACTGAAATATATATACTAAACCTCATTCCATCTAAGTCTATACTTGAGACTCCCAGGGAGTTATGGACAGGGCGAAAGCCTTGTCTACAACATTTTCAGGGCTGTCCGGCACACGTGCTGAAGGATAAGACGGGTTAGTTGGAATTGAAGTCGGAAGTATATATGTTTATATTCTATCCTAAAAAGGAACTAAAGGTTGGTTGCTCTATAATCCCAGAGATCAGAAAGTGCTTGGCTGCACCAATGTGGTTTTCTGGAGGGAGATTATAAGATTAACTGGAAATCTTTAGAAATGGTTATCTTGGAAGAAATTCAAGAGCGATCAATTCCAAATCCAAGAATAACCAAACTTTAAGAAAATCAGCCCATACCAGACCCAGTAGTTACACCAGTGCCTTGTCGTAGTGGGAGTATTGTCAGGACTCTTGACAAGTTATCGATCTAAAGAAAGTCTTACAAGGCAATCTCGGTGTAACCAGAACAGGATCCCTGTAACTATGATAAAGCAGTTAATAACATAGTTTTGGGACGTTGGCTAGATGCTATGAAAGTTGAGGTGGAGTCTTTGTACTCTAATCAAGTCTGGATACTTGTGGACTTGCCTGCCAATAGCAACCTATTAGGTACAAGTGAGTCTGCAAGAGAAAAGGAGAGCCAGATGGAAGAGTTCCATCCGGATACTCTTATCCGTTACGGTTCATCTCGATGACGAGATTTGGCAAATGGATGTCAAGACAGCGTGTCACGACGACAATCTTGAGGAAGACATCTATATGATGCAGCCAGACGGTTTTATAGCTAATAACCAAGTGCAAAGAGTTTGCAGGCTGCATAGGTCCATTTATGGATTAAAGCAGGTATCACGAAAAAGGAACATCCGTTATTGACAAGGAAATCAAGTCACTTGATTTTTGTCAGTATCCGGATAAGTCATGTGTGTACATGAAAAGTCAAGAAGGCAGGGTAGTTTTTCTGGTATTATATGTTGACGACATCCTTCTCCTATGGAGTGATATAGGGATATCGTCAACAGTAAAAGTTTTGGTTGGCTAAAACTTTTGATAATAAAGGACTTTGGAGAAGCCAAGTACATCCTGTGAATCAATTTCCATTGAGACCGAAAACACAGGATGATAGGCTTATCCCAATGATGTGTACATAGATAAGGTTCTGGTACGGTAAGCTATGCTTTGTACTAGGCCGGATATCTGTCACGCAGTAGGCCTAATTAGCAGATATCAGTCTAGCCCAGGTCTTTATCATTGACTGCTGTAAGATGTGTTCTCGAATACTTGAGAATAACTAGAGATCACGTGTTGAGTTATAGCAGTGATGAGTTGATTCTAGTCGGTTACATAGATCCTAAATCAACTTCTGGGTATGTGTTTATGCTGTAACCGCTTGAGAAGCAACTAAGGTAGCAGATTGACTCAAAAGATTCCTTATGGAACTTGGAGTGGTATTTTTGGCAGGATAGCCGCTCACAGTTTACTGTGATAACAGCAGGGCAGTCGCTAAGTCCAAGGAACCCAAGAGCCAAAAGGTATGTACAGAGGAAGTTATACATGGTCAGATAGATTGTGCAGAAAGTTGATGTACGATCACCAAGATAGCCTCTGCAGACAATCTGGTAGATCCCTTTACTAAGCCTTTGACTACCAAAGTCTTTGAGCTATAAGTAGATGGGATGTGCATGAGATGGAACTCTAACTTGCATTAAGCCCAAGTGGGAGATTATTAGTTTTATCGACTCAATCCAGTAGATGATATAATAAATTGATTAATTTATTTATTTATCAGTATATTCATGCTTTCCTTTCATGAGATGAATAGTGATTTATTATATACTTGCACATAACTAATACGAATGACATGATGGTTCATGAGATGAAACGGAGTCCACAAGTATATTAGATGTAACACATGTGTATGGATGAGACCCACATACGGGAGATGTGTGTGACAAATCTTATACTTAAATATCTTCACAACTAGTGATGAGACTGGACATCTCATACTGACAAGGTTGCAGCACTTTGATCACTATGAGATAGTGTGATTTGTCTCGATCATCAGAGTGTAAGATTCTGGATCATAGTGCTGGTACATTAGATGTATTGAACGACCATGAGAAGCACCTTATAAACACTGTCTTTACTTTAAGGTCTGCTTTCGTAATTCCCTAGCAATAGGCTCTCAATCCTGAGACATTAATGAACTCAAATTTCTATCTATTCATTTGCTTTGAGTCACCAATGAGTGAGGCCAACTGTAGGTCAACACCTCGGTGATTTGGGTACGTGGTAGTAGAGTTGTGGGAACATACAATGGTCAAGATGGAATCTATCTGTAATATCCCCTTCTGCCAATTAATGGATTATCATTGGTAAGTGCGCATTCATTCTGATTAAGAGTTAATTGGAAAGGTACCTATGATCATTATAATTAATTGGGGCTCAAGGATAATAAGATATGGATCTAGTTTGGAAGACAGGTCCAATTGATCCATGGATATTGATAGAGGGGCCTACTTGTGGTAATGTGGAAGTTTAGGGTCTTCTATGTAATATTCCTAAGACTGGAGTTCAATTGCATTTATATAGTGGAGTTATTTGCAATTAATTGTGGGCCTAGATTACACATCAGATGTGGGGTCGCGTATCCCAGTTGGAGCCATCTTTCTAAGGAATCCCTAGTGGTCCCTATGCTAGCCCAATTATTAGAAAGTATCTAATTTTAGTTGAACTCTAAAATTAAAGTTACTATTTCTATTTGAAGTAAGACTTCTAATAGTGGTAATAGTAGACTAACTAATTTTAGTAGAAGTGAGACTTCTATTTTAATTAGAAAGGAATTGGAAAGTTACTAATCATATTTGAAGTGAGACTTCTAATTATGATATGGTAAGTTACTAATTAATGCAAGTAAGACTTCTATTGTAATTAGTAAAGAAGATGTTACTAAAAGTTATAAATATAGTGGAGAAGATGTTACTAAGGTCTTGGAGATTCCTATTTGATTAGTGAAAGCATTTCATCATCAAAAAAAGATGCAACTTCTCCATTAGAGTACAACTGTGCTCCAAAGGTATAATCTACTTCCTTGCATGTTGTAGATTATTATGGATGCTTATTAGTTGCTGTTTCTATCTTCTAGATAGATTGTTTTACTGATCATGATGGCTGAGATTGAGGACATGGATCTTGGATTGGGAGCCTTCTGGATAATTGATCCCTGCATCAAGTGGGTCAAAAGTTTTTGAAACCTATCCTAGAGGCCCACCCTATTTCCAACAATTCAACATCTAAGAAATCCATCAAACAATAGATATAACTATGAAATACAATGAATGGATTTCAAAGAGGTTCAAATGATTAAGATCACTACTATGAAGTTGAAACATGTATAAAGATGACATTATTAAGAAAATACACATGAATCAACATCATAACCATCCATTTAAAAAAAGTGACTAGAAAGCATAAATGATGGGTTTGAGAGTTCTAGTATGGTATCTTCAAATAAAACTAAGATCACAACCATACATGTAACTATTTGACATTTGCATAGAGAGGATTAAAATCTAGATCTAACATGTAAAATCTCCTTTCTAGCAAATGTACTATGAGAATCATGAAACATTATCACTATGCATTGAAAAGATGCACAAGACTATGTAAAGAATGCAAAACTATTTCATGATCCACAAATCATACAATTCAATTTGCTTATAGAAAGAATGTAACTAGAAGGGCAAAGAAGCAAATTGCTTGTAACAACTTTCATTTCCATTTGAAGGTAATATAACCAAAAGAATAAGGAAATGAGAACATGGAACATGCTTTGATGAATATAACTAATAGTGTTTTAAAACATTTCCATTCATACAATCTTCAAATCATTTCAATAAACAAAATCCAAGAATGAGCATAAAGAAGATGATTTTGAAGACATCACATAATCAATTTTCAATTCTTGTATTTTAAAGAATATAACTACAAAGACTCATACAAATTGATTTAAAACAATTTCAAACTTGATATCAATTGGAAAACGTATTTATCCAAAACACATTCAATTAAAAAATATAACTATAAGGTTCTATCCAATTGAGTCTCAAGTATATCAAAGAATTGAATTTTCATTTAAATAAACTAACTTAGTAAGCATACAATGAAAATCAATTTTGATCCTCATATCTCATCAATGAGACACAATCAATTTCCAACTTGCATTTTAAAACTTATTTGGAAGACATACAAGTTGAGCTTTTCAAAAACAATAATTTTCCATATGAAAGTATAACTTAGAAATCCATGAAAAATTCAAATTGTTTCAAATAATTTGTTTTTCAACATAATCTTACTACGACATACAAACAAATGATTTTGCAACTTCAATTGATCATGAATAATCTAGCTATGAAAGCTTTTGAAATCATAATCAATTGATCATATATAGAGATGCATTGCAAAAGATATAACTAAATGTGAGCAAAAAGCAAATCTAACATGATGAAATTATAATCAAATGATTTTGAAAACCATGATATTTAACTAGAGAGGTACATGAAGACAAAATCAATTGATCATAAGAAAACAATACATTTTATGAAATGTAACTATGAAAGAACAAAATGCAAATGAATCATGACCAACAAAAGGATATAACTATAAAGGATAGGTTGGTCAATGAGGTTCAAGGCCTGAAGGTTTGTCTAAGTATCTAACTTAAGGAATCCACCTAAGGTCTTAAGAGGGTTGATCTTTGAGGTCTAGTTTAGAAGTCCCACCAACTATAGGAGATTTGACTTGATAAATTTTCACTTTGGAACTATCACCATGAGATTTGAATAATTTGAACTTAGGTTGGTGATTAGTCTCTTGTGGTTAGTGAGTTTGTTTCTTAGGGGATTGATTTACTTTTCTTTTATTCTTATTTTCTCCCTTTACATGACTTTTGAATTTTAAATTTAACTTTGCAAGTTTCGTCAAAAGTTCTTTCACATATTGATTTAAGGGAGGTAGGTTGAGAAGCTTTTTGTTGATAGATTCTTTTATCTTTGGTTTAACTTGTTTAACCTTTTTAGAACCTATCTTATTAGACTCATTTTTAATAGTGTCACACCCCGAAACCGGGCCCTGCAGTGATCCGACCTCGGGGTGCGAAATTTTGGGATAATTTGAAACTTTTGTTATGTTTCCCAAGATCCGCGTGAATGAGGATAAACAAATTCCATCACGATCAGAGTATATTTTCGCGGAAGCTACACATGGTGTTATGACTCGGAATCCGTGGCCATCGGGTTCCGTGTCGCACGCAACCAATATCACAAAGCCATCACATAAGCATGCTGGTACAAATCATAATCCAAAAAAACTGAGCTGGTAGTAACAAACTATTATTTCCCACATATTCAAGTTACAATTAACAGATGTCTTAATTACAAACCCAAAGAAAAAGGCTAACAAAACCATACAAAAATATATCCAACTAAACAGAAATACCACCTGAAACAGGCCCCCAGGCTGGGCTGGGCTCGCTCGAGCGAACCCAAGCCCACTCGAGCGAAGCCCAGACAGAGACTGGGTCGCTCGAGCTACCCAGTGGGTCGCTCGAGCGAGCCAGGCAGAACCTGGTCCGCTCGAGCGGCCCACTGGGTCGCTCGAGCGGACTGGGCTCTATCCAGTCCGGCCCGTGGGGCGTTTTTCTCCCCTTTTTTCCATCTTTTTTTATTCTTTTTGATTCCTAATCCTTCATACAAATTCCCTAGATCATTTGGGCCCTTCCTTGACCTTCCAAACTCATCAAATCCCCAACCATTAGCAATCTAATTAGCCAAACAAACACTTTTAAATCAAGCCTTTTTCCCTCCATTCTTTGAACACCACTCTTAACACAAAGAAAGCAAAATCTTCAAATTAACTAAAGTGAAACCAACCTCCAATACATTAGAAGGCAATAGCATAAGAGAAAATCAACAAAACATTGCTTCATTTATTCAAAGTAAATCCATAAACCATGAAGAATTAAAACAAAATAAGAAGAAGCCATGAAATGAAACTAAATGAGATGAATCATCATATTAATTGAAAATTCCACTTGCCTCAAGCCTCAATGAAGGCTAAGATGCTCTTCAAACCATGCTCTAGGGTCTCAAGCTCCCAAAATCACAAAACCCCCAAAATGGCTCATGAATAAACCCTAGAAAACAAATCCATTTTCAAAACTCCATGAAAGCCCATTGCATAAATGAGAGAAATACTCCAAGAGGTTTGAAAAACCAAGATCTCATGAAACGAAAACCATTGCTAACCTTTGGGTGTTCCAAACAAGAAGAAGGGCTTGGATGAGAGCCTTGCTCTAGCTCAAAATCCTTGAAAAAGGCATCTTTGGAAAGCTTGGAGAGGGAGGAAGAAGATGGGGAGATCAAATCTCCCTTTAGCATCCAAGAAGAGGGGTTTCCAAGAGGAGAGAGAAAGATGGCTGGGAGAAACCCTAACTCCCCCTTTGTTGCAGGAAAAGAAGAAGAATGAGGGAAAGAAGAGAACCCATTGGTTTTATAAGGGATAAATGGGTTGGGCCACATGGGCCCCAACTTACAAGGGTCAAATCTATCATTTGCGGGTCTCAAATGAAAACGACGAAGAAGACAAAAATGCTCAGCGAAATTTCTACTTTCCAAAAAGTATATTTTCCCCAATTTCTGAAATTTTCGAAATTCATGGACAGGTCTAGTGTGAAAAGTCAATTTTGCCCTTTTTCTCGAAAAACGCATTTTCTGATCATCAAATCAAAATGGTCAAAACATGAAAGTTGTTAAACTTAATAAAATGAGTCAAATACACCAAATTCATAATTTTTAGAAATCCGAAGTAATTTCTCATAAAAATACATGTCATATGGACCGGGTCAAACCAAAGTCAACGGTCCTCAAAATCTCAAGGTCTATGGAAAAATCTAGTCAAACTCAAAAACAAGATCAAACTAAATCAAATCTCGCTTAAAAGCTAAATCACGATTAAACAATGCTAAACTGAGGGATTGGGGGTCGGGGTCTCACAAATAGGTTTAACTTGTTTAATCTTTTTAAAGTCTTCCTTGATTTTTAGTGTCTTATCCATCATAGAGTTTGATTTTACTTTCTTGGGTTCATAGATGAATTTAGACACATGGCTTCTTCTTAATTTGCAATCAAACCTAAAATGCCCTTCAATGCCACAATAATTATATTTAGTCGTGGGTAAGGAAGTGTGAGTGCTAGAGAATGAGGACTCACCCTTCACAAATGTGTTCGTGACTATAGGGTAATGAGAAATATTCCTATCAAATCCAAGACCCATCCTATCTCTTTGAGATTTACCCAATTTAAATAATTTTTCAAGTTTCTCTTCACCTTGGGTAAATTTACACTCGTACTTTTGTTTGTAGCTTTCAAGTTAATTGACTTGGTTTTAAGGGTTGAATTTTCATTTTTAACTTTAGTTAATTCATTTTCAATTCCCTTAAAATTGTTTAGTTCTTCATGGGCAAGTTTTAATTCAAATTTAAAAGTTCATTAAAAACATTGGATCCAAGATCTAGAGTTTTTGTCTTATTTTGTGCATTACATAAATTTTCCATAGAAATATTCAACTTGGATTCTAGGATTTTAATATCTTTGTCTTGCCTTTGTAATTGATCTCTTAGTTTTAAATTTTCCTTATTAAGTTCATTACTTCCTATCTTTAATTCATTTAGTTTATCTTTGATATTAGATAGGTTATGCAAAGAGATCATGAACTTAGATTCTAAACAATGTATTATTTCTTCTTTCTCTCTAAGTTCATCTTTTGAAGAAACTAATTCTTTGTTTAGCTTTTTAGATTCTTCTTTTAATTTTATATTATTCTTAACAAGCTTTAAGTACAATGTATACAAATCATCATAATCTTGATGAATATCATCTTCATTTTCAATATTTTATTCTTCTCTTGATTCAAATTTAGATTCATTAAGTTTAAAGCTTGAATCTCCAATAGTGGGAAGAAGGAGGGGTCTACAAGAATCTACAAAATAATCTACACAATCTAGCATAGTGGAATTCATTCTAATGATTTTCATAAAATACACAACTAGGGTTTTAACTCTAGGTTTTTACACCTAATCAAGAGCACAGGGCTTTGATACCAATTGAAAGTCCGGGATCCTTAACCTAGAGGGGGTGGGGGTGAATAGGGTGAGCTACTAAATAGTAACCAATTAAGACCAATTTTAATTTCTTTAAAATTAACTAGTCACAAGTGATGATTAACAAACAAAATGCAGAAGCTAATAAAATCAATCACCACAAAGCAATCACCATAACACAATGATTTATAGTGGTTTGGCCTCAATGCCTACATCCACTACCGGCTTGTGATCTAACACCCCACTAGATTTCCACTATCTATGCTTTTCAATAGGCTAAACAATAACCTCTACAATGATGTTTTTCTATGCTTAACAACAGGCTATACAAGATGCTTTTCTAGGCTAAGCAATAACCTTTACACAATGCTTTTCTTAGGCTAAGCAATAACCTTTACAATCAAATGATTTTTCTGTCTCAAAGAAATGTCTGCACAAACACTAAAAGAGAAATAGTTTAAGCTCAATATAATTGCCTCTAAAATAGGCGGATATAAAATTGATAAACTAACTCACACAACACTCTATGAAATGCAAAGATGAATGCTCATGATGTGTGTGTGTGAATACTTCAATCAAGTTTAAAGATAAGTCCAATCAATATATGCTCAATGCATTTAAAAGTTTAAAGCACATAAAAGATTTAATTGAATTGTAATGAAAATCACATGTAAAACTATTAACTTGTTAATTATATGAAAATAAAAAATTCACAAGTTGTATGAAATTAATTATGTCTAATCATGTGATGCATGTGTAATGTCATTTTCAAAAACAAAAGTTTAACTAAGGTTCAAATGAATGAAAACAACAAATATGAATCAACCAAGCAAATGAAACATGTTATAAAAGAAATCAAAGATTTTGACAAAACATGTTTTATAAAGTTTTAAAAAAACTTGGTTTGAAATCAAGGTGAAGAATCCTATAACTTAAATCAAAGATTAAATGAAGTAGAGGATTCAACACATCATAGTTATCATGCTAAAATCATTTACCAAAGATTTGAAACAAAGCATATAACATATGATAAATAAAAGTAAAACTTACTTGGAGATTTAACTCCATTAATCCAACTTTTACCTTTACTAATGACCCATTAGCCTTCCTTAGTTCATTCCCCTTTGATTAGGCTTCATTCACATCAAGAATGGCCTCTAAAATCATCAACTTTGGCCTTGAAATGAACTTGCTTTTATAGAAAAAGTGGGCCAACGGCTACCTGTTGGTTAACCGACATTCAGGGTTCAATTAACCAACACCCCAACGGTCATCTCCCCAACGGGCATATTTTTGAAACATTTCAATCTTCGATTCACCGAGCATGTTCGGTTAGCCGATCCTTGACCGACAATGCAAATTGGTTCAGAAAATAGCTCTCTGGAATTCTAAATGAAAGGCTTTTGGTCAGCTTCTGAACCATGGTTGGTTAGCCGACATCTGACCGACAGGTTGACCGACAGTGTCCAAAATCCCAACGTTTGCACATTTCAAAGTATTTTCTTGTGGGGATTTTTGGGCCATTAAACCAAGCATGGAAACATGATTTAAATCAATCTAAGTGTTTTAAAAACATAAAACCTAAAATGCCAAATAAGATTTGAAACTTTTAAAACCATTGGCTATCTTGATTCATAAAAATTATTTTCAAATTAAATGCATCAAAGTTTAAAACCAAAACATGCATGAAACAAATGATTTACAAGATTTAAAGCAATGAATGAGTAAATCAAGATTTCAAGATTTCTAAAACAATGCATGTGTGAAAATTCAAATAATAAATTAAAAGAATAATACATCCATTTTTATTGTAAGCTCAAACAAACAAGATTTCAAGATTTCTGCTGTTGGCGCCTAGTGACTGGAAGTAAGTTTTATATTGGAAGCTGTACAAGGTGGACATAGAAAGCAAGATAACCCTTTCCTCACTGGCTCTAAGCATCTTTCGTATGAAATACTACGATGCTTCTAATTGGCCAATCCACATCCCAAACAAGAATGAAGATAGCTTTATAAGGCGTGCCTACTACGGTGGTCATACAGATACATACAAGCCATATGGCAAGGATCTATACTACTATGATGTGAACTCTCTTTATCCGTTTGTGATGAAGGAATTTCCAATGCCTAGTGGTGTGCCAGTCTGGCATAGAAATCTGGAAGGCAAGGACTTAGATAGCATGTTTGGCTTTATTGAGGCATATGTGGTATGTCCGAAGACTATCAAGAAGCAATCGAGCACCAAAGCCGATCTTCCTCAGAAGTCTGACATGCCACATCCTCCATGGCCAACTCGTCAGTCTGACACTGACGGAGCAAACATCTTTCAGAGTTCCTTTTAACGAGCCACACTCAGGCACACCTCTTATTGATCTCGAATCGCTCTGATACCACATAGTCTGAGAGGAAACCAGTTCATTACCTCAGCTTTGAGACTATGGCAGATTTTTCCGAACAAACAAGCCTACGAAGGGGTAGATCCGAGAACGAGAAAGCCTGGTCCATTACCCATACCTAGAGTCATGGTGGACATGCAACTCCGAAACATTGATCAATCAATGAAGGGGGTAATGACGGGGTTGACACTCTTCCCGATCAGAGAGGTGACCCCACTCTGCTTTTGGTAGGGTGCTCACAAGAGGATACCAAGATGCATGTGAGGATCCACTCCCTTTTTCGGTTAGGAGAGAAGAAGCAGCTAGAATAGTTCAAATAGTCTGAGACCGTGACCTCGTCTCTCAGTCAATCCAGTACGAACTCACTCCCAGGATTTCTGGTCTTTCCGCCCCTGTCACTCGAGAGAATGATTTAGTGAATGCCAAACCCACCTTTGGATGGAGGTTTGGTTGAGCCTCAGGTAGACGTCTGCCGATGTTGGATGGGTACATTGTCGCATTCATAGGGGGTTTGACCGACACCCCAAACTCCACGATTCCTCTCTTCTGAGGACGAAGGTCTCGATCCTAGGATTACGATTACGCCCGGAAGCAGTGTCGGGCCGTCCTTCATGACCAAGGTAAAAGTCAAGGTAAAGGCCGAAGAACAGGAATCACCATCTCCATGTTCTCAGCCGGACGAGCCATTCAGGAAAGCTGACTGGCTACTATCTATGGCCTCCTACTTTTCGCTACCGGCACGGGTTTTTCGATCACAGCCCTCACCCTTAGACTTGTGACGCAACACAACTGAACAACTTAATGTTTCATGGGGCTACGCGCTCATCACATCCTTTAGGTTAGGTCCCAAGGGTTGGTTGTTCGCTGATTCAAGTGGTACGTGGGTTTATGCAATTAGTAAGGCAATATGAATTCATGGACTAGGGAAGACCGGCTGCTTGATCTTCTCTTGCTCGTGGGAGCTCGAGAAATAGGAAGGGGAAGACCTGGGACCAATCTCGAGGGAAGGGAGGAAGTCTTCTCACTTGGAATACAGCTCACTCACCATCATCTAAATTAAGTATACAGGTCCATAAAAAGAAGATAGAAGGCTATTTTATAAGGATGTGGGGAGTTTACACGAAAGCAAGCAAATAACTGATAGTTGTCTGTGCCCAAGGTCAGATTATCGACATCGGTTTTGTCAAAATCGGGTAGAAAGAGGATGCATTGGCTGATAACAAGTAGATCATATCCATCGCGCTTTCCAGGTCCGTCCAGACTAGACCGTAGCAAGCTTCCAATTGGCCTGTCACCTATCATCCCCCTCCTGGTTAGAGTAGTTGGACAGACACTCGCTCTGACACCAATCATTTACGAGTGAGTATTACACCAAGAATTGACAAGCAGATGAGTTTTCTAGTTGGCTATGTTGATATAGCTTTGATGAACGGGTGATCAAATCGCTCTCGAGGCCGGGCACGGGGATCGGCAAACGTATCATCCGGGGCCTTGGATCATTAGTAGGGCTTGGGATTGAGGTATCGATTGATTTGGTCGGGTGACCGGATGAGGGGGGGTAGGCCGGGTGATCCACTGACTCCCTTCTCTCCCGCTTCCCATCCACTTATCCCCTGGCCTTTGGAGGGAACAAGTCGAATAGGCTTCGGTTTCCCCACCTCCTAGAGTAGAGAAAGGATAAGGGGTTATCCCCTCGTCTCCTTTCTTTTCAGTCGAGTAGAATGAATCTGATGGCAATAAAGACTAGGAGTTGGATCCAGCCCTCTCCGGTCGAGTGTTCATTCTCCACCCTCTCCCTGAGTGCCCGCACTTATTGAGTTGAAAATCAAGGGTTTCCGTTTGGGGTGAATATATCTCCGCTGCCTTCCGAACTCTACTTGCTTTAACTCACTTCACTTACAAAGCGCTTTCCCAACGATCCTGCCCCCACACTCCTCAGCAGAATGGAGTTGCCGAGGGGAAGCATTGCCATATATTGGAGACAGCACACTCTTTCTTGTTCTCAACTTCTGTCCCTAGTTTTTTTTTGGCTGAAGTAGTTCTAACTGTAAAAATCAGCGGTCTTTTGCGCCATGATTGAAAAAGTATGATGACATCAGCATGATGACGTGACTACCTCACCTCTGGTGCTGACACGTGGCAGACAAAAGAAAGGACTTAATTACTAAGCAAAGCCACCCAACCACTCAAAACTACGAAACACATGATTGAAGAACCAAAAGCACTAGCATCAGTGTTGTCCCACCAGCTATTCTTTATCCTGAGCCACCCGTTGAAGATCCCATTCCAGGCACGGATCTGCAAATTGGAGATTCAGTGGATATAGTTCCATTACTCGCAACATCCTTACCCGTCCCAGCATATTCCCCAGTGAGTCTCCTTGTTTTGCCCTTCCCTCCTGTTCCTACTTTAGATGTTTCAATATTAGCAAGTGCTCCTAGGAGTTATGCAGAGGCGAAGGCTTATGCTATAGTCAAAGAAGCAGATTCAAATTCTCCTGTTTGAGAGCCCCTTCACCACCAGCGGCAACAAAGGCTTCACCCACAGACTCACCATCAACATATCTAGATCCACTACTAGCAGGGGCGCAGGTAAAGGGTATCCCTTGTAGTTGTTGCCCTAACATCCGTAGTTTTTGACTAGTTCGTAGGGTACGTTACGGGCCGAAGCAGAGTACAAGGCGCTCGCCCTTACTACCTCTGAACTGTTTGTTATGGCTTTCTTACTGGCTACGCGATCTAGCGGTGCCATTTCACTATCAATTTATCCTGCATTGTGATAATGCTAGCGCTACACACTTGGCGGCCAATCCTGTGTTCCATGCCTGCTTTAAGCACATAGAAGTTGACTACCACTTCGTTCGTGACCTCGTCGTCGCGGGCAAATTGCTCATTCGACTTGTTCGTAGCAACAATCAAGTGGCGGAAATTTTAACTAAACGATTACCTGAACCAGCCTTCCATCAATGGCTAGGACTAATTGATCATATGATCAATGACGATTCTACTTCCTCTACTGATACCTCCTTCAGAACCTTCTTTTTTCCTAAAGGGAGAAAAGGTTATCATTTCAAGGTGAGGGTGGGCAGAACGATCAAGCTGATGCATAGCGTCAGGGTGGGCAGAACGATCAGGCTGATGCGTAGCGTCAGGGTGGGCGTAGAGAGGAAGAGGTCGATGGCAAAGGACATAGGAAAAGCAAGCAAAACAAACGGAGAGACCAACCAAATGCAATAAAGTAGAGTGCTCTGAACCAACGCTAGGCAAGCTTCCTCAAATATAGCCAAGGTCGGTAAGTAAGGAAAAACAACAAGCCTTTCAGGCCGAGGAATCCAATGGGACCAGTGGGATTAAAATATCTCCCCTGGCCCTTCATCTCTCCAAAAAATCAGCCCCGTCCCCGATCATCATCACCTCCATCTGAGCCCCACAAGTTTAACAGTATATACTCCATCTTGATGGGTGTGCAGTCGATCCAACAGTGTATAGTACATCAGATGGGTGCAAAGGTGGGCCCCACCCCTAGTGTCCAAGATGCGCTATATATATAGGGAGATGCTCCTATGAAAGCATCTCTCACCTTACTATGAGATCCAATGCCAACAACTTTGTGAGGCCCCACCCCTGTGGGCCCTCGATTTGAATTTGAATACTATGTATTAGCCTAAGTATTTTAATTATACTAATTATGGGGTTTAGTTAAGGGTAATTATGTATTTTTCTAGGATTAGCCTAGTTGTGTAATTAGTAGAGTCAATAGGGTGTCTTTTGTTATTTTTAGAGTTAGTTAGTTTTTTAGAGGCCCTAGCTAGAAATTAGTGTTTACTAAGGGGTTTGCACCAAACTACCCATGACCCTAACCCTAATCCTATTCAAACTTTTAGGGCATTTTAGTACTTAACCACCCAAGCCCAACCTATATAACTAAACCATCCCCTTCATACGTATGTTACTACCATTTCCCTCTCAAGCTTCCCTCTCTTTCTCTCTTCTTCCCTCCCATCTCCCTCCAACTCTCTCCCAAATTCTCTCCAATTCTCCCATCTCTCTCTACTTTTTCTCTTTAGAACTCTAAGAAGAAGAAGAAGAAAACCTACCATCTTAGCTACAAGTTATATTGGATCTTTGATCATCTCTTTCTCCCCCTACCTTCATACAATTTCTTTGAGGTAAGTGCTTTATGTTTGATGTTATAGAATGCGTGTTTTCTTTCATTTGATTTTGAAATTTCAATTTATATGGTGTTAGAATTACTAAAAATGAGTAGATCTACCTTTTGAGCTTGATTTTTTGTTTTTGGCCATTGATGGATGAGATCTCTCATTTGGAAGATCAATGGCGCGATTTGATGGAATTCCGAAGGAGGTATTCTCAGTAAGCTCCTCCCGGATCCAGTTAATCCATTCTGGGTCTTGCTTGCCCAAAGAAAGATAATAATTTTTTATTTTTAGTTTGTTTATGATGAGGGGATCCGCAGCTCCGGGTAACGCTATGACATAGTAGAGGAAAAAGAGAAGGTAAGCCCGCCGCTGATCCCGCTTTACCTTCGCCTACCGTGAAAGAAAGTCCCCTCACGATAGGCCCTCCTAGCTCCAGAATGTCTTTCTATCAATCGATAGAGGTACAACCAACCTTATTGTTCCCCATGACCAGCTAACCCGCTAAGGGACGGAGGTTACGCCATATCTGGATATCCAAGCGGGTAAGAACCACCATATTCTATCTTTCTATTCCCATCGGCAGTACCACAGTGGCAGAATCGAGTAATTCCATAGCAGGGTTAGGAATGAAGGGTTTGATAGGCCAGGCTATCACGTCGGGATAAGGCATACAGAGATTACATGAACTCCTAATTGAATGCAGTATCACACACTCCTAATTCTTTATCCGCTGATTCCAAAGGTGGAACTCCAACTGCTGACTTGACTGGGTACCTTCTATTTAGGATCAATAGGAACTGGAATTGGTTCATCTCTTGGTGCTGCTGGATTAGGTTATATGAGACCTTCTTTGAATATCCTTTTGCACTCCTTAAGAAAAAAGAACCAATAAATATTGGATTTCTCAAGGCAGTCGGAGGAGGTCCTCAAGCCATCCTTTTCAAAAAAAAAGTGTTCCCATCCATTAAAGAGGAGGAAGAGGCTCCCATTGGAAGGCCTCGTTGGTCGTCCCTCAACCATTAATGGGTTCGAAAGGGGCGCATATTGGTCAGAGCAAGTCGCCCTATTCTATTACCAGACATAATTGGGAGAAGCTCATATGCTAGAAACGCTTCATTTCATTTCATTCCCGTTCTTCATTTCCTTCTTCTCGAATCCATGGGGGACTTGTCATATTTAGAATCTTTCTGCGGTGTGCTCCATTTACTATTCTTTCGTACTCTCTTCTCTTTACCACGCGATAGGTCAGCGAAGTGTGAGCGGGCGCGGAGAAGGAAACGCCAAACACTTCGGCCTAACGGGAATGAGCAACGACGAAATGACAAAATGAGGTGCCCCGGGCACCCCCATTTAGAAAGAAGGGTCGAAGGTTTTGGGCCTGTAGCTTTCCCCGTCCCCCCTTCGTCGGGTGGTGCTTGTGTGGGGGGTGTGCCACCAGAAATCGGGCTTGAAGCTCTCGCCTTACCAGCGAGCCGACCGCTGATGGCTGTTGGTCACGACTACTACCAAAAAGATCCAATGAAGATTCATATTTCACATGGAGGAGTGTGCATCTTTATGTTGGGTGTTCTTCTGTCGTGCGACCCGGCGGCTTATGTGCGACCTGTGGCCCACGCCTCCTATTTGTTCAGGGCGGGCGGCGTGAACTCTGATTATGAACAAGAGAGATCCCCTGTTATAACTTATGCTTCGGGGTGGTGAGACTTACTATCTTTGGAACTATAGGGGGCTGTATTGGCGAGATCCGACAGCTGACACCGAGGGACCTGACCTGCGTGAATGACACTAAACTTTATTTGGAACTCCCATACATACAATACTAGGGGGCAACTCTTCTTTTTTACCGTACTATCTTATCTCTAATAAGAAGATAGGAGTGCTTCCCTTGGTGGATACTACTGTTTATTGGTGGGGAGGTCGCGTTACGGATCCGTTCCGGTTCATTGGCACCTACCTCTGCTGGAGGCAGAATAAAATGATTTTCCGGTGGACAGCTACCTTCTTCCCAAATGACTATAGGAGCAGGAGCTGGAGGTGCATTGTGTGCCTGCTGCACTGGTATAGTAGGAACTGAGAAGTCTTCCTTGAATCACTTAGATTATATATGGCAATCAGAGGATTGATTTCGGAAGGGTGCCTGCTATACCTGGTCCAGTCCTTTTCATATGGATATGATCCTAGGCAGTTGAGCAAGATAAACAATATAGAATTAGAACAAAAGTAATAATAAACCTACACAAAATGGCACACTCACACAAGCTGGATACCGCGGGATATTATGCCGCGGTCCTCCCATACTGAACAGAGTCGCGGAGGACTGGTGGAGGACAGTTCAGCGCCATTTCGAGGTGATCGGAGACGAGATTACTTGGACAGCCTTCAGAGTAGACTTCCTTCGAAAGTTCATTCTAGCTCATGCCTGTCCGGGAGTTCCAGGCACTAGTATAGGGCAACATGACTGTCTACCAATATGAGGTCCGCTTCACCCAGCTTTCTCCCTTCGTAAAGTATCTAGTCACACCTGAGTCGGAGAGGATCCGACGATTCATCAACGGACTAAGGGACGACATTCAGCTCAACTTGTCCTGCATTGAGATTCACACTTACGAGGAGGCTTTGAGGAGAGCTTACTGGGCTGAGGAGCATCTGCAACGGATTGAGGCTAGTCAGCAGCAGAGACGGGTCCAGGTTGCTCTGGCCAGACCGCAGCCCGTGCCCCTACAGTAACAGCCATTCCAGAGGCAGAGGCCAGCTGGGCAGTATCATCAGCATCAGCATCAGTAGCAGCAGCAGCATGGGCCCAGAATGTGCTATGACTGCGGGGAGCCAGGGCACATCTCCAGGGTTCGCCCACTACGGGGAGGTCAAACCCCAATGCTCCAGCTCCCAGCACCTCCAAGAGCTCTAGCCCCGGCTCCACCTGCTCCGTGGATTGCACCGGCACCTCAGCCACCTCAACAGTAGTACCGTGCCCAGCAGCAGGCACGTGGAACCCAGCATCCCAGGGGACAGCACTACCAGTGGGGGCGTCACCAGAGGCCCTATGGACAACAACGATAGCAGCAGAGACCTCAAGCAGCACGTCAGGCATTTGCACTTACACATGAGGAGGCTGAAGCTGCAGGGAACGTCGTTGAAGGTACTCTTTCTGTTTGTGATCAGATTGCTAGAGTGTTGATTTATCCAAGTGTGACACATTCCTATGTGTCTTCTGCTTTTGCTTTAGTTCTTGTTGGGGTCGGAGAAGAGATGCCTTGTACGCTAGTTGTGTCTATGGCAGTGGGCAAGGGGATAGTGTGTCAGACTTACCACCCCAAATGCCGAGTGCAGATCGGGGAGTGCATTATGTTTGCATATTTGATCGTGTTACCCATGCATGAACTAGGCAACAGTGAAGAACAAGTATCCTCTTCCCCGAATCAACGAGCTCTTCGACCAGCTTCAGGGAGCGCAGTACTTTTCGAAGGTGGACCTGAGATCGGGATATCATTAGCTGCGAGTCAGAGAGCAGGATGTGTAGAAGACGGTGTTTCATACTCGTTATGGGCACTATGAGTTCCTTGTGATGCCATTCGGGTTGACGAATGCGCCAGCAGTGTTCATGGCTTTGATGAACAAGATCTTCGCTCCGTACCTCGACAGCTTCACAGTAGTGTTCATCGACGACGTGTTGGTCTACTCTAAGTCCAGAGAGGAGCACGAGCAGCATTTGAGGACATCTCTACAGTTGTTGCGCGACAACCAACTGTACGCGAAGCTCAGCAAGTGCGAGTTCTGGTTAGAGCAGGTAGTCTTCCTCGGACATATCATCTCCAAAGACGGCCCAGCTGTGGATCCAGCGAAGATAGAGGCAGTGGTGAACTGGGAGAGACCGAAGAATGTCACAGAAGTTCGGAGTTTCCTTGGCTTAGCAGGCTACTACCGCAGATTCGTCAAGAGCTTCTCTTCGATTTCAGTACCTTTGACCAAGCTGACAAGGAAGGATGTATCGTTCGTGTGGATAGATGCTTGTGAGAACAGCTTCCAAGAGCTGAAGGAGAGACCGACGACAGCACAGATCTTATATTTACCTTCTGGTACAGGCGGTTTTGTTGTCTTCACCGATGCTCCAGGACCGGCCTTGGTTGTGTTTTGATGCAGGAGGGCAAAGTCATTGCCTATGGATCACGCCAGCAGAAGGAACACGAGAATAACTATGTTACTCATGATCTAGAGCTTGCAGCAGTCGTGTTTGCACTGAAGATGTGGCGGCACTACCTCTACGGAGAGAATTTCGAAGTCCATTCAGACCATCGCAGCTTGCAGTACCTGTTCACTCAGAATGATCTCAACAACCGTTAGAGGCGTTGGATGGAGTACATCAAGGATTACGACTTCCCTATCAACTACCACCCGGGTAAGGCGAGTGTCGTAGCAGATGCTTTGAGCAGGAAGACCGCCCTAGTCAGTTTTCTAGCAGCAGAGGGCGTGTGGACAGATGTCTTCAACAACTTGGATGTCCAGTTTCAGCCGCTCATCGATAGAGTTTTGGTTGCCACCATGTTCTCATGGGAACCAGAGTTGCTTGGAGAGGTCAAGGACAGTCAACGCAGCGATCCCAAGCTTGTTAGAGTGATCGAGAAGATTGACCAGAGGCCAGAGTTCAGACTGATTGGTGGAGTGCTCTACTACCTGGACAGGCTGTGTGTACCAGACATTCAGGAGCTGAAGGATCAAATCTTAGCAGATGCACACCATAGCAAATATTCGATTCACCCAGGCAGCACCAAGATGTACAAGAACCTGAGGAGCTACTACTGGTGGTACAACATGAAGAAAGAGATTGCAGGCTATGTGGCCAGATGTCTGACATGTCAGCAGATCAAGGCCAAGCACTAGAAGCCAACAGGGCTACTTCATCAGCTCGAGATACCTCAGTGGAAGTGGGAGCATATTACCACGAATTTTATTGCAGGACTTCCAGCTACTCGGAGACGCAGTGATGACATTTGGGTGATCGTGGATAGATTGACCAAGTCAGCTCACTTCTTGCCAGTGTTGATGAGAGCAGGACTCGACGTCCTCCCTAAGATGTACGTGGATAAGATCGTCTCATTGCACGGAGTTCCAGCTTCGATTGTTTCAGACAGAAACCCGCTGTTCATTTCTCACTTTTGGGAGAGTCTACAGCAGGCCTTGAGTACCAAGTTGAGCTTCAGCACGGCCTACCATCCTTAGACAGATGGACAGACGGAGCGCACCAACCAGACATTAGAGGATATGTTGCGAGCTTTTGTCCTGGATTACAAGGAGAACTGGGAGGATTCGTTGCCACTCTGTGAGTTTTCCTACAACAACAGTTACCACTCGGGCATCAAGATGACACCATTCGAAGCGTTGAACAGTAGGAAGTGTAAGACCCCAGTCTGTTGGGAGGAAGTTGGTGTCTGGAGTTTCCATGGACCGTCTATCGTCGGCGACACCAGTGAGAAGATCCACCAGATAGTGGAGAACCTGAAGATTAGCCGAAGTCGACAGAAGAGCTATGCAGAAAACCGGCGTAGACCGCTTGAGTTTCAGAAGGGAGATCGTGTGTTCCTGAAGGTTTCTCCAGCTCGAGGCACCCTCAGATTCGGCGATAAGGGCAAGTTAGCATGGAGGTACGTCGGACCTTTTGAGATCAAGGCCAGGATCGGAGATGTCGCCTACAAACTTCAGTTGCCAACAGAGTTATCAGGTGTGCACAACGTCTTCCACGTCTCGATGTTGAGGAAGTATGTGGAGGACCCTACCCACATTCTGCATCACCGGCCGTGATGGACCGCGCTCCTGATGCCTGGTCATACCGAGGTCGGCGGACGTGGCAGTCCGTTGGGTCCGACCCTTTCGTAACTGGGGGGCAAGGGGCGTGCATCAACATTTCTTTTGTGTGGGTGTGCCAGATTTTCTATTTTTACTTGGACTTGCAAGTGGTGATCCAGAGATCAACCTTTGCAAGTAAAAAAGAAATCAACTTCTTTCAAGTTTTTCATTGCACATATATTTAAGAAAAGAGACATTTTCTTGATTTACCGTGAAAGGCGATTTTTTTGGCATTTATAGCCGATTTTGGCGTTTATAGCCGATTTTTGGCGTTTATAGCTGATTTTGGCATTTAGAGCCGATTTACAATCCTTATCAATAATGAAAGACAAGAGTTGTGATTTTTGTCTCTTTTGAAAAAAATACAAACTACAATGAAAAGAAAGAAAAGGAGGATCTAACTTCTCAGGAGATTGTAGGGGACCCGTTCAGATTGATGGTCGCAAGCCATATGTGGACTTCGCCATCATCCATGCAGATGAGAATAGAGGATGCTATTGATTCGCTTGGCTTGGCTATAACCTCAGGTTTTTAGAGAACAAAGACCAAAAGAAGGTCCTATGTCCAATAAAAAGCCGAGTAGACGGGCTGAAAAGCCACATCTAAGCCATTTGGAGGCAGAAGGAGAAGGCAAGGACCTTGGGGGGGGGGGTACCCCCCAAGGGACTTTTGTCACCTTGTAGCGGTGGTCGGTGTAGAACTTCCGCAGAGTTTTCTCTCTTTCTTTCTCTGAATTTCTGTACTTTTTCCTGATCTAGGATCTGTCTCGTTTTTCCGATATGGATTTCTTTGGAATGCTCTCCTATTTATAGGCTTCTAGGTAGCCATTTAGGAGGGTTTATGAGCCTTAATTGTCATAAAGCTACATCAAGGGAGGAGTTACAAGATTGAATTCTTTATTTTGTAACTCCTTTTTCTTGGCTTCTGATTGGCCGGAGGAGATTGAGGGCATTTAATCGCCTTTAATCGCCATGATGGGAGGAGTTTCATGGGTTAAATGCCATGAATCTCTTGACTTGTAACTCCCAGATGCTTGCTTCTGATTGGTCCGTCCAAAGAAATGGATTAATGACTGTAATAGAGCTAGTCAATTAATCGCATTAAGTGGTCGCCGAGCAGTTGAAGAGTCGCGGGCCGTGCCGCGTCTTTTGGGATTCTTCTGGCGATGATCATCGATGGATCTTCATGTAGATCGACATCGGATGACCATGTAACTTCAGGTGTTGGTTGCCAACAGCGGGTCGGTACCATCTGTCCTGTCGATTTCTCGATCGGTCGGGTAGAAAGCACACTTTTTTTTGGTTGACCGGGTGGCGATCAATATTGTTTTCGATACTCTTGATGATTAACCCATGTTTTTGACGGATGTCAGAGGATTTGGTCTCTCAAAAGTATGAATTTTGGAAAATACCAGAGGCCGGACGCTTCGAAACACGAAAAAACGGCAAAAAATGGGGTTTCCGGGGCCCACCGGGTGATCCCGGGCCCCAGGGTCGCAGGAGTCTGCGACCCTGGGGGGGTTTTCCCCCTTTTGTCCCGTTTTTGCTGTTTTTCGATTCTTTTTGTTGGATACCGCGATCACTGAGAGGGGGGGGGGGGTGAATCAGTGATTTCTAAAAACAGGTCCAATTCAACAACAAAACAAGTCAAATCACACAATGACACCAGATTTAACGTGGTTCACCGAAAGGCTACGTCCACGGTTCAAAGACTGTCCGAACACCAATCCGGGACAGATCTGAATCTTATTTAGTCGCACCAATGACAAAGAGCACCAACCCTTAGTTTCAGATAGCACCAACTATCTAGGAAGCACCGACTCCCTTTACAATTTATCTGCACCAACAGATAGGATCACCAAACCCCAGACATCAAGCACCAACTTGATGTAAAAACAGAATAGAAGATCAACTCTGTCTACAGCCCTTCCCCTCTACAATTCTCTCTCTCTCAATCCCTTACAAATTGAAATTAAAGCATAAACAGAGAGACACTTAACTCATGGACGAATCACCATCTTCTAGAGCATAATCTCGTCCACAATTGCTGTAGAAAACGTCTGATAATGCAGCAACACAGCAACACAGCACCAGCACTCTTCTTCTCTCCAAAACTCTCTCTATTTTCTCTCTAAAACTCTTCTCTTCTGGTGTATTTTTAGAACGACCCATACATGCCTTTTTATAGGTTTTAATAACCCTTAATTGTATTTAAAACGGGCTACAATTCGTTTAGAAAGAGTCCCAAACAAATTAGATAAGAGTGCTGAATTTTCGTGCAAAACTTCTAATTCTGCGCAACTCTGGTTCCCGTGCTCGGTCGACATCATGGCTTGCTCGGTCGACCGAAGACACTGACTGGAAACAGACAACTTTTGAGCTCGGTCGACATCCTGGGGTCCCGGTCGACCGAAGACACACTGTGTCACGAAAATAACTGAGAGGTGCCTGAAACTGTTTTCTGCAGGTTTCTTCTTGCTCGGTCGACCGCATAGGGTGCCCGGTCGACCGGTCACTCTGTTTCAGGAAATCTGAATTCCTGACAGTTTCAATTCTGATTCTTCTCTTTAGCTCTATCAATACCAGCTTATTAACATCATGTTTGTGACAATGTGTTGACAAGAATTCCAACTCAAAACAATACTTGAGATGCTAACTTCTTCAATTCATCAAAAGACTCTAAAGTCATCTCAAGTTCATCTCAAATTCCAACACTTTTTTCTTCTGTATTTTTCCTTGACATTTTTTGATCATTCATTGGCCTGATTTCCCTGTAGAAAACCTGATGAGAATCCTTGCATTTTATTTTGCAAAGTTTCCAATTTTCCGAGAAAGCCGAAGACTTTGTTGCGCAGAGCTGCCGATGTCGAAATGACCTAAAATTTGAGGTGAAGCCTCCTGAGCAATAAATAAGACCAACCATAGCTTGTGTTTGAGTTTTGAAGCCGTTTGGGGTCCTATTACTAGTAGACTTGCTTTTGTCGTGATGAAGATGTCGCGGTTTGATGTGCGGTCAACCGATGCCCGATTGACTTGAAATTTGACAGGGAACCTATTGGAGTCATTTTAAGATGATCCATAGGCTCTGTCTTGGAAACCATGGTCCCGGGGAGCTTTGCCACCGAGAGGCCTGATTTGGCTTCCGAGCGTCAAAGTATGGTCAAATGTTGTCGAAATGACTTGAAATTCGACGTGTAGCCCTTTGTAAGCATTTTGAAGCCGTCCATGTGCTCTATGTGATGAGTGATGGCCTCGGTGGTTCTCGCCGCCGAGAGGCTTGATTTAGCTGTTCGAGGGTTGATGTAGGGTCAAACGTTGTCGGTTTGACTCGGAACTTGACGTGGAGCCTTTTAGATGTATTTTGAGACCATCCATCGGCTCTGATCGAAGATTTAGTGTCTCCGATGCTTTCGCCGCCGAGAGCTCCTTTTTAGCTGCCGGAGAAGCCAAGTTAGGCCAAATGATTTTGAAATGGCCCGAAACTTCTTGTGTACTCCTCTTTTGGCTGTCTTGAAGGATCTTGCAGTTTTTGTTTGATTCTGAAAAGATTTGATTTTTTGGAAGTAGCATTGCCTATTTATGGCAGGTTGCGACTTCATGTAGCTCTTTGGATCTTGAAAAGGCAAAGTGACATTTTTGGTGTCCACAAGTGCATCCTCGAGGTACAGCGACGAGTTACTTATCATTTGTAGTCGATGTGCCTCGAAGAGATTTCTGAAGGAGAGCCTGTGACTTGACCAAGAGTCTTTGAGCAGTCTTTCTTTTTGTATTTGTAGCCTTTTGAGCTTCCAGGGGAATTTTATGGTAGTGAAAGGGATCACATACCATCTTGAGGCAAAGTTTTGAAGATGACATCAGGGATGTGGATTTGGGTTTTGACCTTGTGACCTAACAGGCTGTATGTGGCAGGTTAGGGGGTCGGGTATGGTTTTGACCGTGTGACCCAACAAACGGTATGTGGAATGTTGGGGGATCAATTTTGGTTTTGATCTTGCGACCTAACAGGCTGTATGTGGCTAGTTAGGGGATCAAGTTTTGGTTTTTGGTTTTGGTCTTGTGACCTAACAGGCTGTATGTGGCAAGTTAGGGGACCAGGTTTTGGTTTGGATTTTTGTGGAATGTCAATTTCAAGATTTTGGCTCAATTTGGTAGATGAGGCTGGATGGTTTAGTTTTTGAAAGCTCATGGGGCTTGGAATTCTTTTTTGTATAGTCGAATCAACTCAAAAGAGGCATGGAACCATTTTTGTATACTCTTGGTAAGAGGGATTTCTCTTTGACTAAAATTTTTTATTTTTTTTAAGTGCGTAGGTGGTCAAACCTGGCTCATATGGGCTAACCCATGGGACCTTAAGTTTTTGAAATGGCTTAGATCTCATATGGTGTCATTTTTGTAAAGAATATCCAAAAATATCTCATTTGGATAGAGAATATCTAAGAATATCTTTACTTGGAGAGAATCTCTCATGTTCCCTTTATTTTGGGAGAGAATATCTCAAGATATCTTTCTTTTGGGAAAGAATCCTTTATTGATCCTATCTTTTAGGAGAAAATCTCTCATTGAATTCTTTTTGGGAGAGAATCCCTCAAGATATCTTTCTTTTGGGAAAGAATCCTTCTAATCTCTTTCTTTTGGTAAGGTTACTAATTAGTAACACTTACCTCTTTCTTCTTTCCTTCTCTGGTTTGCTCTCTTCTATAAAAGCAAGGAGGAGGTTGGATCTCTTGCTCTTATTGCTTTCTTTTGCAACAATCCCAAGAGGGCTTCAAGACCAAGAGTTCTTCTTCTTCAAGATCTTCAAGACTTTTCTTCTTCTTCTCCATCAATGGCTTCAAGTAAGTTTCCTTTTTCAAGAAAACTCCATGTGTTTTTTCTTTTTTTTTTACATGTGTTTTCCCTCTTTTTTTTTTCGTGCTTTCTCTTTTCTTTTCTTTTTTTGCACTTCTTCCTTTTTTTTTGGGCCGTACCGACAGATCCGTACGGATCTGGCCGTACGGCCACGTGGCCTGTGAGCCATCCTTTTTTTTTCTTTTTTTTTTGTTTTCTTTCCCCCTTCTTTTTTTTTTGAGAAAGTTTTATTTTTCTTCATTTTTTTTTGCTCATCATGATAATGCCTCTTTTTTTTGCAAACCTAAATGTTCATGCATACATTCTATTGTAAATTAAATTTGTAGCATGATGTGATACCATACCTGAAAGTTTTCACAAATTTGGGAATTTGGAGCTCGCAGCGATGTTGAGCCCTTCCTGATTTTGCGAAGACTTTGAGGTTTCGAAAGTTTGGAGTTTTGGAGCTCGCAGCAATGTTGAGCCCATCTTCAAGCTTTCTATTTCTTTCGGGATAATTCCTTTTCTTCAGAATTGCCCCGTCATAATGTCAAAATTTTGCCAGATTTTTTTTAGCGAGATTCTGTCATTTCGATGTTTGATCTTTTTCTTTTCCATCCTTTGCAGGTGGTTCCTCTAGAACGAACAAGGGTAAAGAGCCTGCTACAAGCGTACCTCGTCGATCTGCTAGATCTTCTAATCCAGCCGTTCAGTAGGCTTTTGAGAAGGTCCAGTATGTTGAGAGAAATCTAGAAGAATGCGACTCCCTCAACAGAGACGAGATGAGGCAGCGACTGATCACTCTTAAGGGAGAGGAATTCTATAAGATCATGGTAAGCAGTCGTCCATGGGTGATGGAAGATCAGAGGGTTTTGCCCAAGCCTACCTTCTTCTTTGGTGATGCCGTCCCTGATGACATGACATACCAGAGGAGATGTTTTCAGTTCTCTTTCACAGCAGATGGTTAGAAGAAGACTGTTGTTACCCGGTCGACGTTTGATCGCACCGTCTTGATCATGAGCCTTGCCCCCATGTGCTCTAAGAGGGAAGATCCTCCAAGCTGGGTGAAAAGGACAAATGTAATCAAGACCGGGGTTTTTGTTGGCGGTTCTCCTAGATATACGGAGAGGTCGCCTGTTGACATGGACCTATTGATGCCATCCAGCGGCTACCAGGGTTCTGATTTTCCGTCGGTTGATTTGAGACCGGTGGGCCTTGGTAATTTCAGCGGTGATAGCAGCAATTGGATAAAGCCTTTTCGACTTCGTGGCCGTTTCAATGCTGACTCTGAGTGGAAGTCGTGGACTGATCGCGTCCTGCTGATTGGTGGCGCCGTTTTGAAGGAAGTCGGGATTTTTGATGCGGTCCGTGCCTTTTGGGAGACCGTGATCTTTTCCGATGAGGCCTTCATGGCTATGCTGGAGTCATTCCTCCCACAAACCAATACCTTCATTGTGACGAATGGTGAGATTGGTTTCTCTTTGAAGGAGCTGAGCGCCATTACTGGATTGCCCATCCTTGGTAAACTCTATGAGGAGTTTATGCCGATTGACAGCGTCCTAGAGGGGCAGTCTGAGGAGTTCAGGCTTCTGTACTTTCAGCTCGTCGTCTTCTATGATTTTTTGAAGGAGAATGAGGGTTTGAAAGTTAGATCCAGCAGTTGGAAGAGTTCTAGCTCTTCGTTCCCCAACTTTTTTGATACCAGGGAGCTTCTGATAGTGTGACCCAAGAAGCCAGGGCCCAGGATCCAAGTTCGAAGAAGATCTTAGCCATGCAAGAAGAGTTGAGAGATTTCTGTGCGAGTACAAACACCATATGTCCTGACATTGCACTGCGGAGAGATCTCGCTGTTTACCTCACTTGCTTGGTGAGGCTATTTTTGCTGGAGGAGATGGAATGCACATCAGGCCGCATTGTATTTTTCCGGCTTGTCAGATGGCGTTTGGAGAGCAGCTTGCTTTGGTGCCAGCTCTTTACTCCTACCTGTGTACCGAACTGCAGGCTGCTGCTTTTTTGGTTTGGCTTGGGCTTCCCATGAATAGGGTATTTTCAGCCAACATCTTTTATTCGTGGTATGTGTACCACTGTCCTGGCTTCCACCGGCTGGGTGCTACACAAGATGATGATCCTCTGATGATTCGACTGGCTAAGGGCAAAGCCGTGTCTGAATCATTTTTGTTTGCCTGCATGAGGATCCGACGGTTCGGGGACGTCGAGATGGGGCAGTCTTCAGTGAAGCTTTCTCCGGAGTTGCGGAAGAAGGCTTTTGATTTTGGTGCCTCCCGAGACTCTACCAGGGCGGGGTCGGGAAGGCATTACTCCTGGACGAATGCAGAGAGATAGTGGCTTTTTAGCATACGTGTCGGCACGATGGTGTACCGCAGACATCTTTTCGTTGACATCCAGCCGTATGTACCCTCTCGCTTTGCTTTGCAGCTGGGCTTTTCTCAAGGCATTGTTGGAGCGCCTTCAAGCATGGTGAAGTGCTTTGGAGGTTTACAGGACGGGAGAAATGCATGGACTTTCTATAGTGCTGAAGACACTACAGCCATGATCTCTTATCCTGTGTTGTTGACTTCCCGGACTGCCGGCTTTGCGAAGTGGTTCGCGGAGAGCTTTTCGGCATATCGGGGGCTTTCCAAGAAGGTGCTTGATGTGAAGCTGGCATCTGGAAAGGGCCTTGGAAAGTCGGATGGCATCCGGCGAGAGGAAGTCTGGGCCTTCCTTTCTGGAGAGAAGCACAAGATAGGATTTCTCGGTGACCAGGGCGTCATTGGTTCTGAAGCTGTTCAAGAAATACCTGATGAGGCTTTAGAGCAGCTAGAACAGGAGGAAGCCGAACTTGGTGCTTGGATGCAAGCGGCACAGAGGCAAGCTTCCGTGGAGTCTACTGGCAAGAGTAGACCATCCAGTGAGGAGTCAAGTGGGAAACCTGACACTGACAACGAGGCAGGTTCCTCTAAGAAGCGAGCCCGTAGGAGTAAGAGGAGGAGGAGTCATCATCGCAGCAAGGGGCAGCATGAGGACTATCCTGACTTGGAAGTTCCTCTTATTATCAATGAGGATGTGCCAGTGGATGCTGACGAGCCTCCAGAGAAGAAAAGCCGAGAAGAAGAGACCGTCGGTGAAGGTATGATTCTTCCTTTTTCTCTTTCCATTTCTTTTCATGGGATTTTTCGATGTTCTCATTTGCTTCTTGTTTGTGCTTTTCTTTTTTTTTCTTAGCAGAGGAAGACTTGGTGATGCCTGAGGTTCCAGTCGATGAGGTGGTGATGGATCCTGTCCGGGCACCTGAAGAAGAACCGAGGGACTCTGGAGTGAATCCAGAGTCTCCAATTGGTATGACTTCTTTTGCTTTCTTTTTTTTGTGTCTGTGACTTGGTTTGCTAACATTTTTCTTGCCAGCTGACTTGCCACAGGATTCCGATGACTTTGAACCATCGATGGATGCAAATGTTGATGATGCTTCCGATGAGTTCATGGAGGAAGAGAGTTGTTCCGCCAGTCGTCGAAGAACGTATTTTGTAGTAATAACCCTCATAATGATTTTCAAATAGGATCATATTCATACCTTTTTGTGTTTCTTTGGCAGGTTTTGAAGTGACAGAGGAGGATCCATCGCTTCCAGAGCAAGGGATGCCAGAGATTGATCCAGAGGTAGAGACTCCTGGGACCAGTTCTGACAATGTTGAGGAGATACCTCGTGCTGAGATTCCTTCCCGAGCAGGAGCAGCTTCAACTGGAAAGAGTTCTTTTGTTACTCTTCCAACAGGTGATGACATGAGCAGCCGACCAACGGAGTTGAGCGAATCTTCAGCCGGGCCATCTCTTCTTTTTGCGAAGAAGGTTGTGATGCAGGTTCTGAGCTCTTGGATTGAGACTCTGCTTTCTGGGCACTTAGATGCTGGATTTGGGATGATCCAGCATGTGCGTGAGATTCTTGGGGATGCCGAAGAGGCTGGTCTAGATGTCATAAGTGCCAGGGCGATCGTTGATAGGATCATTGAGCTAGGTGACAGATGGTTTGAGACCATGAGTTTTCCTCACGACCAGTTCTTCAAGGAGATGTTCCTGGACCCTACGGATAAGGCTCAGTCTAACCTGGATGAGGCTACAGAAAGCAGGAAGCAGGTAGTCCGAGAGAATAACTTAGAAGAGCTAAACATCATTGGGCTGACACGTGACCTTAACATCCTTGATAGGGAGGTTGATGAGGCCAGGAAACGTCTTGAGCATCTGCAGGCACAAGTCGCTGCCAAGTGGACTGCAATAACAAAGGCTCGTGACAGGGAGAGTGCTCTGATTCGCCGGGTTGCAGATGCCAATTGAGTTCTTAAAAGGAAGTCTGAAGAGAACAAACAATGGCAAACTGCTCAGGGGAAGCTTCCCGGTGCGAAAGAAGGGTTACAGCCCACTCCAGCATTTCATGGCAAATTCCTGAAGAAGCGTGCCTTGGAATCCCTGACGGCTGAGGCCAAAAGTTTGCTTAAGGAGCTGAACTCTTGGCTGGAGACCATTTTTTATTGAGCTCCTGTTTTTTTTTTTAAACAGAAACCATCCTTCTCTCTCTTTTTTTTAGTACCAGTTGTATTTTTTGGTACTTTTCTTCTTTTTTGTAGTGTTTGTGAACACTTTCTTTCTTTTTTTTTGGTACCACATGTATTTTTTTTTTGTACTCTTTTTTTTGTTATCCCTACGCTCACTTGAATCTTCTTGTGATAAAAGTAATTGCTAAATGGGATGCCTTTTTTTTTTTGTTTTCCCTACGCTTACTTAAATCTTTTTGTGATAAAAGTAATTGCTAAATGGGATTTGATCAAAAGCTTGTCATTTTGTGAAAATCTTTTGTCAAATGATTGTTTTGGCATGGAAGCCAGATTTTTGTTTGTGGCATGGAAGCCGATTTTGGCATGAGAGCCGACTTTTTTGTGGCATTGATAGCCGAGTTTGTTTTGTGGAATCTATAGCTAGTTTTTGGTGGCATTGATAGCCGAGTTTGTGGCATTGATAGCCGGGTTTTTTGAAAGCCAAAAAATTTTTGTTTGTGGCATTGATAGCCGGTTTGTTTTGGTGGCATCTATAGCCAGTTTGTGGCATTTATAGCCTGTTTGTGGCATTTATAGCCTGTTTTGGTGGCATTTATAGCCGGTTTGTGGCATTTATAGCCTATTTGGTTTTCAAAAATGCAAGTATCGACTAAAAGTCGCCGCCCTGCTAAATGTTCTTGCAAGTATCAATGGAATGTTGCATCCTTGCTCATTCGATTGCGAGTATCGATGGAATGTCGCATCCTCGCGGATTTGGGTGCAAGTATCGATGGAATGTCGCATCCTTGTTTTTCAAAAATTTTGGTTTTGCGGGTACTGACTTGATGTCGTTTCCCCACAATTTTTGAAATTTGTGGTTTTCTCGAACCTTTGGGTCATGGATATCAACTGAAATGTTGTGTCTCCATGGTTTTTTTTTTTTTGGTTTTTTCGAACCTTTGAAATTTGGGTTGTGGATATCAACTGAAATGTTGCATCTCCACAGTTTTGGATTTTGCAAGTATCGACGAAATGTCGCTTCCCTGCAATTTTGGAAGTGTCAAACGTGGTTCGTATGCTTCCGATTTGTGCGAGTATCGACTAAGCGTCGCTTCCCCGTGGTTTTTTTTTTTTTGAAAAACCATAATTTTTTTTTTGGTTTAAAGACACGAGGGTCATAAGTTTTGACCTAAAACCATTTTGGCGGTAAAAGGCAGGGTGGACTAGGGTGGAAATCCCTGAATCCGGATTTTGTTTCAAACCATGAATTTTGGGTTCAAGGGTTGAAAATTTTGGTCAAGTTAGGGAAAGGTTCCTAAACTTGGATTTTTTTAAACAATGAAACGATGAAAGTAAGCATTGTTTAAATTTCTCGAAATCTCAACATTTGATATGAAAGTTCTAAAAAAGAGGTGGGTTTAGCGAGTTTGTACCTGGAAACCGGTTTTGGCCGTACAGGCATTGCTTTTACCCAGTTGGGTAAGTCTTCAAGGGTAATGCCGTTTTCAGAACTTGCCGTTGATGGGGAGCATACATCTGTCACCTTCCATGCTTAGGAGTGCGTATGCGCCGTTGGAGAAAACCTTGTCGATGACATAGGGTCCCTCCCATTTTGGCTCAAATTTGCCTTTGGACTTGTGAGCGAAGACCATTGGTCTTTTTACCGCAAGGACCAAGTCACCCTTTTTATAGGCGCGTTGCCTGACCTTTTTATCGAAAGATCCTGCCATGCGTGCTTGGTAAAGTTCAATGCTTTGTTGAGCTTCGAGCCGTCTCTCATCGAGATCGTCCAGCTCATGGAGTCGCAATTTGACATTGCTTTCTTGAGTCATGTCATTTTGTAAAGATACCCTCAAGGAAGGAATTTGTACTTCCAAGGGCACGACAGCTTCGCATCCATAGACCAAGGAGAATGGTGGGCTATGGGTTGGTCCTCGAACGGTGGTTCGATAGGCCCACAAAGCTTCAGACATTTTGTCGCTCCAGTCTCTTTTGTGACTAGAGACCATTTTTTTGAGGATTTTGCAGAGTGTCTTGTTGAAAGCTTCTGCTAACCCGTTTGCTGCCGGATTGTATGGTGTCGAAGGCAGCTTTGGATTTTGTATTTGTCGCAGAACTTGTAGAATCGATGATCCCGGAATTGTGGTCCATTATCATGGATGAATCTTTTGGGTATGCCGAAACGACAAATGATGTTGGTGCGCAGGAACTGAAGGACTGATGAGGTCTTCATTTCGTTGAACGCAAATGCTTCTGACCACTTGGAGAAATAATCCGTAGCGGCGAAGATGAAGCGATGACCTTTGCTCGAAGGGGGAGAAATAGGACCTATGATGTCCATACCCCAGGCTTCGAAAGGCCATGAGATCGCTGTAGGATGCAACCATTCTGGAGGCATGTGAATGTAATCTCCATGAACTTGGCTTTGTTGGCAGCGCTTAGCAAATTGCATTGCGTCACCTACCATGGTAGGCCAGTAATATCCTAACCTTTTTATCCGATCATAGAGCTTGGGACCAGCCTGATGAGCTCCGCAAAGACCAGCATGAACTTCTTTGAGTTTTCTTCAGCCTCTTGTTGTGACAAGCAGCGTAGAAGTACTCCGTTGAAGGATTTCCTGTAAAGGATTTTTGAAGGAATATCCAAATGAAAGCTTGGGGGTTCGCCTTTAGATGCTTACCCGTTCTTTTGAATCTTCAGGTAGGATTCCGAACATAATGTAATCAATGAACGGATCCCTCCAGTCGCCGATTGAAGTTTGAAGGATTGAGATCCGACTTCCAACCACTTGGTGGCATTCAGCAACAGCTTGGTGTGTGTTAAGAGGAGGAAGGATTCTTCTTTCGCACACTGTGATTTGCATGTTTTCCCCTTCTTGGATTGCCATGGATGCGACAAGTCCAGTTAGGGCATCTGCACGTATGTTTTCACCTCTACGAATGTGGGTGATGTGACAGATGTCAAACTTTTACAGAAGCGATTCTGCTTTGTTGTAGTAAGGCAGCAAATCTAGCTTCCTGACTTCAAATTTCTGATTCATCTGGTTGATGATCAGTTGAGAGTCTCCAAAGACTTCCAGCATGGTGATACCAGATTCGATGGTGAGTTCCAATCCTAGGATCGGAGCTTGATATTCAGCTGCATTGTTTGTGCATGGTTCCAGTAGCGAGAAAGCGTGTGGAATCATGTATTTGTCGGGGCTAACAAAGAGGATGCCAACTCCCGAGATCAGTTGTCTTTTTTCATTTGTCCTGGTTGCACCGTCAAAGTACATGTCCCAGGAGGCACTTTGTGAGAAAGTCTCCACATTGTAGACTGGTTCGTCTGGGAGATCATCTCTGAGCGGAGAATCTTTAGGCAATGGATGCTCTGCGAGGAAGTCCACTAGAGTTTGCCCTTTGAATGCCTTTTGTGGTACATACCTATTATCAAATTGTGACAGAAGGATGGACCATTTTGCCAGTCGAGCATTGAGAGAACCTGCCTTTGTGACAAGGACCTTCAAGAGGTTGACTCTCGAGACCAGGTATACTATGTTGGAAAGCAAGTAGTGATGCAGCTTTTGTACGGCGAACATCACTGCAAGACATTCTTTTTAGACTGGAGAGTAGCGAAGCTCTGCACCTACTAGCATGCGGCTGATGTAATATAGAGCAGCTTCTTTTCTTTGATCATTTTCTTGCATAAGCAGAGCTCCCAAAGAGTGATCAAGGGCTCTTATGTACAAGATGAATGGTTTTCCAGTGGTAGGAGCAGCTAACACTGGAGGTTTTGTCAGGTATGACTTGATGCCTTGGAAAACAGCTTCACAGTCAGCATCCCAGACAAAGTTTACACCTTTTTTCATCAACCGGGAGAATGGACGGCATTTCCCCGAAAGATTGGAGATGAACCGTCTGATGTAGGCCAATCTCCCTTGAAGCCCTTTGAGTTCTCTCAAGGTTCTTGGAGAGGGCATTTCTAGAATGGCTTTGACTTTTATGGGGTCAGGCTCTATTCCAGCTTTCCGAACTAAGAATCCGAGGAACTCACCCGACGAGATGCCGAAGAAGCATTTCAAAGGATTCATCCGCAGTTTGTGTTTGCGAAGCCGGAGGAAGACTTCTCGAAGGTTTTCGAGATGATCTTCTTTTCTTTTGCTTTTGTCGGCGAGGTCATCAACGTAACATTCAATCGTCTTGTGCTGCATATCTTGGAATATTTTCATCATAGCCCTCTGATATGTGGCACCAACATTTTTCAGTCCAAATGGCATGACAGTGTAGCAATACACGCCAATGGGGTCCGAAAAGATGTATGTTTTTCATCTTTAGGATGCATCTTTATCTGATTGTAGCCAGAGAAACCATCCATAAATGTCATTCGCTCGAATCCACAGGTATTATCAATCATTACCTCTGGTATGGGGAGCGGAAATTCATCTTTAGGGCATGCGCCGTTCAGGTCTCTATAGTCAATACAGACCCTGATCTGCCCATTTTTCTTTGTCACGGGGACAATGTTGGCCAACCATTCAGGATGTTGTTCCTCACGGATGAAGCCGATGCTTTTGAGTTTTTGAACTTCTTGTTCAATTTTATCCATCACATCTGGATGGAATCTTCTTTGGCCTTGCTTGACTGGCTTGATCTCTTCTTGAAGATTGAGTTTGTGAACCGCTATTTTGGGGTCTAAGCCAGGCATTTCAGCGTAAGACCATGCAAAGCAATCAACGAACTCATGAAGAAATGCGATATACTCGGGTAACTCATCATCCTTTATATTCTTGCTTATGAATACAGGACGTGGGTTATCTGGTGTACCCAAGTCTATCTTTTGAACAAGATCTTCTGTTGGAAGGTTCGAAGGTGGTTCCTCTATAATATTTTTGGAGGCTTCCAGCTTAACAAAACCTTCTGGGGTTTCAAAGGCATTTCCAGACCAAGGTTTTGTTCATTTCCACGGGTTTTCTTGATCCGTAATTTTCCCAAGGCTTGCTATGAGATGATCCCAATCGCCTGTTGAAACCGGGTCGAAGTAGGCTACTTCTTTTGGAGATGAGGGTTCTTCTAGGTCAGAACACCACACATCTGTGCCATCGGACAACGCCTCTTCATTTTCGGAGAAATCATGCCAATTGGATGAGCTTCCTGGATCTTTATCAGGTGACTCATCGAAGAGATATCCAGGGAGATCGATGTCTTCATGGACTTGAGATGTTGAGGCTTGGTCAGTATATTGACTTTTAAGCCTTTGTGTCAACTATCTCAGGGTAGTGTCGGGATCATACCCTAACCTGTGTGAAGACTTTTCTACATAGCCGTAGAGTCTCCAATCTTCCAGCTGGCTTTTGGTAAAGACGGGCCCTAATGGCGTGAGAATACCGCGTCATTCTCCCAAACCGACTGGGTTTTGAGCGTCATAGCCCATTTTCTTCATAATAGCTTGTGCCACAGAACTATATAAGGATAGTTGAGGTATACCTTTATTTTGGAAAGGTTCAAGCATAGAGTTTGATGAAGAAGCATCTGATCTATGGAAGAAGATCGGCTATTCATTTGCTGAAGTTGCTGGAACAACGAAGGAAGCTGACGTAGGATCTTCTATGTCAGAAGTTGTCTCCATTGGAGTGAAAGCAGGCTGAACTTGCTGAGTGTCAGCTTGGCTTGACAATGTGTCGTCTTCTGGGTCTGAATCCGAATCCGTGTCTTGCATGATAGACACGAAAGAGACAACAAATTTGCCCCCAGGCTTTTGCTTTGCCTTCTTCACTTTAGTTGTGATGACCAAAGGTTTTGAAGGTTTGAGGGAGATGATGAAGGGAGTTTGAATGCTCTCTTCAGATTTACCGGATGATTTGTTTTCTTTCGGCGATTATTGAGGAGCCTTGCCTTTATCTTTCTGGAGATTTTCGGCAAAGGGTGCTATGTGCTTATCCTCTTCTTCTTTTTCACCTTCATACATCTGTGAGTCTGCAAAGTGGACTTCTTTACCTTTGAAGGGTTTTTTGTCCGCAAAGACTCGATGTATCATGCCGTCGTCACCAACAAACTTGATGCATTGATGTAGAGTTGAAGGGACAACACCATTCTCGTGGATCCAAGGGCGTCCGAGAAGGATGTTGTAGCATGAAGGGGTTTTTATTGCATACACTGTGACCTCATAAATTAGATCACCGATTTGCAACTTGAATCTGATTTTGCCAATAGGCCTTTGAGTACTCCCATCGTATCCAAAGATAGATACAGATGTGTGGCTCAGCTTGCTGGGTGGAATGCCCAACTCTTCGAGAGCCGATGTGGAGATGAGGTTGAGTGCAGAACCTGGGTCGATCTAAACTCTGTGCATAGGCATTTCCTTGATGTACCCTGTGAAGTACAGGGGTCGGTTGTGCCTGTTTTTGCCAAGTAGGAGGTCGTCCTTTGTGAAGGCGATGGTTGCACCGGCTGCTTTTTTAACCGAGAGGCATTCAATGCATGATCCCTCAGTTTTCTTCTTTTCTCCCTTTGAGGAGGCTTCTGAGTTTTTGACCCGGTAATCCATTTCAATTTGGAGGACTTGCAGGGCATGTTTGTCGACATCCTCATTCAGCTTTTGTAATTCTGAGATGAGATTATCACGAGTGTGCGGAGACATTCGCAACAAATCTAGGATGTGCAGACGTGCAGGTATGTGCTTGAAGTGTTCAATCAAGTCATACTTGAAAGCCTCCTTAGGGCCTGCATGTTCATCATTGTTGCCACTAGAGGCGCTTACAACATCTTTTCCCGAAGGATTTACATATGTAAAGGAAGATCGGTTGTAATTTTTTTGGTAGTCCCGGCCAGAGCGGGTGCCTCTACCAACTTCGAGAGCTTCTTGAGAAGGGTCTTCATTTGGAAGATTGTCTTTAGGATCAAGAAGCTGTCGTTTTTCATTTGCTGAGGATATATTAGCAGCAGAGTTGCCATCCTCAGTGATTGTATTGCACGGAGCATTTTCCAGGAACAAGTTCTGAATAGCATCCAGCAACCTTTCTTTTTCATTTATCGTCCCAAGCATCAATAGCTGGGAATTCTTCAGTCAGGAAGGGTGTGAACTTTGAAGTCACAGTCTCAGGAGAAGAAACCTGAGAGGGTGTCATCTCAGTGAAAGTCGCGTGAGATGAGGTGGCTCCAGAAGATACATTGCTAGGTGTCACCGGAGTGTAAGTGCTCTCATCAGACGATGCTTCGGAAGAGCTATAATCCCGAATTATCACATTGCAGGAAGCTCTGATGGGAGACGTCGCTTGATCGGAGTCAGACTCATCCTCGGATGTAAGAGGATCGTCTATCCAGCAATTTTCTCCATTTTCAGGAGTTAAGGGAGGATGTACCGGTGTTCAGGGATTTCAAGTTCTAGATTGCGAGGAGGCTCGTTGACGCGTTCTTGCTCTTGTTCTAGAGCGAGACGCTGCAAGATCCTTGCATATTCTTCAAGATCAGGAATGGGAGCCAAATATTCTTCTTCATCAACTCTTTGTGGCTCAACATGGTTGATTTCCACTGGAGTAATGAGAGGTGCTTGGTCAGCAGCATTTTCTTGTACAGCCTCTTGGTCTTCTTCATCATCAGACCAGGATCCTTGTGGCTATAGAGGGTTATACCAGATTACTGGCATAAGATGGGACTCAGGAACCCATTCTTCATCGGAGAGATATTCTCCTGTTTCAAGGGACTCCTCCCACTCGTCTGTGTAGTTAGATTCGAATCCATCATCGGTGTCGCTGGACTCGTATCCATCAATAGAGAATCCAACTACCGAATTGCAAGAGTATGATGCCTCCTGTGTGGCTTCTTTGAATTGAGGTGGCATGAAATCACTGAGAGTGAATTTTCTTACCCCCTTTGAAGTATCTTGAACGAATGTTTTTGTTGCCTCCAGTGAAGCGGTAGAGGAAGCCTCTGCCTTTTCTTTGACTTCTTGCTTTGGCTGGGTCTTCTCTTGCCGTTTGAGCTTGAGGAGATGTTTCCTAGCTTGCCTTCGCTGTTGAGCTGTAGGCTTTGTTTTCACGACCTCCCAATTCTCGTCTTCCAGGAGATCGGGATGTACCCATATGGGTTGTCCGTCTGGTGTCAGGTAAGGAACCAGTTCCTTGGACGCTTGGATTGAGTTTATCACCTTGAAGGAAGTGGTGATCTTCTTCTTCGATGATTTTGATGTTTGTCCATATGTCACCATGTTGACGGAGGCAGGCCCATAGTTTTTGTCAAAGGTGATGACTCCGTTTTTCTACATCTCGTTTATTTTCTCCCTCACAACAAAGTATTGATTGAGAGGATGCGAGATCATCTGGTGGTATGGACAGTACCGAGGATCGTTGGTTTTGCCAACATCACCCGGTCTTTTTGGTTCAGGCAAGGTGAGCTTGCCGTTTGCCACAAGAGCCCCAAAGATTTCATCAACATCTTCATCAAACGGGTATTTCTTCTCTACTCGTTCTTTGAAGGCATCTGAGAGTTCAGGTCTCTTACCCGCAACTTTGTTTTCAGCTTTCTTTGGTGGTTGAGGAGCTGACTTGGTCTGCACATTGAAGACCTCTTTCTTCTTTGGTTTAGAGGTTGCAATGGCGGTTGGCTCTTTTCTTTATGATTTCTAACTGTTGAGGTCTTTAATCACCATTTCAGCTTCCATGGAAGCTTCTAGGAGTTCTCCTAGTTTTTTTGATTTCTTGCCGATGATCATGGAGCGGATTCTGGCTCTCATGTTGTTTCGGCAGATGTCGACTAGCGACGCTTGTGGCAATACATCAGAACATTTGTACGCCATTGCTTTCCACTTATGAATGAAGTCATATGTTGACTCATTCTCCCCCTGTTTTAGGCTACACAGCTGAGCCATAGTAGCGGGATGATCCTCACCTTTGAAGTGAGTCAGGAAGCGTGTTTCTAGCATGGCCCAGTTTTGGATCGAGTCCTCCGGCAGAGTGGAGTACCAATCGAAGGCCGTACCTTTTAGGGTACTTGCAAAGAGGCGGATCTTGAGTTCATCTTGATCCGCGATAGCTCCCGTCAGGATCTTGAAGTGGATGACGTGCTGTCTGGCTGATCCTTTCCCCGTATATGTTTAGAGAGTAGGATGCTTGAATTTGGTGGGGAATGGGACCGAGTCCATCCATAAGGGATATGGTGGTTTGATCCCATGCTCCTTGAGTATATCCTCTTCTTTTGCTTTGGCGAGGATACTGTCTACGTCCTTTTTGGTGAGGGCGCGTGACTCATTTTCTTCTCCATTTACCTCATGGTCTTGAAGATTCGGAGGAGGTTCATTGTTCGCCTGATTTTGGAAGGCGAGGAGAAGGTTTTCCATCAGAGTTTCAATCCTCTGTTGGTCTTGTTCCAACTGCTGGATGCGGGTGATCGCATCATCTTGAGGTGGATTGTGGGGTGGTGGCTCAGAATTTGTAGCCAAGACGTTTATCCTTCGTGATTCGAATGAAGAAACTGTCCTGGTGACTGAGCTGGGGCTCATTCTTTTTGAAGAAGAGCTTGAGGAAGGATCACTCTGTCGTCCTTTGCTTGAAGGAGCAGGGGATTCTTCTGAATGTCTTCTTGTCCTGGAGACGCTGCGGGTCATTGGACATCGGACATGGATTTTTGTTGCTGACTTTTGGTGCCTTCTGGTTCTTCCAACCATATGGACGGCAGCAACTTGGTTGGGTCTATCTTTTTCGACCCATTTGGGAGAGACTTGAAGTGTAGGAGGCTGGGTCCTTTGCTTCTCTAGTCTCTTTTGTTTATACGACGCGCGGCGGCGTATGCGACGAGCAATTTGAGCTTCGGTTAGCTCTGGCTGGGCTTTGACGATGAAGGATGTGCTCCCTCGGGCGTAGCAGCCGTGCCTGTCTTCTTTGCAGCTGGGCAAGGACAGAATGCGAACCCTGTCCTTCGCCTGTTGTAGCGAAGCTTTGAATTTCTGGAGTTCGGCCCCTGTAGAGATGAAGGGTCGAACTACGGGTTTGTAGGCTTTAGCAGGTGCTTGCAGAGGCCTTGTGATGCATGATCTAATTTTGGGCTTGTAGGAACAAGCCGGCTCATGCTGGGATGACTTGGAAGTCAGGTTGGAGATGGGTCTCTCCTCTTTCATGTAAGCAAGAGGGTAGAACTGGTTCTCCTTGAGTGGGGCCAGGAATGGTGGCTTGGTAGATGTTTGGGACCTTCTATGTTTTGGTGAAGGTCTTAGGGACCAAGTCTTGGGATAGACCTGGTCGTTTGTTGGTCGAGGCTTCGTGGGGCTGCCACGGGCTTCGGGCCTTCTGGTGCTCGCCTTTAGTGTCACGGTAGTGACACGTTGAGAGGCGAGTTTCTGCTTCTTGGAGGGAGCAGTTTGTTCCTCGGGAAGTGGGAATGGCACCAACATCCCAAAGACGATAGTCCAGGGAGTCGAGGTCGACCTGGAGCTTAGAGAGTTGCCGAGGGAGTTGATGCTTCGGCAGCTGATGGGGGCGCTTGTAGGTGCGCGTAGTTTGCTTCTGTTGAAGCATGACTTGGTGCTTGCTTTCATCGAAAGTAATGGTTAGTGAAGCTGCCATTGTTAGTTTTCGAAAAGTTTCTGAAACAAGACCACATCCATTAGTAATCACAAGAACAATGATCATAAATGGGAAGTTATATGGTTTCGTCTTTTCAAATTGCTCGAGGGAGATGACCCAAGCAATATGTGTTAGGGATTTTGTGTATTACAATTTGATGGATGCATTATCATCTTAGCATCTCATGAATTTTCATACATGCATTGAGTTAAAAATCTTGAAATCTGGATTTTTACATGCATTGTTTTAAATATTGCAAATCTTATAGTTTGTGCATGTTTTGGTTTTAAACATTGGATGCATTTGTTTTTGAAAAGAATTTTTACAAATCAGGCTAGCCTATGTTTTAAAGTTTCAAATTATATTTGGCCTTTTATGTTTCATGATTTTAAAAGCACTTGGATGATTTAAAATCATGTTTCCAAGCTTGGTTTAATGGCCCAAAAATCCCTACATGAAAATACTTTGAAATGTGCAAAAGTTGGGATTTTAGCCACACTGTCGGTTAGCATGTCGGTCAGGTGTCGGCTAACCGACCATGGTTCAGAAGCTGACAGAAAGCCTCTCGGTTAGAATTCCAGAGAGCTGTTTTCTGAACAAAATTGTACTGTCGGTCAGCTTGTCGGTTCCTGTCGGCTGACCCACTGCACAATGGAAAATTTCTTGACCGTTGGAATCTGACCGTTGAGGTGTCGGTTGACCGACAACGACCTGTGGGTCGACCGACAAGGAGCCGTTGGACCACTTTTTCTATAAAAAGAAACTCATTCCTTAGCCATTTGTGATGATTTTTAAAGCCCTTCTTGAGGCATTTTGAAGCAAGAGAAAGGGGATCAAGCTAAGGAAGGCTAATGGTCATTAAGGAAAGCTAAAGCTTGGATTAATGAAGTTAAACCACCAAGTAAGCTTTGCCTTTTATTAATCATTGTTTTATGCTTTGTTAAACTATTGGTAAATGATTTTAGCAGATAAACTATGATGTGTTGAATCCTCTACTTCCTTAATCTTTGATTAAAGTCATAGGATTCTTCACCTTGATTTCAAAATAAGTTTGTTTTATAAACTTTGTTAATCATGCATTACCAAAATCTTTGATTTCTTTTATGTCATGATTCATTAACTTGCTCTGAATCTTTCCTTGTTGTTTTCATTCATTTAAACCTCTATTGAATTAGTTTGGTTTTGAAAACAACATTGCACATGCATCACATGTTTAGACTAAATTAATTTCATACAACTTGTGAACCCTTGTTTTTTATATCTTCTACAAGTTTGTATTTGGTACATGTGATTTGCATATTACTTCAATCATATCTTTTTATGTGCATTAAACTTTTAAATGATTTTAGCATAAATTGATTGAGCTTTCATTTTCAACTTGATTGAAGTATTCACACACACACTTCATGAGCATTCATCTTTGCATTACTTAGAGTGTTGTGTGAGTTAGCTTTTCATTTTCATATTCGCCTATTTAGAGGCAATTTTATTTGAGCTTAATTGTAATCTATTAGAGTGTTTTGTGAAAACACTTTCTTTAGAGAAATCATTTGATTGTAAGGTTATTGCTTAGCCATATAAAAGCATTGTGTATAGGTTGTTGTTTAGCCTAGAGAAACAACATTGTAAGGTTATTGCTTATCCTTGGAAAGCATATTGTAGAGGTTATTGCTTAGCCTTTTGAAAAGCATATTAGTGGAAATCCGGTGGGGTGTTGAGTCACAAACCGGTAGTGGATGTAGGCATTGAGGCCGAACCACTATAAATCCTTGTGTAGTGGTGATTGTTTTGTGGTGATTGTTTTGTTTAAGCTTCCGCATATTGTATGTTAATCATCACATGTGACTAGTTTATTTTAAAGAAATTAAAATTGGCCATAATTAGTCATTAAGTGTAGATCACCCTATTCACCCCCCTCTAGGGTTAGGATCCCTTGGACTTTCAATTGGTATCTGAGCCAAGTTACTCCATTTAGGGCTCCCGGAGTTGATCCTCTCTATCTAGATCCTTGAGTTAGAACCCTAGTAGTGTTTTTCTATGAAAATCATTAGAATGGATTCCACTATGATAGACTTTATAGATTCTTGTGTAGATTCTTCTAGACCCCGCCTTCTTCCATCTTTTGGAGATTCAAACATTGAAGTTAAATTATCTCAACTTGAATCTAAACTTAAATTAAAAGAAGAAGAAATTAATGAAAATGAAGATGACATTCAACAACCCTATGATGAATTATGTACATTTTCCTTAGAGCTTGTTAAATAGAATAAAAGATTACAACAAGAATCTAAAAGTCTAAACCAAGAATTAGTCTCTTCTAAAAATGAACTTAAAGAAAAAGATGAATCAATAAATTGTGTAGAATCTAAGTTCATGATCTCTTTACATAATCTATCTAATATTAAAGATGACATAAGAGAATCAAAGATAGATTGTGATAATCTTAATAAGGAAAATTCTAAACTAAGAGATCAATTAAAAAGGCAAGATGAAAACATTAACAATTTAGAATCCAAGTTAACCATTTCTATGGAAAATTTATCTAATGCACAAACTAAGATAAAAACTCTAGAACTTGGATCTAATGCTATCAATGAAGTTAAATTTGAATTAAAACTTGCCCATGAAGAGCTAAACAAATTTAAGGGAATTGAACATGAACTAACAAAAGTTAATAATGAAAATTCAACCCTTAAAAACCAAGTCACTCAACTTGAAACCTACAAACAAAAGTATGAGTGCAAATTTACCAAAAATGAAGAAAAATTTGAAAAGTTATTTAAATTGGGTAAATCACAAAGAGATAGGACGGGTCTTGGATTTAATAGGAATATTTCTCATGATCCTTTAATCACGAACACATTTGTGAAAGGTGAGTCCTCTTTCTCTAGCACTCACACTTCCTTGCCATTGACTAAATGTAATTATTGTGGCATTGAATGACATTTTAGGTTTGAGTGTAAACAACGGAGAAGCAATGTGTCTAAATCCATTTTTGAACCAAAGAAAGTAAAATCAATCTCTATGATGGATAAGACACTAAAAACCAAGGAAGACTCCAAGAAGAATAAACAAGTAAAACCTATTAAAAAGGAGTCTCCTAAAATAGATTCTAAAAAGGTTAAACAAGTTAAACCAACTCTAAAAGAATCTATTAACAAAAAGCTTCTCAATCTTCCTCCCATAACTCAACAAATGAAAGAACCTTTGAAGAAAGTTGCAAAGTTAAATCTCAAATTCAAAAGTCAAATAAATGGAGGAAATAAGAAGAGAAGAAAAGGAAACCAATCCCCTAAGAAGAAAACTCACCAACCCCAAAAGACTAATCACCAATCTAAGCTAAATTTAGTCAAATCTAAATATCAAGTTGATAAGACTAAGTTAAAAATTTATCAAATCAAATCTCCCATAGTTGGTGAGACATTTAAGATAGACCTCAAAGACCAACCCTCCCAAGACCATAGGTGGATTCCTACAGTTATATACTTAGATAAACCTTAAGGCCTTGGACCTTATTGACCAACCTATCCTTTATAGGTAAATCTTTTTGTTGGTCATGTTGCATTTGCATTTTGTTATTTCATAGTTACATTTCATAAAATGCAATGCTTGTTTATGATCAATTGATTTTATTTTCATGCACCATACTATTTACATATCATGGTTTTCAAAATCTTTTGATTATAATTTCATCTTGATAGATTTGCGTATTGCTTTCATTTAGTTATATATCTTGCATGCATTTCTATATGTTCAATTGATTATGGTTTCAAAAGCTTTCATAGCTAGATCCTACATAATCAATTGATTTTGCAAAATCATTTGTTTGAATGTTATAGTAAGATTTTTTCTTTAAAAACAAATGATTTGAATCAATTTAAATTTTCCATGATCTTACTAATTATATCCTTTGGTATGGAAAATATGTGTTCAATTTGTATGAGCCCTTGTAGTTATATTCTTTGGAATACAAATTGAAAAATGTTTTATCTTCATTTTCATACTCATTTTGTCCATTGTTGGATTTTGTTTATGATTTGAAGATTGTTTGAATGGAATTGCTTTAAAACATTATTAGTTATATTCTTCAAAGCATGTTCCATGTTGTCATTTCCTTTTGTATTTGATTATGCCATTTCAAATGGAAATGAATGTTGTTTTAAGCTATTTGCATCTTTGCTCATTTAGTTACATTCTTTATGCAAATGTTTATTTGTTCCATGTATGGTTGTGCTCTTTAATTATTTTTGTAGTTACCATACTAGAACCCAAAAATCCATCCTCTTGCTTTCTAGTTTTTATTTGACTTGGATGGTTATGTTGTTGATTCATGTGTAATTTTCTTATTGGTATCATTCATTAAACATGTTTCAACTTCGTAGTATTGTTCTTGATCATATGAACATCTTTGAAATTCATTCCTTGTATTTCATAGTTATATCTATTGTTTGATGGATTTCTTAGATATTGAATTCATATGATTTGACACTGTGAAAATTGCATGTTCTACTAAATTATATCTTTTTATGCAATTTCTCTTGTTCATCACTATGCTCATTAGTCATATCATTAAAAGTGATGAATAATTATCTTATGATGCTTGTTGGAATTTTGTGTTTGTCACATGCTTGCTCTTAATCATGTTTCCTATTCAATTGGTAATAAATTGGTATCATTTTCAATTAGTATATATATCCAATTGGTATCATATCTTGAGTTTGTGATAGACCTTGTGTACATTGGATTGAACTTGATAGTTATATGTCTTTTGTTCCATGTCACATTCCATGAACATCATAATCTTCATGATTGCCACCTCTCATGCTCATATAAGTAAATCTCTTGACCACCATGTTTATGTTTTCATAATTTTGGTTGGTTAATGGTGAGGTTTAGCTTCATGATTGAACTTCATTTCATTCATCTTGTGCATGATAGTTATATATAATGATTGTATGAAATGAACTCAGAACTTTACATAGCTTATGATTTTCATAGTTAAATTGTTTGATGCTATGTTTGAGTTAACCCCATCTCATCATGGATAGCTCTAATTTGGATGAACCCTAATAGGTGTATTCCTTGACTCCAATTTAGAGTGATTGAGTTAATAGTTTTATCCTTGAATCTCAATTGATATTTTTATTGATTTCAATTGATATCTATGATAGTTTATCTCCTTTTGACCTTGCTCTTTAATTATCCTATAGCTTATCCGTCAATTGGCATCTTTATATTGGTAATTTGATCAATTTTTACTTTAATAGTCAATTATCATTATCAATTGGTATCTAATTCTTCTCTTGAAGTTAACCCTCAATTGGTTAAACCATCTTCTTCTTGCACCTATTAGTTAAATCCTTGTCAAAAGTTTGACAAAAGAAGAGTATGGATTGAGGGGGAGTAAACCTTCTAATGAAGCATTAGAGTTGATCAAATTCACCCTTATATTGGCTCTGTACCCTTATAGCCTATCTACCCATGCATGATGCCCTGTTATATATTTCATTTTCGATTTCTTTTGTTAACAGGTGCTACTAAAGGTATTTTCCTTGTTTCATGTGTGTAGGTACCTCTCTTCACTTGATACCTTTGCAATTTAATGGCAAAGGGGGAGAATAATATTAAGGGGGAGAAAGTTCTCAAGTTTAATGGCAAAGAGGGAGAAATAATTAAGGGGGAGAAAGAGTATTCAAGCTACCCAAAGGGAAAGAATGCATTGGAGAGAATGCATGGTCATAGGGGGACTAGATGATAGAAGAAAGAGCTTGGGAGATAAAGAAGATGCTTGGTCTAAAGAAAGGAAGATTGATCAAGCTCCAAGCATCAAGGAGAATGAAGAAAAAGAGCTATAGCCCAAGCTAAATGAAGAAGCATCCAAAGAGATTTCAAGGAGAATGAAGAAAAAGAGCTATAGCCCAAGCTAAATGAAGAAGCATCCAAAGAGATTTCAAGGATTGTCCAGCCAAGGAGGAGCTGAAGACTATGTGTGAAAATTCAGTGTTGAGCAAGGTTTGCCAACATATTGAAGGTTTGCCATCAAATTGCAAAGGGGGAGATTGTTAGGGATTTTGTGCATTGCAATTTGATGGATGCATTATCATCTTAGCATCTCATGAATTTTCATACATGCATTGAGTTAAAAATCTTGAAATCTGGATTTTTACATGCATTGTTTTAAATATTGCAAATCTTATAGTTTGTGCATGTTTTGGTTTTAAACATTGGATGCATTTGTTTTTGAAAAGAATATTTACAAATCAGGCTAGCCTATGTTTTAAAGTTTCAAATTATATTTGGCTTTTTATGTTTCATGATTTTAAAAGCACTTGGATGATTTAAAATCATGTTTCCAAGCTTGGTTTAATGGCCCAAAAATCCCTACATGAAAATACTTTGAAATGTGCAAAAGTTGGGATTTTAGCCACACTGTCGGTTAGCATGTCGGTCAGGTGTCGGCTAACCGACCATGGTTCAGAAGCTGACCGAAAGCCTCTCGGTTAGAATTCCAGAGAGCTGTTTTCTGAACAAAATTGTACTGTCAGTCAGCTTGTCGGTTCCTGTCAGCTGACCCACACCTGCACAACGGAAAATTTCTTGACCGTTGGAATCTGACCGTTGAGGTGTCGGTTGACCGACAATGACCTGTGGGTCGACCGACAAGGAGCCGTTGGACCACTTTTTCTATAAAAAGAAACTCATTCCTTAGCCATTTGTGATGATTTTTGAAGCCCTTCTTGAGGCATTTTGAAGCAAGAGAAAGGGGATCAAGCTAAGGAAGGCTAATGGTCATTAAGGAAAGCTAAAGCTTGGATTAATGAAGTTAAACCAACAAGTAAGCTTTGCCTTTTATTAATCATTGTTTTATGCTTTGTTAAACTATTGGTAAATGATTTTAGCATATAAACTATGATGTGTTGAATCCTCTACTTCCTTAATCTTTGATTAAAGTCATAGGATTCTTCACCTTGATTTCAAAACAAGTTTGTTTTATAAACTTTGTTAATCATGCATTGCCAAAATCTTTGATTTCTTTTATGTCATGATTCATTAACTTGTTTTGAATCTTTCCTTGTTGTTTTCATTCATTTAAACCTCTATTGAATTAGTTTGGTTTTGAAAACAACATTGCACATGCATCACATGTTTAGACTAAATTAATTTCATACAACTTGTGAACCCTTGTTTTTTATATCTTCTACAAGTTTGTATTTGGTACATGTGATTTGCATATTACTTCAATCATATCTTTTTATGTGCATTAAACTTTTAAATGCTTTTAGCATAAATTGATTGAGCTTTCATTTTCAACTTGATTGAAGTATTCACACACACACTTCATGAGCATTCATCTTTGCATTACTTAGAGTGTTGTGTGAGTTAGCTTTTCATTTTCATATTCACCTATTTAGAGGCAATTTTATTTGAGCTTAATTGTAATCTCTTAGAGTGTTTTGTGAAAACACTTTCTTTAGAGAAATCATTTGATTGTAAGGTTATTGCTTAGCCATATAAAAGCATTGTGTATAGGTTGTTGTTTAGCCTAGAAAAACAACATTGTAAGGTTATTGCTTATCCTTGGAAAGCATATTGTAGAGGTTATTTCTTAGCCTTTTGAAAAGCATATTAGTGGAAATCCGGTGGGGTGTTGAGTCACAAACCGGTAGTGGATGTAGGCATTGAGGCCGAACCACTATAAATCCTTGTGTAGTGGTGATTGTTTTGTGGTGATTGTTTTGTTTAAGCTTCCGCATATTGTATGTTAATCATCACATGTGACTAGTTTATTTTAAAGAAATTAAAATTGGCCATAATTAGTCATTAAGTGTAGATCACCCTATTCACCCCCCTCTAGGGTTAGGATCCCTTGGACTTTCAATATGAGGAAGGCAAAATGCCATAGAGGGTACAATTGTTCTGATCGCAGGTATGATAAGCCCAGAATGAGCGTCCCAGTGACTGTTAGAAGCAATTGTGAACTTAAATTCGACTTATCGAGAAGCAGAGCTTGCTCGAGGTAAGAAGAATATAAAGTTGGAGTTACAGATGTGCCGGTCGCAATACAGTAGACCCTGAAAGGGCGTACTAGTACCGCTAGACACAAATGTTTTGAGACCGCATCCATGAGATGAGATTCTCTGTTTTGAAAGGTCAAGATTGGATTCATCAAAGAGAGCAGATGGTATTCCGATCTGAACACGAGCTCAGCGATTTCCACGAGCGCCAGTGCTCAGAAAGAAATGAACCATAATTTCTCGGATCTAAATCCAAAAATGACGAGGTTTTTTTTTTTTTAAAGGCCAATATCGGGTTCATCAAAGAGAGCAAAAGGCACTCCAATCTGAACACGGGCTCAGCGACTTCCGCGAGCGCCAGTGCTCAGAAAAGAGAAGACCAAGATTTCTCCAATCTAAACCAAAAATGACGGAAGGTTTTTTTTTTTTTGAAGATTTTTTAGAAAAAAATCTTTTTTTTTATTTATTTTTCATTTTTTATTTTTTTAGAATTTTTTTGAATTTTTTTTTATTTTTTATTTTAAAATTTTTTATTTTTAAAAATTTTATTTAAAAAAAAATTTATTTAAAAGATGAGAGAGTACACATAGGCCTCCTAACCCGGTCTTATGAAATCCTAATTGATAGAATTGCCCCCAAGTAAGGGTAGGATTACTTAATGAACCCGTTTGGAGGACCCTTGCCTAGAACAGTCAAGCTGTCTCCACACTCTGGACAAGGCTTTTCTTGAATCAACCATGATCAAAGAACACAATTGGTTTAACCTTAGTGGTCTATATCTTTTTTTTTGTTTTTTCTTTTATATTTATTATTATTATTTTTTTAATGAACTCAACGAAGAGAAACGATGGCCCAAAACCTTAGTCGAACAGGCTCAACATTTCTGCAAGCGCGATGAACGATAGGAACGGATCAAGGTTTCTCAATTTTGAATCCAAAATGAGCAATCTAATTTTTTTGTTTTTTTTATATATTTTTTTTTTAGATCTTTAATGAATTCATCGAAGAGAAACGATGGCCCAAAACCTTAGTTGAACAGGCTCAACATTTTTGCAAGCGCGATGACCGATAGGAACAGATCAAGGTTTCTCAGTTTTGAATCCAAAAAATCTGAATTTTTGTTTTTTTTTTAAAAGAGAAAAAGTGGAAATAAATTCAAAGAATTAGAAATTTCCAAAAAATCTCATCTCATTTTTTTCAGATGCGGAATCCAACATGGCCACCAATCAAAAAGTAGCCAAAGAATCAAGAAAAGAAGTATAAGCATAGAGCAATAAATATGATATGCAAATATTTCATTTCTAGCATCGTGTTCTCAAATGAACGTGTCCCACCGGGTGTGCCAGCTTGATGGACCGCGCTCCTGATGCCTGGTCCTACCGAGGTCGGCGGACGTGGGAGTCCGTTGGGTCCGACCCTTTCATAACCGGGGGGCAAGGGGCGTGCATCAACATTTCTTTTGTGTGGGTGTGCCAAATTTTCTATTTTTACTTGGAATTGCAAGTTGTGATCCGGAGATCAACCTTCGCAAGTAAAAAAGAAATCAACTTCTTTCAATTTTTCCATTGCACATATATTTAAGAAAAGAGACATTTTCTTGATTTGCCGTGAAAGGCGATTTTTTTGGCATTTATAGCCGATTTTTGGCGTTTATAGCCGATTTTGGCGTTTATAGCCGATTTACAATCCTTATCAATAATGAAAGACAATAGTTGTGATTTTTGTTTCTTTTGAATAAAATACAAACTACAATGAAAAGCAAGAAAAGGAGGATCTAACTCCTCAGGAGATTGTGGGGGACCCGTTCAGATTGACGATCGCAAGCCATATGTGGACTTCGCCATCATCCATGCAGATGAGAACAAAGGATGCTATTGATTCGCTTAGCTTGGCTATAACCTCAGGTTTTTAGAAAACAAAGAACAAAAGGAGGTCCTATGTCCAATAAAAAGCCGAGTAAACGGGCTGAAAAGCCACGTCTAAGCCATTTAGAGGCAGAAAGAGAAGGCAAGGACCTTGGGGGGGTTACCCCCCAAGGGACTTTTGTCACCATGTAGCGGTGGTCGGTGTAGAACTTCCACAGAGTTTTCCCTCTTTCTTTCTCTGAATTTCTATACTTTTTTCTGATCTGGGATCTGTCTCGTTTTTCCGATATGGATTTCTTTGGAATGCTCTCCTATTTATAGGCTTCTAGGTAGCCATTTAGGAGGGTTTATGAGCCTTAATTGTCATAAAGCTACATAAAGGGAGGAGTTACAAGATTGAATTCTTTATTTTGTAACTCCTTTTTCTTGCTTCTGATTGGCCGGAGGAGATTGGGGGCATTTAATCGCCTTTAATCGCCATGATGGGAGGAGTTTCATGGGTTAAATGCCATGAATCTCTTGACTTGTAACTCCCGGATGCTTGCTTCTGATTGGTCCGTCCAAAGAAATGGATTAATGACTGTAATAAAGCTAGTCAATTAATCGCATTAAGTGGTTACCGAGCAGTTGAAGAGTCGCGGGCCGTGCCGTGTCTTTTGGGATTCTTCTGGCGATGATCATCGATGGATCTTCATGTAGATCGACATCGGATGACCATGTAACTTCAGGTGTTGGTTGCCAACAGCGGGTTGGTACCATCTGTCCTGTCGATTTCTCGATCGGTCGGGTAGAAAGCACACTTTTTTTTGGTAGAAATCCCCAAATCGTGAAGGGGATTTATTCCATTTTTTTGGGGAACTGTCGGCCCATGTGGGCCACCGTGGGAAATTAGGACCCCACATCTGATAGAGGGGCCCTAGGCGACCATAGTGGTGCAGCCTGATCTGAGTTTGATCAGTGCGGGGGCCACCATCCTTGGACTGTGGAGAACCTGGGAGTCATGTATGTTCTGTTACAGAAACGAAAGGGAAGAGGATGATGGGTGTATGATGGTCTGTGAGTGCATGGGAAAATGAGGGAAACTGATGGAGCATGGGAAAGTGTAGTCCAGCAGTTCGTGGGGCCCAGGTGGGTCCCTGATTTCAGATCAGGTCCGGACATAGGATCAGTGACTGCTTAGTGACCTTGATGATGAAGACTGATCTAGGACTGGGACTAGTGGGGCCCACTGATCTAATGACCCATTAGTTTTACTAATTAAAAATCAAACCTATAGTTTCTAATGAATATAAATGAGACCCATTAGTTTTAGAAAATAGAATAAAGACCAACTAGGTCTTTAATGAACCTAACTAGAGGTGGGACCCATAAGATTATACCCTTGGGAATCACATTAGACTTTAGAATAAGGACCCTTAGCCTTTAAGGAACCCAATTAAAATTCTTGTGGAATTTTCCTCAGACCCAGAGTTCAGTATGCATGGTTGACCGAACTCAGTTGTTTGGCCGAGCTCAGTGTTTTAGCCGAGTTCAGTGTTTGGCCAAGCTCAGTGTCTTAGCCGAATTCAGTGTTAGGCCGAGCTCAGTGTTTTTAGCCGAGCTCAGTGCTTGACCAAACTCAGTGTTTAACCGAGCTCAGTGCTTGACCGACCTCAGTGCTTAACCGAGCCCAGTGCTTGACCGAGCTCAGTATTTGTTCGAGCTTAGAGCCAGAAGACCGAGATCAGGTGACTGAGATCAGAATTTCCAGCATAAGGAATTATAACTTGGGACATCCCCTTAGCCAGGACTTTCAGTGAGCACGACCAACTACCCAGGCCAGGGGGTTAGCCGAACTTACAGGAACTTCTGGGCAATCAGGCATTGCCTCTAGGGTGTTTGCTTCTCTGATCCTAATGTGCTGAGCGGACCGCCTAGGCCAGGAGGTCGGCTGAGCACACTGTGTACAGTGACACTTCCCAGATTCTAATTTCTATTATTGTGATCATATTTGGGGCCTATTGACCATCCAAATAGACTTCCATCACTGTGCCAACCACGAGTCAATGGTGTGGCTCAACCTTGACTCGTGGGGTTCACTAATTAAGGTCCAGGTTATATAATCTAAGATGATTCGACCTTTATGTGTTACCAAATGTAAGACCCCGACCCCCAATTTCTCTATTTAGTATTGTTTTAATCATGGTTTAACTTTTTAAGCGAGATTTGAGTTGGTTTGACTTTGTCTTTGAGTTTGACTAAATTTCTCATAGCCTTGGAGATTTTTGAAGACCGTTGACTTTAGTTTGACCCGGTCTTTGTAAAATGTATTTTTTTGAGAAGTTATTCTTATTTTGGAAAAAATTACAAAATTTTCTCGTTTTGACTCATTTTATTGAGTTTAACAACTTTCATGTTTTGACCATTTTGATTTGATGCTCTGAAATCGCGCTTTTCGAGAAAAATGGGCAAAAATGACATTTTCAGTAAATCTGTCCATAAATTTCAAAAATTTCAGAATTTGGGGAAAATATACTTTTTGGAAAGTAAATATTTTGTTGATCGATTTTGTCTTCTTCATCGATCTCATTCGGGACCCACAAATGTTAGTTTCAGCCTTTGTAAGATTGGGGCCCATGGGGCCCAGCCCACTTACTCTTTATAAAACCACAATGGGTTCTTCTTCTTCCCATTCTTTCATTTTCCTGCAACAAGAGGGGAGCTTAGGGTTTTCTCCCAGCACTTTCTCTCTCCTCTTTGAAAGCTCCCATCTTGAGTGCTAAGTAAGGGAATGATCTTCTCATCTTCTTCCCCACCTTCCAAGCTTTCCAAAGATGCATTTTTCAAAAGATTAGAGCTAGGAGAGACCACTTTTCCAAGCCTTTCTTCCTTGTTTGAGCTACCAAAGGTTAGGAAAAGCTTTTCTTTCTTCAAATCTTGGTTTTTCAAACCATTTGGAGTATTTTTGTCATACATGCAAGGGTTTTCATTGAGATTTGCAAAAGATTGATTTTTCAAGGGCTTTCTCTTGGATATTTTTGGGGCTTTTGTAGATTTGGGGCTTTGCTATTAGAGAGGTGCTCTTGGAGCGATTTGTTCCCCATCTTGACTTGAGGCAAGTAAATATTCAGATATTGTGGTGTATGTTGTTTATTATGAGTATTTGTTCTTCTCTTAAAAACTATGATTTTTTCTACCTTGGTTTATTGATTTGTTCTTGAAATGTTTGAGCAAAGATTTATGTTTATGGTTCTCTAGTTTATGATTCCAATAATCTGAGATTTTTATTTAGTAATGAATCATCTTTGAATTTGTTATGCACATTTCAGATTTTATTGTTTTGATGGATAAAAAGTGCTTTGTTCATGCTTGAATCTTGGAAAGAATGGAATGATGTAATGTATGGTTGTTTTAATGGATTTGGTGTGGCAAGGAGAAGCCCAAAGTATGTTAGATTTGATGTAGAAGAAGTGGGAGGGAAAGAAAAATCAAATGGAGAGGAAGAAGTTGTCACACCCCAAAACCGGGCCCTGCAGTGATCCGACCTCGGGGTGCGAAACTTTGGGATAAATTTGAAACTTTTGTTATGTTTCCCAAGATCCGCGTGAATGAGGATAATCAAATCTCATCACAATCAGAGTATATTTTCGCGGAAGCTAAACATGGTGTTACGACTCGGAATCCGTGGCCATCGGGTTCCGTGTCGCACGCAACCAATATCATAAATCCATCAAATAAACAGACTGGCATAAATCATACATCAGAGCACACTGAGCTGGTAGTAACAAGACTAATTAATTCCCACATGTTCAAGTTACAATTAACAAATGTCTTAATTACAACCCAAAGAAAAAGGCTAACATAGCCATACAAAAATATCCAACTAGACAGAATACTACCCTCAATATTAGATACGAACTCCGGTGCCATACTTGACATCTAAATGATATCAACGGGCAGCCTCTCACGTCAGACCGGCGGTCCCACCGCCTCCTCTGATCAAACACCTAAAAACAAAAAGAGCGGAATCTGGCACCAAACAAATAAGGGTCAGACACGACGGTCTGGCAAGCAAATAATCAAGTAATATGAAACAAAAGAACATATATAAAACCTGATGAAATCATCGTAAAACCGGATAAATAGTCTAAACAATAATGACAATAAAACATGCTAAAACGATCGAAAGTCCGAACATAAATATCAAGACAAATAAACGAACAGTCTCTAAAGCATAAATATCTCGAAAAGATAACCACCTAAGCGAAACATTTAATAATTGGAAATACATTTAAAACTGAATAGTAGAGACAATACAATAAAGATCGATATCGTAAACATTAAACAAATCAAAGCATAAAAAGTATAACAACAAGAATCATAAAATAAAGTAATATGCAGATAAAACATTGGCAACCACACATAGCTATATTCTCCTATTACCAAAGTAACAAGAGCAGACAGAAGCGTAGCCACTGAACGTGGTACTAGAAATAGGATCAGAACCGTAGCCATACAAATGGGACCGGCAGATCAGAAATCAGAACCGTAGCCATACAAATGGGACCGGCAGATAAAACCATTGCCATGGTCGGTACAGATAGAATCCAAGCTGCAGCTGGCGAACAAATTAAAGATCCCAAGCCGGGTGATCAGCCCGACGAGGTGACCTAAGCCTAGTGGTGCCTTTAGTTTTCAAAACTCAAACCGATACGAATCAAACCATAATACTAATCCCTTTGGCTCAGGGGCTCACACTACATAGCTCTGGCCCCGTCTTGCCTCGAGGTTTTATTTTCGAAATCATAGCCTCTTTGGCTCATGGGCTCGCACTACAAAGCTCTGGCCCCGTCTTGCCTCGAGGTTTTTATTTTCAAATACTAGCCTTATCAAAACAATAGTCTCATCGAAGAAATCCCGAATGTGACGAACATACTCCAATCTCTTTTCAAATCGAATCGGAGAAAACATACGAATATCCATGGTAAACCGTTCAAATACACATCAAACTGATTTGTATAAAATCATACGATCAACCCTTTCGAACATGGGAAACCACATGATTTTATAACAAATCACCGATGCTATTTAAATTAGTTTACCCAAGAATACAAAGACAAATACAAATACAAATACATGTTCTGACTTGAAATGGAATGGATAGTGGAGAATGACTTAATGCCTTGCCAAGGAACCATCTCAATTGTAAGATCCCGACCCCGGTCCTTTTGTTTAGCATTGTTTTAATCGTGGTTTAGCTTGTTAAGTGAGATTTGATTTAGTTTGACCTTGTTTTTGAGTTTGACCGGATTTTTCCTTGCCTTGGAGATTTTGTAGACCGTTGACTTTAGTTTGACCCGGTCCTTATGATTTGTATCTTTATGGGAAATTACTTCGGATTTCTAAAAATTCTGGATTTGGTGTATTTCGACTTATTTTATGAAGTTTAACAACTTTCATGTTTTGATCATTTCGATTTGATACTCAGAAATCACGTTTTTCGAGGAAAAAGGGGCAAAAATGACATTTTCACTAAATCTGTCCATGAATTTCGAAAATTTCAGAAATTGGGGAAAATATACTTTTTGGAAAGTAGATATTTCGCCGATCATTTTTGTCTTCTTCGTCGTTTTCGTTCGGGACCCGCAAATGTTAGTTTCAGCCTTGTGAAGTTTGGGGCCCATGGGGCCCAGCCCATTTAGCCTTTATAAAGCCATTGGGTCTCTCTTCTCTTCTCCCATTCTCTCATTTCCTGCAACAAGAGAGGGGTTAGGGTTTCTCCCAGCCCCCTTTCTCTCTCCTCATGCATCTCTTGTCCCTTGATGCTAAAGGGAGATTTGAGCTTCCCATTTTCTTCTCCTCTCTCCAAGCTTTCCATAGATGTCTTTTGCAAGAGTTTTGAGCTAGGAGAGACCACCTTTCCATGCACTTCTTCTTGGGTTGAGCTTTTATAAGGTGAGCAATGGATTTCTTTCTCCAAATCTTTGTTTTCCAAACCATTTTGAAGGGTTTTGTCATTTATGCAATGGGTTTTCATGGAGGTTTACAATGGATTGGATTTTTAGGGTTTTTCCATGAGCTATTTGGGGGTTTTGTGATTTTGGGAGCTTGAGACCCTAGAGCATGGTTTGGAGAGCATCTTAGCCTTCACTGAGGCTTGAGGCAAGTGGATTTCCAATTAATATGATGGTTGCATGTATTTTGTTCATATCATGTTGTTTCATGCTAGGCTTTAAATCTTTTTATGCTTCATAGATTTGTTTTGGACAAATGGAGTAATGTTTTGCTTGATTTCCTCTTATGTCATTGTTTTACAATGTATTGAAAGTTTGTTTTCACTTTGATCATTTTGAAAGTTAGTTTTTATGTTAAGTGTTTGGGTTCAAAGCCAAGGAAGAAGACTTTGATTTCAAAGTAGGGTGTTCGGATTAATTGGTTTGATTGTGGTTGGTGATTTGATGAGATGAAGAGGTCAAGAAAGGGCTCAATTGATGTTGGAAATTTGTATGAAAGATTGGGAATGAAAAAGGATCAAAAAGGATGGAAAAAGATGGAAAAAAAGGGGAGAAAACCCTCCCTGCACGGGCTGGACAAAAGCCCAGCTCGCTATAGCGAGCTTGGGCTCGCTATAGCGAGCCAGGCTTCTGGAATGGGCTATTTCTGGCCAAATTTCTGGGCTGTTTAAGGCCCTGTTTTGAGGCCTGTTTAAGGCCCTGTTCCAGCATGTTTTTAGGCCAATTCCCAACCTATTTTTGGGCCATTTCAAGACCTGATATTGGGCCATTTCAGGGCCTGATATTGGACTGTTTTAAGACCTGTTTTTGGGCCTGTTCAGTTTAATTTTGGACTGTGTTTTAAAAATCAGTTTTGTGGGCCATTCGAGTTTAGTCTTGGGCTGTTTTTAAAAATTTGTTTTGTGGGCCAATAAATGTTTAGTTTTGGGGCTGTTTTAAGGTATGTTTGTGGGCCATTTAAGTTTAGCTTTGGGGCTGTTTTAAAACCTGTTGGTGGGCCTGTTTCATGGTCAGTTTTGGGTTGCTTCATAACTCATTTTTGTGGGCCATTAGAGGTTTAGTTTGGGCTTGTTTTAAAACTTGTTCCTTGGACCATTCAAGGATTTGTTTTGGACCGTTTTAAAACTTGTTCTGTGGGCTTGGTTAAGGTTGGTTTTTGGATTGTTATTAAGGATTATTTTGGACTCGGATTAAGGCCAACTATGGGCCTGTTTTAAAGAAATTTTGGACTACTCGTATTACTTGGAAAGTTGTGAAATGGGAATGATGTGAGAACGAGTGTATGTGAAATTACCCGGGAACCGTTCGAGTCTTAATGCGCACTTTATCATTTAAATATTATGGATTTTCATTGGCATCAAACGCACTTTTTATTAATCAATGTTTAAAGGTTAAATGTGCATTGAGATGGTTCCTTGGTAAGTCATTAAGTCATTCTCCACTATCCATCCCATTTCAAGTCAGACTATGTATTTGTGTTTGTATTTGTATTTGTATTCTTGGGTAAACTAATTTGAATATCATCGGTGATTTGCTATAAAATCATGTGTCTTCCCATGTTCGAAAGGGTTGATCGTATGATTTTATACAAATCACTTTGATGTGTATGTGAACGGTTTATCATGGATATTCGTATGTTTTCTCCGATTCGATTTGAAAAGAGATTTGGAGTATGTTCGTCACATTCGGGATTTCTTCGATAAGACTATTGTTTTGACAACACTAGTATTTGAAAGTAAAAACCTCGAGGCAAGACGGGGCCAGAGCTATGTGGTGCGAGCCCATGAGCCAAAGAGGCTATGATTCCGAAAACAAAACCCCGAGGCAAGACGGGGCCAGAGCTATGTGGTGTGAGCCCCTGAGCCAAAGGGATTAGTATTATGTTAGATTTGTATCGGTTTGAGTTTGAAAACTAAAGGCACCACTAGGCTTAGGTCACCTTGTCGGGCTGATCACCCGGCTTGGGATCTTTAATTTGTCCGCCAGCTGCAGCTTGGAATCTGTCTGTACCGACCATGGCAACGGTAATTATCTGCCGGTCCCATTTGTATGGCTACGGTTCTGATACTTTTGATCTGCCGGTCCCATTTGTATGGCTATGGTTCTGATCCTCTGTTTAGTACCACGTTCAGTGGCTACGCTCTGTCTGCTCTTATCACTTCGGTAATAGGAGGATTTAGCTATTTGTGGTCGCCAAGGTTTTATCTGCACATTGCTTTAGTTTATGATTTTTGTTGGTTATACTTTTTATGCTTCGATTTGGTTAATGTTTACGATATCAATCATTATCATATTGTCGCTATTATTCAGGATTTGAAATGTATTTCCGACGATTAAATGTTTTATGCAGGCTTTTATCTTTTCGAGATATTCGTACATCTGATATTGTTCGTTTATTTGTTGCGATATTTATGTTCGGTCTTCCCATCATTTTATCGTGATTTATTGTTATCGTTGGTTAGACTCTTTATTCGGTTTTACGAGGATTTCGCCTGGTTTTATATATGTTCCTTTCGTTCATATTATTTGTTTATTTGCTTGCCAGACCGTCGTGTCTGACCCCTTTCGTTTGGTGCCAGTTCCTTCTCTTTCTGTTTGTAGGTGTTTGATCAGAGGAGGCGGTGGGACCGCCGGTCTGACGTGAGAGGCTGCCCATTGATATCATCTAGATGTCAAGTTTGGCACCGGAGTTCGTATCAAACCTTTGAGGGTAGTATTTCTGTTTAGTTGGTTATATTTTTGTATGGCTATGTTAGCCTTTTTCTTTGGGTTTGTAATTAAGACATCTGTTAATTGTAACTTGAATATAATAATAGTTTGTTACTACCAGCTCAGTGTGTTGTGATTTATGGCTTGTGCCAGTCTTATTATGAGATGGCTTTATGACATTGGTGGCGTGCGACACGGAACCCGATGGCCACGGATTCCGAGTCGTAACACCATGTTTAGCTTCCGCGAAAAATATACTCTGATTGTGTTGGAATGTGATTATCCTCATTCACGCGGATCTTGGGAACTACAACAAAAAGTTTCAAATTATTCCAAAATTTCACACCCCGAGATCGGTTCGCTGCAGGTCCCGGTTTCGGGGCGTGACAGGTTTGGTATCAGAGCTGGTTAGTTTCTAGGAAATAAAATACTCTAGAGACATTAAGACGTGTGGTGAGGATTCGTTAGATTGTGTCGATTTGTTTTCTCGTGTCTTTGTTTCGTTGGATTTGAGTCGGCTTTTCTTTCAGTTCGGGAGATTTTGCTTGTCTTTCCTTTTAGTTCGTGTTGTTAGGAGATTTGGATGACCAAATTTCCTCTTTAGTGGTGGAGAATTTAAAATCTCCATGCTATTGTTCGGTGTCTTTTATCTTTGTTTGTGTCGGAGACTGAGAACCTCGTGGATTCAGTATGTTGTTTTCGGAGAACATCAACAGACTTTCAGCCTTCAGCATCTTCAATGTGGTTATTGAGAGAAGATTTGTGCAATTGCCCGTCAGAGTTGGACTCGAGCAGTAGTTGAAGATCCCCTTTCAGCTAATCGGAGATCGTCATGCAGCGTACCAAGGTAAGTAAATGTGAAATTTTGGGGGAACTCAGACCATCTTTCCAAGATGAAGGACTGCAGGAGACACATTAGTTGGCAATTTTTATGAAGGGAGAAGTGACCTTAGTTAGTAAGATTTGGAGTGGTGCAAGAAACTCAGGGATTTCCCCGGATTCGACGAGCATGGTCATGGTTTTGGTTGAGAATTTTGGTAACTCGTAGCGTAGCCAGTGTAGTTAGTTCAGCAGGGATACTAAGTGGATGGCTAGTTGTAGTCAAGATAACTTTTGGCAGTAGAGGAAACCTTATGGATTTCACCGACTTTTAAGGTATTGGATTGGACAGCGTGCAGATGCGAGGGAGTACCTCAGTAATTTGGATGTCCATTTCTTATTTAAAATGATTTTCTTGACATTTTCATCTTTGTTATGTTTTCATTAATATCTATGATTTATCCTTGTGGTGTTTTAAAAATGGATTTATGTTTCTTCTTTAAGGCTTATTTTGAAATAAACTATATTATTATACTCTTTTCATGAGTCGCATGATTTTGTTTTCATAAGAATTTGTGTTTCGAATTTTTGTTTAATCTTCTTAAGGTATTGTTTTACAATGACCTTAGAATTTCGCTCTTGTTTTAATTTTCTTAAATATTGACATCTACATTTCAAAACCTAGACGATTTCAAAATTTTGTATATGTTTAGTTGGGAATGGATTAAAATAAAATTTAATGTATGGTCATACTACATGAATTTGATTTATTTTTGAAAATCCTAATTTGAGATTGTTGAGTATTTCAAGGATTTGTTGGGTTATGAAAACATGATTTTCAAAACGAATAATGTTGTTTCATATTCAAACTTTGATAAACTTTATTCATTAAGTTCTACTTGATAATTTGAAGGTTCGGTTTCTACTATGTTTTAAAGTAATGAGATTTAGCTAAGTAATAGTTTTAGTCCCTATGTTTAAAATTTTAAGATTTGTTTCGCATTGAATGGATGAGTTGTAGTAGCCTTTGGTTGGAGTTCGGAGGTGTATGAAGTGAAGGGATGATGAATGTCCGGATGTGTACTAGTTCAGTTGAGGACAAAGTTGGATCTACGAGAGAATCAACATCATTCAAGACAGGGATTGAAAGTTTCAGTTCTTCGGGGATTGACATCAGATTTGGCAGATATATTTTTGTTGATAACACTGTATCAGGTAAGAGATCAAGAGCAGCAAATAGATAGAATCGGATGTGGACAAGAATTCTGAGTACAGCACAGAAAGATTAGAATTTGGAGTTGTGATTTCGGAATGAAGAAGGAATGATGATATTCTTGGAAGCCAGGAGTTGAATGGTACTGTGTAGGTAGGTGTATGGAATTTCAGAGTTTTTCGGGATGAAGATTTTTCAGTGAAAACATGTCTACAATCACACCTTCATACAAGCGTCAAGAGCACCATGTACAGTTTTGAAGGACTTAAGGCACAGGATTCCAAGTGATAGAAAGAGGCAGAATTTGCAGTTTCTTGGACTGACAGTGAATGATGAGATAAGTAAAAGAAATGATTTAGTGCTGGAATGACAGATGACACCAAGGGTACTTAGAAGAATTGTTGAATTCTAGTTTGGGCAGAGAAGTTTGTTTTTGAGCAGATGTGTGGAATAGTGTGAAGCCTTCAACTGAATCAGAATGCTGTTTGCAGGCGCATCTCAACATCTGGTTTGATCAGAGTGTCTCTCAGTTGCCGAGGTCTAGCATAGGGTGTCAGTGTTTTCGTTTGTCTTCTGGGTTTTTGATTTTGATTTGGTTTAAGCCATTTGGAGGACCAAATGGATTCTAAGGGGGGGAGGATGTAAGATCCCGACCCCGGTCCTTTTGTTTAGCATTGTTTTAATCGTGGTTTAGCTTGTTAAGTGAGATTTGATTTAGTTTGACCTTGTTTTTGAGTTTGACCGAATTTTTCCTTGCCTTGGAGATTTTGTAGACCGTTGACTTTAGTTTGACCCGGTCCTTATGATTTGTATCTTTATGGGAAATTACTTCGGATTTCTAAAAATTCTGGATTTGGTGTATTTCGACTTATTTTATGAAGTTTAACAACTTTCATGTTTTGATCATTTCGATTTGATACTCAGAAATCACGTTTTTTCGAGGAAAAAGGGGCAAAAATGACATTTTCACTAAATCTGTCCATGAATTTCGAAAATTTCAGAAATTGGGGAAAATATACTTTTTGGAAAGTAGATATTTCGCCGATCATTTTTGTCTTCTTCGTCGTTTTCGTTCGGGACCCGCAAATGTTAGTTTCAGCCTTGTGAAGTTTGGGGCCCATGGGGCCCAGCCCATTTAGCCTTTATAAAGCCATTGGGTCTCTCTTCTCTTCTCCCATTCTCTCATTTCCTGCAACAAGAGAGGGGTTAGGGTTTCTCCCAGCCCCCTTTCTCTCTCCTCATGCATCTCTTGTCCCTTGATGCTAAAGGGAGATTTGAGCTTCCCATTTTCTTCTCCTCTCTCCAAGCTTTCCATAGATGTCTTTTGCAAGAGTTTTGAGCTAGGAGAGACCACCTTCCATGCAATTCTTCTTGGGTTGAGCTTTTATAAGGTGAGCAATGGATTTCTTTCTCCAAATCTTTGTTTTCCAAACCATTTTGAAGGGTTTTGTCATTTATGCAATGGGTTTTCATGGAGGTTTACAATGGATTGGATTTTTAGGGTTTTTCCATGAGCTATTTGGGGGTTTTGTGATTTTGGGAGCTTGAGACCCTAGAGCATGGTTTGGAGAGCATCTTAGCCTTCACTGAGGCTTGAGGCAAGTGGATTTCCAATTAATATGATGGTTGCATGTATTTTGTTCATATCATGTTGTTTCATGCTAGGCTTTAAATCTTTTTATGCTTCATAGATTTGTTTTGGACAAATGGAGTAATGTTTTGCTTGATTTCCTCTTATGTCATTGTTTTACAATGTATTGAAAGTTTGTTTTCACTTTGATCATTTTGAAAGTTAGTTTTTATGTTAAGTGTTTGGGTTCAAAGCCAAGGAAGAAGACTTTGATTTCAAAGTAGGGTGTTTGGATTAATTGGTTTGATTGTGGTTGGTGATTTGATGAGATGAAGAGGTCAAGAAAGTGCTCAATTGATGTTGGAAATTTGTATGAAAGATTGGGAATGAAAAAGGATCAAAAAGGATGGAAAAAGATGGAAAAAAAGGGGAGAAAACCCTCCCTGCACGGGCTGGACAGAAGCCCAGCTCGCTATAGCGAGCCAGGCTTCTGGAATGGGCTGTTTCTGGCCAAATTTCTGGGCTGTTTAAGGCCCTGTTTTGAGGCCTGTTTAAGGCCCTGTTCCAGCATGTTTTTAGGCCAATTCCCAACCTATTTTTGGGCCATTTCAAGACCTGATATTGGGCCATTTCAGGGCCTGATATTGGACTGTTTTAAGACCTGTTTTTGGGCCTGTTCAGTTTAATTTTGGACTGTGTTTTAAAAATCAGTTTTGTGGGCCATTCGAGTTTAGTCTTGGGCTGTTTTTAAAATTTTGTTTTGTGGGCCAATAAATGTTTAGTTTTGGGGCTGTTTTAAGGTATGTTTGTGGGCCATTTAAGTTTAGCTTTGGGGCTGTTTTAAAACCTGTTGGTGGGCCTGTTTCATGGTCAGTTTTGGGTTGCTTCATAACTCATTTTTGTGGGCCATTAGAGGTTTAGTTTGGGCTTGTTTTAAAACTTGTTCCTTGGACCATTCAAGGATTTGTTTTGGACCGTTTTAAAACTTGTTCTGTGGGCTTGGTTAAGGTTGGTTTTTGGATTGTTATTAAGGATTATTTTGGACTCGGATTAAGGCCAACTATGGGCCTGTTTTAAAGAAATTTTGGACTACTCGTATTACTTGGAAAGTTGTGAAATGGGAATGATGTGAGAACGAGTGTATGTGAAATTACCCGGGAACCGTTCGAGTCTTAATGCGCACTTTATCATTTAAATATTATGGATTTTCATTGGCATCAAACGCACTTTTTATTAATCAATGTTTAAAGGTTAAATGTGCATTGAGATGGTTCCTTGGTAAGTCATTAAGTCATTCTCCACTATCCATCCCATTTCAAGTCAGACTATGTATTTGTGTTTGTATTTGTATTTGTATTCTTGGGTAAACTAATTTGAATATCATCGGTGATTTGCTATAAAATCATGTGTCTTCCCATGTTCGAAAGGGTTGATCGTATGATTTTATACAAATCACTTTGATGTGTATGTGAACGGTTTATCATGGATATTCGTATGTTTTCTCCGATTCGATTTGAAAAGAGATTTGGAGTATGTTCGTCACATTCGGGATTTCTTCGATAAGACTATTGTTTTGACAACACTAGTATTTGAAAGTAAAAACCTCGAGGCAAGACGGGGCCAGAGCTATGTGGTGCGAGCCCATGAGCCAAAGAGGCTATGATTCCGAAAACAAAACCCCGAGGCAAGACGGGGCCAGAGCTATGTGGTGTGAGCCCCTGAGCCAAAGGGATTAGTATTATGTTAGATTTGTATCGGTTTGAGTTTGAAAACTAAAGGCACCACTAGGCTTAGGTCACCTTGTCGGGCTGATCACCCGGCTTGGGATCTTTAATTTGTCCGCCAGCTGCAGCTTGGAATCTGTCTGTACCGACCATGGCAACGGTAATTATCTGCCGGTCCCATTTGTATGGCTACGGTTCTGATACTTTTGATCTGCCGGTCCCATTTGTATGGCTACGGTTCTGATCCTCTGTTTAGTACCACGTTCAGTGGCTACGCTCTGTCTGCTCTTATCACTTCGGTAATAGGAGGATTTAGCTATTTGTGGTCGCCAAGGTTTTATCTGCACATTGCTTTAGTTTATGATTTTTGTTGGTTATACTTTTTATGCTTCGATTTGGTTAATGTTTACGATATCAATCATTATCATATTGTCGCTATTATTCAGGATTTGAAATGTATTTCCGACGATTAAATGTTTTATGCAGGCTTTTATCTTTTCGAGATATTCGTACATCTGATATTGTTCGTTTATTTGTTGCGATATTTATGTTCGGTCTTCCCATCATTTTATCGTGATTTATTGTTATCGTTGGTTAGACTCTTTATTCGGTTTTACGAGGATTTCGCCTGGTTTTATATATGTTCCTTTCGTTCATATTATTTGTTTATTTGCTTGCCAGACCGTCGTGTCTGACCCCTTTCGTTTGGTGCCAGTTCCTTCTCTTTCTGTTTGTAGGTGTTTGATCAGAGGAGGCGGTGGGACCGCCGGTCTGACGTGAGAGGCTGCCCATTGATATCATCTAGATGTCAAGTTTGGCACCGGAGTTCGTATCAAACCTTTGAGGGTAGTATTTCTGTTTAGTTGGTTATATTTTTGTATGGCTATGTTAGCCTTTTTCTTTGGGTTTGTAATTAAGACATCTGTTAATTGTAACTTGAATATAATAATAGTTTGTTACTACCAGCTCAGTGTGTTGTGATTTATGGCTTGTGCCAGTCTTATTATGAGATGGCTTTATGACATTGGTGGCGTGCGACACGGAACCCGATGGCCACGGATTCCGAGTCGTAACACCATGTTTAGCTTCCGCGAAAAATATACTCTGATTGTGTTGGAATGTGATTATCCTCATTCACGCGGATCTTGGGAACTACAACAAAAAGTTTCAAATTATTCCAAAATTTCACACCCCGAGATCGGTTCGCTGCAGGTCCCGGTTTCGGGGCGTGACATCAATGCACATTTAACCTTTAAACATTGATTAATAAAAAGTGCGTTTGATGCCAATGAAAATCCATAATATTTAAATGATAAAGTGCGCATTGAGACTCGAACGATTCCCGGGTAATTTCACATACACTCATTCTCACATCATTCCCATTTCACAAATTTCCAAGTATCAAAAGTAATGTCAAAACTCTTAAAAACAGGCCCATAGCTGGCCTTAAACCGAGCCCAAACAGTCTACTCATTTAACCCAAAACAGCCCTTTAAACATGGCTCAAAACAATCCTTAAAACAGTCCAAAACTATTCCTTGAATGGCCCACAAAACAATTCTTAAAATCAGCCCAAAACTAATCTTTGAATGGGCTACAAAACAGGTCTTAAAAACAGCCCAAAACAAATCTTTGAATGGCCTACAAAACAGGTCTTAAAAACAGCCCAAAACAAATCTTTGAATGGCCCACAAAACTGATTTTTTGAACAATCCAAACTAGACCTTTAATGGCCCACAAAACTGATTTTTAAAAGAGCCCAAAACTAACCTGAACAGGCCCATAAAACAGTCCTTAAAGTAGCCCGAAATTCAGGCCATAAAACAGTCCAATCTTAGGTCTCAAAATAGCCCAGAAGTTGATCTTGAATCAGGCCCAAAGATGCCTAGGAAACAGGCCCAACACAGCCTTCAATTGGGCCCCAAAACAGGTTTAAAACAGACCCCAGATCAGGCCCAACCCGGGCCCCCAGGCTGAGCTGGGCTCGCTCGAGCGAGCCCAGGTCCGCTCGAGCGAGGGCCAGGCAGAGCCTGGTCCGCTCGAGCGACCCAGTGGGTCGCTCGAGCGGACTGGGCTCTGTCCAGTCCGGCTCGGCAGCTTCTTTCTCTCTTTTTTTTTCCATTTTTTGAGATCTTTTCCATTTCCAATCTTTCATACAAATTTCCTAGATCCTTTGGGCCCTTCCTTGACCTTCCAAACTCATCAATCACCATTCACAAACCATTCTAATTAGCCCAACACAATACTTTTAAAGATCAAAGTTTTTCTCCCTTTCTTTGAACACACTACTTAACACAAGGAAAACTAATTTTTCAAAGTAAACAAAGTGAGGCCAACTTCCCATACAATGTAAAACAATAGCATAAGTGGAAATAAACATCATATTACTTCACTCATCCAAGGAAGATCCATAAATCAAAAGAAGATTAGCACATAAGAGGAAAAATCATGAAATTGAACCAAACAAGAGAAATCATCATATTAATTGGGAATCCACTTTCCTTAAGTCAAGAGAAGATGCAAAACACTCTATGATGGTCCTCTTATAGCCTCAAGCTCCAAAATCATAAAACCCCCAAAATAGCTTAAGAAGAAACCCTAGAAATCAATCCATTGCAAATCTCAATGAAAACCCATTGCATATGTGAGAGAAATACTCCAAGAGGTTTGAAAAACCAAGATCTCAAGAAAGAAATGCCATTGCTAACCTTTAGGAGATCCAAACAAGAAGAAGGGCTTAGATGAGAGCCTTGCTCTAGCTCAAAAATCTTGAAAAGGATATCTTTGGGATGCTTGAGAGATGAGGAAGAAGAAGGTAAGATCAAACCTTCCCTTAGCACACAAGAAGGAAGCTTGCAAAAAGGAGAGAGATGGCTGGAAAGGGGAAAGAAGGAGCCCTCTCCCTCAGCCCAAGTTGCTGGAAACGAAAATGAAGGAGAAGAGATGGGTTCCCCTTCTTATAAGATGGGTTTGTGGGCCCCGATCTTCACAAGGCTGAAACTCACATTTGCGGGCCCCGAACGAAAACGACGAAGAAGAAAAAAACGATCGGCGAAATTTCTACTTTCCAAAAAATATATTTTCCCCAATTTCTGAAATTCTCGAAATTCATGGACAGATTTAGTGAAAATGTCATTTTTGCCCATTTTCCTCGAAAAACGTGATTTCTGAGTATCAAATCAAAATGATCAAAACATGAAAGTTGTTAAACTTCATAAAATGAGTCAAAATACACCAAATTCATAATTTTTAGAAATTAGAAGTAATTTCTCATAAAAAAAGTACATATCGTATATACCGGGTCAAACCAAAGTCAATGGTCTCAAAATCTCCAAGGTTATGGAAAAGTCTAGTCACACTCAAAATCAAGGTCAAATTAAATCAAATCTCACTTAACAAGTTAAACCACGATTAAAACAATACTAAACAAAAGCACTGGGGGTCGTGATCTTACATCCTTCCCCCCTTAGAATCCATTTGGTCCTCCAAATTGCTTAAACCAAATCAAAACCAAAAACCCAAAAGACAAAAGAAAACACTGACACCCTACGCTAAACCTCGGCAACTGAGACATCCTCTTATCAAATCTGACGTTGAGATGCACGGTCAACAACATTCTGATTCGGTTGAAGGCTTCACACTAATCCACATATCTGCTCGAAAACAAACTCCTCTGGCCAAACTGGTGTCCAACAATTCATCTAATCATCCTTGGTGTCATCTGTCGTTCTCGCACCGGATCAATTCTTTTACTTAACTCGTCAGTCACTGTCGGTCCAAGAAACTGCAAATTCTGTCTCTTTCTATCACTTGGAATCCTGTGCCTTAAGTCCTTCAAAGCTGTACACGGTGCTCTTGACGCTTGTACGAAGATGTGATCGTAGACATGCCTTCACTGAAAAATCTTCATCCCGAAAATTCTGGAATTCCATACGTTTGCTCTTACTATATTCCTCGAACGCATCATCAGCTTCTGGCCTCCAAGAATACCGTCAATCCTTCTTCATTCTAAAATCACAACTCCAAATTTCCAATCTTTCTATGCTGTACTCAGAATTCGTGTCCACATCTAATTCTATCTACCTGCTGCTCTTGATCTCTTCCCTGGTACTGTGTCATCAATAAAACACATCTACTAATCTGATGTCAATCCCTGAAGAACTGAAACTTTCAATCCAAGTCTTGAATGATGTTTACTCCCTCATAGATCCAACTTTGTCCCCAACTGAACCAGTACCCGTCCTGACCTCCATCAACCCTTCAATTCATACACTTCCTAACTCCAACCATAAGCTATTACCACTCATTCCATTCGATGCAAAACAAATCTTAAAATCTTAAACATAAGGACTAAAATAATTACTTAGCTAAATTTCATCATTTTAAAACATAGTAGAAACCGAACCTCCAAATTATCAAATAAAGCTTAATAAATAAAGTTCATCAAAATTTGAATATGAAACAGCGGTATTTGTTTTGAAATTTATGTTTTCACAACCCAACAATTCATTGAAACACTCAACAATTTCAAATTAGGATTTCAAAAATAAATTAAATTCATGTAGTATGACCATACCTTAAGTTTTATTGAAATCCATTTCCAACCAAACATGTACAAAATTTTAAAATCGTCAAGGTTTTGAAATTTAAGTGTCAACATTTAAGAGAATTAAAACAAGAGCAAAATTCTAAGGTCATTGTAAAACAATATCTTAAGGAGATTAAACAAAAATTTGAAACACCAATCCGTATAAAAACAAAATCATGTGACTTATGAAAAGAGTATAATAACATAGTTTATGTCAAAATAAGCCTTAAGGAAGAAACATAAATCCATTGTTTAAACACTACGTGGATAAATTATAGACGTAAAAGAAAAATATAACAAGAGATGAAAACATTATGAAAATCATTCTTACTAAGAAGAGAGACATCTCCAAAACTAAGGTATACACTTGCATCTGCATGTTGTCCAATCCAATATCTTGTAAGTCGGTAAAGTCCACTACGTTCCTTTGCCACCGAAAATTGTCTTGACTACAACTAACCACCCACTTGGTATCCCTGCTGAATGAACTTCACCGACTAAGCTGCAAGTCACGGGAATTCTCAACCAAAACTATGACAAGGTTCATCGAATCCGGAAAACCCTGAGTTTCTTGTACTAACTTCTAATCTTACCAACTAAGAGTCACTTCTCCCTTCATAAAATCAATAGATGATACGCCTCTCTTCGTAAAGTCAATAGCTAATATATCTCTTACAGTCCTTCATGTTGGAAAGTTAGTTTGAGTCCACCCAAAAATCCACATTTACTTACCTTGGTACGCTGCATGATGATCTTCAATTAGCCGAGAGGGGATCTTCAAAAACTGCTCAAGTCCTACTTTGGCTGGCAAATGCACATGTTTTCTCTCATTAACCACAATGGAGATGCTGAAGGCTGAAAGTCTGCTGATGTTATCCAAAAACAACTTACTAAATCCACAATGTTCTCAGTCTCCGACACAAGCACAGACAAAAGACACCGAACAAGAGTATGGAGACTTTAAATTCTCCACCACTAAGGAGGAAATTTGGTCATCCAAATCTCCTAACAACAGAACTAAAAGAAAAGACAAGCAAGGTCTACCGAACTGAAAGAAAAGCCGACTCAAATCCGAAGAAATCATGACACGAGAAAACAAATCGACACAATCTAACGAATCCTCACCACACGTTTTAATGTCTCTAGAGTGTTTTATTTCCTAGAAACTAACCAGCTCTGATACCAAACTTGTCACACCCCGAAACCGGGCCCTGCAGTGATCCGACCTCGGGGTGCGAAATTTTGGGATAAATTTGAAACTTTTGTTATGTTTCCCAAGATCCGCGTGAATGAGGATAATCAAATCTCATCACAATCAGAGTATATTTTCGCGGAAGCTAAACATGGTGTTACGACTCAGAATCCGTGGCCATCGGGTTCCGTGTCGCACGCAACCAATATCATAAATCCATCAAATAAACAGACTGGCATAAATCATACATCAGAGCACACTGAGCTGGTAGTAACAAGACTAATTAATTCCCACATGTTCAAGTTACAATTAACAAATGTCTTAATTACAACCCAAAGAAAAAGGCTAACATAGCCATACAAAAATATCCAACTAGACAGAATACTACCCTCAATATTAGATACGAACTCCGGTGCCATACTTGACATCTAAATGATATCAACGGGCAGCCTCTCACGTCAGACCGGCGGTCCCACCGCCTCCTCTGATCAAACACCTAAAAACAAAAAGAGCGGAATCTGGCACCAAACAAATAAGGGTCAGACACGACGGTCTGGCAAGCAAATAATCAAGTAATATGAAACAAAAGAACATATATAAAACCTGATGAAATCATCGTAAAACCGGATAAATAGTCTAAACAATAATGACAATAAAACATGCTAAAACGATCGAAAGTCCGAACATAAATATCAAGACAAATAAACGAACAGTCTCTAAAGCATAAATATCTCGAAAAGATAACCACCTAAGCGAAACATTTAATAATTGGAAATACATTTAAAACTGAATAGTAGAGACAATACAATAAAGATCGATATCGTAAACATTAAACAAATCAAAGCATAAAAAGTATAACAACAAGAATCATAAAATAAAGTAATATGCAGATAAAACATTGGCAACCACACATAGCTATATTCTCCTATTACCGAAGTAACAAGAGCAGACAGAAGCGTAGCCACTGAATGTGGTACTAGAAATAGGATCAGAACCGTAGCCATACAAATGGGACCGGCAGATCAGAAATCAGAACCGTAGCCATACAAATGGGACCGGCAGATAAAACCATTGCCATGGTCGGTACAGACAGAATCCAAGCTGCAGCTGGCGAACAAATTAAAGATCCCAAGCCGGGTGATCAGCCCGACGAGGTGACCTAAGCCTAGTGGTGCCTTTAGTTTTCAAAACTCAAACCGATACGAATCAAACCATAATACTAATCCCTTTGGCTCAGGGGCTCACACTACATAGCTCTGGCCCCGTCTTGCCTCGAGGTTTTATTTTCGAAATCATAGCCTCTTTGGCTCATGGGCTCGCACTACAAAGCTCTGGCCCCGTCTTGCCTCGAGGTTTTTATTTTCAAATACTAGCCTTATCAAAACAATAGTCTCATCGAAGAAATCCCGAATGTGACGAACATACTCCAATCTCTTTTCAAATCGAATCGGAGAAAACATACGAATATCCATGGTAAACCGTTCAAATACACATCAAAGTGATTTGTATAAAATCATACGATCAACCCTTTCGAACATGGGAAACCACATGATTTTATAACAAATCACCGATGCTATTTAAATTAGTTTACCCAAGAATACAAAGACAAATACAAATACAAATACATGTTCTGACTTGAAATGGAATGGATAGTGGAGAATGACTTAATGCCTTGCCAAGGAACCATCTCAATGCACATTTAACCTTTAAACATTGATTAATAAAAAGTGCGTTTGATGCCAATGAAAATCCATAATATTTAAATGATAAAGTGCGCATTGAGACTCGAACGATTCCCGGGTATTTTCACATACACTCATTCTCACATCATTCCCATTTCACAAATTTCCAAGTATCAAAAGTAATGTCAAAACTCTTAAAAACAGGCCCATAGCTGGCCTTAAACCGAGCCCAAACAGTCTACTCATTTAACCCAAAACAGCCCTTTAAACATGGCTCAAAACAATCCTTAAAACAGTCCAAAACTATTCCTTGAATGGCCCACAAAACAATTCTTAAAATCAGCCCAAAACTAATCTTTGAATGGGCTACAAAACAGGTCTTAAAAACAGCCCAAAACAAATCTTTGAATGGCCTACAAAACAGGTCTTAAAAACAGCCCAAAACAAATCTTTGAATGGCCCACAAAACTGATTTTTTGAACAATCCAAACTAGACCTTTAATGGCCCACAAAACTGATTTTTAAAAGAGCCCAAAACTAACCTGAACAGGCCCATAAAACAGTCCTTAAAGTAGCCCGAAATTCAGGCCATAAAACAGTCCAATCTTAGGTCTCAAAATAGCCCAGAAGTTGATCTTGAATCAGGCCCAAAGATGCCTAGGAAACAGGCCCAACACAGCCTTCAATTGGGCCCCAAAACAGGTTTAAAACAGACCCCAGATCAGGCCCAACCCGGGCCCCCAGGCTGAGCTGGGCTCGCTCGAGCGAGGGCCAGGCAGAGCCTGGTCCGCTCGAGCGACCCAGTGGGTCGCTCGAGCGGACTGGGCTCTGTCCAGTCCGGCTCGGCAGCTTCTTTCTCTCTTTTTTTTTCCATTTTTTGAGATCTTTTCCATTTCCAATCTTTCATACAAATTTCCTAGATCCTTTGGGCCCTTCCTTGACCTTCCAAACTCATCAATCACCATTCACAAACCATTCTAATTAGCCCAACACAATACTTTTAAAGATCAAAGTTTTTCTCCCTTTCTTTGAACACACTACTTAACACAAGGAAAACTAATTTTTCAAAGTAAACAAAGTGAGGCCAACTTCCCATACAATGTAAAACAATAGCATAAGTGGAAATAAACATCATATTACTTCACTCATCCAAGGAAGATCCATAAATCAAAAGAAGATTAGCACATAAGAGGAAAAATCATGAAATTGAACCAAACAAGAGAAATCATCATATTAATTGGGAATCCACTTGCCTTAAGTCAAGAGAAGATGCAAAACACTCTATGATGGTCCTCTTATAGCCTCAAGCTCCAAAATCATAAAACCCCCAAAATAGCTTAAGAAGAAACCCTAGAAATCAATCCATTGCAAATCTCAATGAAAACCCATTGCATATGTGAGAGAAATACTCCAAGAGGTTTGAAAAACCAATATCTCAAGAAAGAAATGCCATTGCTAACCTTTAGGAGATCCAAACAAGAAGAAGGGCTTAGATGAGAGCCTTGCTCTAGCTCAAAAATCTTGAAAAGGATATCTTTGGGATGCTTGAGAGATGAGGAAGAAGAAGGTAAGATCAAACCTTCCCTTAGCACACAAGAAGGAAGCTTGCAAAAAGGAGAGAGATGGCTGGAAAGGGGAAAGAAGGAGCCCTCTCCCTCAGCCCAAGTTGCTGGAAACGAAAATGAAGGAGAAGAGATGGGTTCCCCTTCTTATAAGATGGGTTTGTGGGCCCCGATCTTCATAAGGCTGAAACTCACATTTGCGGGCCCCGAACGAAAACGACGAAGAAGACAAAAACGATCGGCGAAATTTCTACTTTCCAAAAAATATATTTTCCCCAATTTCTGAAATTTTCGAAATTCATGGACAGATTTAGTGAAAATGTCATTTTTGCCCATTTTCCTCGAAAAACGTGATTTCTGAGTATCAAATCAAAATGATCAAAACATGAAAGTTGTTAAACTTCATAAAATGAGCCAAAATACACCAAATTCAGAATTTTTAGAAATTAGAAGTAATTTCTCATAAAAAAAGTACATATCGTATATACCGGGTCAAACCAAAGTCAACGGTCTCAAAATCTCCAAGGTTATGGAAAAGTCTAGTCACACTCAAAATCAAGGTCAAATTAAATCAAATCTCACTTAACAAGTTAAACCACGATTAAAACAATACTAAACAAAAGCACTGGGGGTCGGGATCTTACAGAAGTGCTGAAATCAGGGGAGAAAAACCCCCTGCACGGGCTGGACAGAAGCCCAGCTCCCTATAGCGAGCTTGGGCTTCTATAGCGAGCCAGGCTTCTGGAATGGGCTGTTTTTGGCCCAATTTCTGGGCTGTTTAAGGCCCTATTTTGAGGCCTGTTTTCAGCCTGTTTAAGGCCCTGTTCCAGCTTGTTTTTAGGCCAATTCCCAACCTATTTTAGGCCCATTTCACCCCATCTTTCGACTTCATCTTAAGGCCCATTAATCTCCTTTTTATGCCTAAAAGCCCATGAAAGATTTTGGTAAATTGTGATACTTGAGAAATTGTGAAATGGGAATGAGAACAATGAGAGAATGAGCATATGTGAAATTACCCGGGAATCTTTCAAGTCTCAATGCGCACTTTATCATTTTAAATGTTGTGGATTTTCATTGGCATCAAACATATTCTTTTATTAATGAATGTTTAAAGGTTAAGTGTGTATTGAGATGGTTCCTTGGTAAGTCATTCTACACTATTCCATTCCATTTCAAGTCAGAAATGTATATGTATTCTTCGGTAAACTAATTTGAATAGCATCGGTGATTTGTTATAAAATCATGTTGTTTTCCATGTTCGAAAGGATTGATCGTACGATTTTATACAAATTACTTTGATGTGTATTTGAGTAGTTTACCATGGAAATTCGTATGTTTTCTACAAATCGATTTGGAAGGAGATTTGAGTGGTTCGCCACATTCGGAAATACATCGATAAGACTATTATTTTGAAAAGTCTATTATTTTGAAAATAAAACCTCGAGGCAAGATGGGGCCAGAGCTTTGTAGTGCGAGCCCATGAGCCAAAGAGACTATTATTTCGAGAATAAAACCTCGAGGCAAGAAGGGGCCAGAGATTTGTAGTGTGAGCCCATGAGCCAAAGGGATTATTATTTTGATTAGTATTGGTTCAGGTTTTGAAAACTAAAGGCACCACTACGCTTAGGTCACCTTGTCGGGCTGATCACCCGGCTTGGGATCTTTAATTTATCTACCAGCTGCAGCTTGGGTTCTGTCTGTACCGACCATGGCAACGGTTTTTATCTGCCGGTCCCACTTGTATGTGGTTACGGTTATGATTCTGTTTCCGGTCCCACGTGTAGTGGCTACGGTTCTGTCTGCTCTTGTTACTTCGGTAATAGGAGAATATAGCTATGTGTGGTTTGCAAATGTTTTATCCGTTGTTATTTTTTTTATGATTCTTGTTTGTTTATGCTCATTATAACCTTTGAATTTATTAATGTTTAAGAAATCGGTCTTTTATCGTATTGTCTCTATTATTCAGGATTTTAAATGTAATTCCAATTATTCAATGTTTTACATAGTTCGTTATGTTTTTAAGATATTTATGCTTGTCAGAGTGATCGAGCAGATTGACCAGAGGCCAGAGTTCAGACTGATTGGTGGAGTGCTCTACTACCTGGACAGGCTGTGTGTACCAGACATTCAGGAGCTGAAGGACCAAATATTAGCAGATGCACACCATAGCAGATATTCGATTCACCTGGGCAGCACCAAGATGTACAGGAACCTGAGGAGCCACTACTGGTGGAATAACATGAAGAAAGAGATTGCAGGCTATCTGGCCAGATGTCTGAAATGCCAACAGATCAAGGCCGAGCACCAGAAGCCACCAGGGCTACTTCATCAACTCGAGATACCAGAGTGGAAGTGGGAGCATATTACCATGGATTTTATTGCAGGACTTCCAGCTACCGGGAGACGCGGTGATGGCATTTGGGTGATCGTGGATAGATTGACCAAGTCAGCTCACTTCTTGCCAGTGTTGATGAGAGCAGGACTCGACGTCCTTGCTAAGCTGTACGTGGACTAGATCGTCTCATTGCACGGAGTTCCAGCTTCGAATGTTTCGGACAGAGACCCGATGTTCACTTCTCACTTCTGGGAGAGTCTGTAGCAGGCCTTGGGTACCAAGTTGAGCTTCAGCATGGCCTACCATCCTCAGATAGATGGACAGACGGAGCGCACCAACCAAACATTGGAGGATATGTTGCGAGCTTGTGTCCTGGATTACAAAGAGAACTGGGAGGATTCGTTGCCGCTCTGTGAGTTTGCCTACAACATCAGTTACCACTCGAGCATCAAGATGGCACCATTAGAAGCGTTGTAGGTAGGAAGTGCAAGACCCCAGTCTGTTAGGAGGAAGTTGGTGTCAGGAGTTTCCATGGACCGTCTATCGTCGGCGACACCAGTGAGAAGATCCACCAGATAGTGGAGAAACTGAAGATTTGCAACAGTCGACAGAAGTGCTATGCAGAAAACCGGCGCAGACTGCTTGAGTTTCAGAAGGGAGATGGTGTGTTCCTGAAGGTTTCTCCAGCTCGAGGCACCCTCAGATTCGGCGAGAAGGGCAAGTTAGCACGGAGGTACGTCGGACCTTTTGAGATCAAGGCCAGGATCGAAGATGTCGCCTACAAACTTCAGTTGCCAACAGAGTTATCAGGTGTGCACGACCTCTTCCACTTCTCGATGTTGAGGAAGTATGTGGAGGACCCTACCCACATTCTGCATCACCAGCCACTCGACATCCAGCCCGACGCGTCCTACATCGCCAAGCCAGTCGTCGTCATTAACACCAAGGAGAAGGTGCTTCAGAACTGGATCATTCAGTTTGTGAAGGTTCAGTGGGAGCATCACACCCCAGTTGAGGCTACTTGGGAGCTACGCGATCAGGTGGTGAGAGACTATCCACATTTGTTACCGCATGTATGTTCTTACTTTGTTTTTACATTTAGGGACCAAATGTTTTTAATGAGGGACGAATGTGAGGCCCCACCCCTTGCGGACCCTCAATTTGAATTTGAATAATAAGTATTAGCCTAAGTATTTTAATTATACTAATTATGGGGTTTAGTTAAGGGTAATTATGTATTTTCCTAGGATTAGTCTAGTTATGTAATTAGTAGAGTCAATAGGGTGTCTTTTGTTATTTTTAGAGTTAGTTAGTTTGTTAGAGGCCCTAGCTAGAAATTAGTGTTTACTATAGGGGGGTTTGCACCAAAGAATCTTCTAGAAGCCCCACTGTCGCGACCCCGGACCGGGTTAGGGAACCAAATTCGGGATTGGGACTGATGATGTCGCGCCACGTGCATCTCTTTGGCTAATCCGCACACGGAATTAAGAAAACATTTCTCCGTGCACGTGATTTCCCCACAGGGTTCCGCGGTGAGGATTATCCATACATATCATCTCACATATAAACATATCAAACATATATTCGAGATTGCGGAAGTGTGTAGTAAATCATATTAGTGCTATTCCATTCCATAAACAAGACTGATTTATAATTGATATGACAAGATATCAGAATGAGCAATGATCATTATCATATTTCCCAAAAGTAAGGTTAAATGTATATACAAAAGATCAGTTGATTAGTTGCCCCAAAACTAATGGTCAACAAAGACCAATACATAACAAAAGAATAAACCCAAAAGATATCATCATAAACTCCCAAAAAATGTCGTTCTCAAAGCCTGAACGAATGTCTACATGACATCGTCAGCTTGCCACTCTATTACACGTTGCGGTTCACCGACCGCCTCCTCGGGCTCCTCCTCAATGGTAATGGGTTCGGGACCTGAGTACCAAAATAAATTGATCAGACACGACGGTCTGGCAGGTAGGTGAAAAGATATGATAATACATTTGAAATAATGATACCTTGGAAAACATATTGAAAACTTGTATAAATAATGAATTTCATAAAAGATAATGAATCATTTATTAGGTAAAGGCATGAGCAATATAAAACAATAAGGTACCAAGAATAAGGAACTGGCCGTGGTCGCCGGCGACCATGGGGCCCGGAATCGCCGGGTGGGCCCCGGAAGCCCCATTTTTCGTCATTTTTTCACGATTTGAAGCGTCCGACTCCTGGGATTTTCCAAAATTCATACTTTTGAGGTGCCAAATCCTTTGACATCCGTCAAAATCACGAGTCAATCAGCAAGAGTATAAAAATCAACATTGATTGCCAACCGGTCAACCAAAAAAGTGTGCTTTCTACCCGACCGATCGAGAAATCGACGGGACAGATGGCACCGACCCGCTATTGGCAACCAATACCTGAAGTTACATGGTCATCCGATGTCGATCTACATGAAGATCCATCGATGATCATCGCCAGAAGAATCCTAAAAGACGCGGCACGGCCCGCGACTCTTCGACTGCTCGACGACCACTTAATGCGATTAATTGACTAGCTTTGTTACAGTCATTAATCCATTTCTTTGGATGGCCCAATCAGAAGCAAGCATCCGGGAGTTACAAGTCAATTGATTCATGGCATTTAACCCATGAAACTCCTCCCATCATGGCGATTAAAGGCAATTAAATGCCCTCAATCTCCTCCGGCCAATCAGAAGCCAAGAAAAAGGAGTTACAAAATAAAGGAATTAAATCATGTAACTCCTCCCATTATGCGGCTTAATGATAATAAAAGCCCATAAACTCTCCTAAATGGCTACCAAGAGCCTATAAATAGGAGAACACTCCAAAGGAATCCAGATCGGAAAAACAAGACAGATCCCAAATCAGAAAAATCACAGAGAGACGTCATAAAAACTGGAAATTCAGACAGAACACGGCATCAGAAATCTAAGAGAAACAAAGAGAGAAAACTCTATGAAATTCTGCACTGACCACCACTACAAGGTGACAAAAGTCCCTAGGAGGGTACTCCCCCCCTAAGGTCTTTGCCTTCTCCTTCTGCCTCCAATGGCTTAGACGTGGCTTTTCAGCCCGTCGACTTAGCTTTTTATTGGACATAGGACCTCCTCTTGGTCTTTATCCTCTAAAAATCTGAGGTTACAGCCAAGTCAAGCGAATCAAGAGCATCCTCTGTTCTCATCTGCATGGATGATGGCGAAGTACACATATGGCTTGCGACCGTCAATCTGAACGAGTCCCCTACAATCTCTTGAGAAGTTAGATCCTCCTTTTCTTGCTTTTCATTGTAGTTTGTATTTTTTCAAAAGAGACAAAAATCATAACTCTTGTCTTTCATTGTTGATAAGAATTGTAAATTGGATATAAACGCAAAAAATCGGCTATAAACACCAAAATCGGCTATAAATGCCAAAAAGTCGCCTTTCACGGCAAATCAAGAAAAATGTCTCTTTTCTTAAATATATGTGCAATGGAAAACTTGAAAGTAGTTGATTTCCTTTTTCCATGCGAAGGTCGATCTCCAGATCACCACTTGTAATTCCAAGTAAAATAGAAAATCTGGCACACCTACACAAAGAAATGTTGATGCACGCCTCTGCCCCCGGTTACGAAAGGGTCGGACCCAAACGGACTCCCACGTCCGCCGACCTCGGTAGAACCAAGCAGAAGCGCTGTCCATCAAGCTGGCACACCCAGTGGGACTCGTTCATTTGAGAACACGATGCTAGAAAATGAAATATTTGCATATCGTATCTTTTGCTCTATGCTTATACTTCTTTTCTCGATTCCTGGGCTACATTCTAATTGGTGGCCTATCTTGGATTCCACATCTAAAAAAAATGAGATGAGGTTTTTTAAAAATTTCTAATTCTTCGAATTTATTTCCACTCTTTCTCTTTTAAAAAAATCAGATTTTTCATTTTGGATTCAAAATTGAGAAACCTTGATCCTTTCCTATCGTTCATCGTACTTGCAGAAATGTTGAGCCTGTTCGACTAAGGTTTTGGGCCATCGTTTCTCTTCGATGAGTTCATTAAAGACCTAAAAAAAACAAAAAAACAAAAAAATTAGATTTCTCAGTTTGGATTCAAAATTGAGAAACCTTGATCCTTTCCTATCATTCACCGTGCATGCAGAAATGTTGAGCCTGTTCGACTAAGGTTTTGGGCCATCGTTTCTCTTCGATGAGTTCATTAAAGATCTAAAAAAAACAAAAAAATTAGATTTCTCTATTTGAATTCAAAATTGAGAAACCTTGATCCTTTCTTATTGTTCATCGCGCTTGCAGAAATATTGAGCCTGTTCGACTAAGGTTTTGGGCCATCGTTTCTCTTCGATGAGTTCATTAAAGATCTAAAAAGAAAAAAAAGAAAAAATCAGATTTTTCATTTTGGATTCAAAATTGAGAAACCTTGATCCTTTCCTATCGTTCATCGCGCTTGCAGAAATGTTGAGCATGTTCGACTAAGGTTTTGGGCCATCGTTTCTCTTCGATGAGTTCATTAAAGATCTAAAAAAACAAAAAAAAATAAAAAATCAGATTTTTCATTTTGGATTCAAATTTGAGAAACCTTGATCCTTTCCTATCATTCATTGCACTTGCAGAAATGTTGAGCCTATTCGACTAAGGTTTTGGGCCATCGTTTCTCTTCGATGAGTTCATTAAAGATCTAGAAAAATAAAAAAAAAAACAAAAAAACAAAAAATCAGATTTTTGATTTTGGATTCAAAATTGAAAAACCTTGATCTTTTCCTATCGTTCATCGTGCTTACAGAAATGTTGAGCCTGTTCGACTAAGGTTTTGGGCCATCGTTTCTCTTCGATGAGTTCATTAAAGATCTAAAAATAAATAAAAAAAAGAAAGAATTAGACCACTAAGGCTAAACCAGTTGCAATCTTTGATCACGGTTGATTCAAGAAAAGCCTTGTCCAGAGTGTGGAGACAGCTTGACTGTTCTAGGCAAGGGTCCTCCAAATGGGCTCATTAAGTAATCCTACCCTTACCTGGGGGCTATTTTATCAATCGAGATTTCATAAGACCAGGTTAGGAGGCCTATGTGTACTCTCTCGTCTTTTAAATAAAAATTTTCAAAATAAAGATTTTTTAAAATAAAAATAAAAAAAATTTCAAAAAAAAATCTTTAAAAAAATTTAAAAAAAAAAAAAAATTTAAAAAAAAATCTTAAAAAAAAAAAGCTTCCGTCATTTTTGGGTCCAGATTGGAGAAATTTTGGTCTCCTCCTTTCTGAGCACTCGCGCTCGCAGAAGTCGTTGAGCCCGTGTTCAGATTGGAATGCCTTTTGCTCTCTTTGATAAACCCGATCTTGACCTTAAAAAAAAAAAACTCGTCATTTTTGGATTCAGATCCGAGAAATTATGGTTCATTTCCTTCTGAGTACTGGCGCTAGCGGAAATCGCTGAGACCGTATTTGGATCGGAATACCATCTGCTCTCTTTGATGAATCTAATCTTGACCTTTCAAAATAGAGAATCTCATCTCATGGATGCGGTCTCAAAACATTTGTGTCTAGCGGTACTAGTACGCCCTTTCAGGGTCTACTGTATTCGTGACCGGCACATTTGTAACTCCAAACATATATTCTTCTTACATTGAGCAAGCTCTGCTTCTCAATAAGTCGAATTTAGGTTCACAATTGGTTCTAGCAATCACTGGGACGCTCATTCTGGGCTTACCATACCTGCGATCAGAACAATTGTACCCTCTATGGCTTTTTGCCTTCTTCATATTGCTTGGGTCATCTCCCTCGAGCAGTTCGAAAAGACAAAACCATAGAACTTCCCATTTATGATCATTCTATTCTTATGATTACTAATGGATGTGGTCTTGTTTCAGAAATTTTTCGAAAGAAACTAACAATGGCAGCATCGCTTGCCATTACTTTCGATGAGAGCAAGCACCAGCTCATGCTTCAACAGAAGCAAACCACGCGCATCTACAAGCGCCCCATCAGTTGCCGAAGCGTCAACTCCCTTGGCAGCTCTTTTAACTCCGGGTCGACCTCGACTCCCCGGACTATTGTCTTTAGGACGCTAAGACCATTCCCACTTCCCAAAGAACAAACTGCTCCTTCCAAGAAGTAGAAGATCGCCTCTCAACGTGTCGCTACCGTGACACCAAAGGCGAGCACCAGAAAGCCTGAAGCCTGTGGCACCCCCACGAAGCCTCGACCCGCAAATGACCAGGTCTATCCCAAGACTTGGTTCCCAAGACCTTCACCAAAACAAAGAAGGTCCCAAACATCCACAAAGCCAGTATACTTGGCCCCACTCAAGAATAACCAGCTCTACCCTCTTGCCTACATGAAAGAGGAGAGACCCATCTCCAACCTGACTCCCAAGTCAACCCAGCATGAGCCGGCTTGTTCTTACAAGCCCAAAATCAGATCATGCATCACTAGGCCTCTACAAGCACCTGCTAAGGCCTACAATCCTGCGGTTCGACCCTTCATCTCTATAGGGGCCGAACTCGAAAAATTCAAAGCTTCGCTACAACAGGCGAAGGACCGGGTTCGCATCCTGTCCTTGCCCAGCTACAAAGAAGACAGGCTCGGTTGCTGCGCTCGAGGGAGCACATCCTTCATCGTCAAAGCCCAGCCAGAGCTGACCGAAGCTCAAATTGCTCGTCGTATATGCCACCGCGCGTCGTATCGACAAAAGAGACTAAAGAATTAAAGGACCCAGCCTCCTACGCTTCAAGTCTCTCCCAAATGGGTCGAAAAAGAAAGACCCAACCAAGTTGCTGCTGTCCATATGGTTGGAAAAACCAGAAGATGCCAAAAGTCAGCATCCAAAATCCATGTCCGACGTCCGATGACCCGCAGTGTCTCCAAGACAAGAAGACATTAAGAAGAATCCCCTGCTCCTTCAAGCAAAGGACGGCAGAGTGATCCTCCCTCAAGCTCTTCATAAAAAAGAATGAGCCCCAGCTCAGTCACCAGGATAGTTTCTTCGTTCGAATCTCGAGGGATGAACGTCCTGGCTACAATTTCTGAACCACCACCCCGCAATCCACCTCAAGATGATGCGATCACACGCATCCAGCAGTTGGAACAAGGCCAACAAAGAATTGAGACTCTGATGGAAAACCTTCTCCTCGCCTTCCAAAATCAGGCGAACAATGAACCTCCTCCGAATCATCAAGACGATGAGGTAAATGTGGAAGAAAATGAGTCACGCGCCCTTACAAAAAAGGACGTAGATAGTATCCTCGCCAAAGCAAAAGAAGAGGATATACTCAAGGAGCATGGGATCAAGCCACCATATCCCTTATGGATGGACTCGGTCCCGTTCCCTACAAAATTCAAGCATCCTACTCTCCAAAGATATATGGAGAAAGGATCGGCCAGACAGCACGTCATCCACTTCAAGATCCTGACGGGAGCTATCGCGGATCAAGATGCACTCAAGATCCGCCTCTTTGCAAGTACCCTAAAAGGTACGGCCTTTGATTGGTACTCCACTTTGCCAGAGGACTCCATCGAAAACTGGGCCATGCTAGAGACACGCTTCCTGACTCATTTCAAAGGTGAGGATCATCCCGCTACTATGGCTCAGCTGTGCAGCCTAAAACAAGGGGAGAATGAGTCAACATATGAGTTCATTCACAAGTGGAAAGCAATGGCATACAAATGCTCTAATATATTGCCACAAGCGTCGCTAGTCGACATCTGCTGAAACAACATGAGAGCCAGAATCTGCTCCATGATCATCGGCAACAAATCAAAGAACCTGGGAGAACTCCTAGAAGCTTCCATGGAAGCTGAAACGGTGATTAAAGACGTCAACAGTCAGAAATCATCTAGAAAAGAGCCAACCGCCATTGCAACCTCAAAACAAAAGAAAAAAGAGGTCCTCAATGTGCAGACCAAGTCAGCTCCTCAGCCACCAAAGAAAGCTGAAAACAAAGCTGTTGGTAAGAGAACTGAACTCTCAGATGCCTTCAAAGAGCGAGTAGAAAAGAAATACCCATTCGATGAAGATGTTGATGAAATATTCGGGGCTCTTGTGGCAAACGGCAAGCTCACTTTGCCTGAACCCAAAAGACTGAGTGATGTTGGCAAAACCAACGATCCTCGGTACTGTCCATACCACCAGATGATCTCGCATCCTCTCAATCAATGCTTCGTTGTGAGGGAGAAAATAAACGAGATGTGGAAAAACGGAGTCATCACCTTTGAAAAAACTATGGGTCTGCCTCCGTCAACATGGTGACATGTGGACAAACATCAAAATCACCGAAGAAGAAGATCACTACATCCTTCAAGGTGATAAACACAATCCAAGCGTCCGAAGAACTGGTTCTTTACCCGACACCAGACGGACAACCCATATGGGTACATCCCGATCTCCTGGAAGTTTAAAACTTGGAGGTCGTGAAAACAAAGCTTACAACTCAATAGTGAAGGCATGCCAGGAAACATCTCCTCAAGCTCAAACGGCAAGAGAAGACCCAGCCAATACAAGAAGTCCAAGAAAAGGCAGAGTCCTTCTCTACCGATTCACTGGAGGCAACAAAAATATCCATTCCAGAGACTTTAAAGGGGGTAAGAAAATTCACTCTCAGTGATTTCGTGCCCCCTCAATTCAAAGAAGCCACGCAGGGGGCATCATACTCTTGCAATTCGGTAGTTGGATTCTCCATTAATGGATACGAGTCCAGCGACACCGATGATGGATTCGAATCTAGCTACACCGACGAGTGGGAGGAATCCCTTGAAATAGGAGAATATCTCTCCGATGAAGAATGGGTTCCTGAGACTCATCTTATGCGAGTAGTCTGGTATAACACCCTACAGCCGCAAGCATCCTGGTCTGATGATGAAGAAGACCAAGAGGCTGTACAAGAAAATGATGCTGACCCAGCACCCATTATTGCTCCAGTGGAAATCAATTATGTTGAGCCACAAAAAGTTGATGAAGAAGAAGATCTGGCTCCCATGCCTGATCTTGAAGAATATGCAAGGATCTTGCAGTATCTCGCTCTAGAATAAGAGCAAGATCGCGTCAACGAGCTTCCTCGCAATCTAGAGCCTGAAGTCCCTGAAGACCATCAGGTACATCCTCCCTTAACTCCTAAAAATGGAGAAAATTGCTGGATAGACGATCCTATTACATCCAAGGATGAGTCTGACTCCGATCAGGCAATGTCTCTTGTCAGAGTTTCCTGTAATGTGATAATTCGGGATTATAGCTCTTCCGAAGCATCGTCTGATGAGATCACTTACACTCCGACGACTCCCAGCAATGTATCTTCTGGAGCCACCTCATCTCAGGTGACTTTCACTGAGACGACACCCTCTCAGGTTTCTTCTCCTGAGACTGTGACTTCAAAGTTCACACCCTTCCTAACTGAAGAATTCCCAGCTATTGATGCTTGGGACGATGAATTGGTCAACGAAGAAGAAAGGTTGCTAGATGCTGTTCAGGACTTGTTCCCGAAAAATGCTCCGTGCAACACAATCACTGAGGATGGAAACTTTGCTGCAGATGCAACCTTAGCAAATGAAAAATGACAGCCTCTTGATCCTGAAGACAATCTTCCAAATGAAGACCCTTCTCAAGAAGCTCTCGAAGTTGGTAGAGGCACCCACTCTGGCCGGGACTACCACAAGAATTACAACCAATCTTCCTTTACATATGTAAATCCTTCGGGAAAAGATGTTATAAGCACCCCTAGTGGCAACAATGATGAACATGCAGGCCCTAAGGAGGCTTTCAAGTATGACTTGATTGAACATTTCAATCACATACCTGCACGTCTGCACATCCTAGATTTATTGCGAATGTCTCCGCCCACTCGTGATAATCTCATTTTAGAATTACAAAAGCTAAATGAGGATGTCGACAAACATGCCCCGCAAGTCCTCCAAATTGAAATGGACTACCGGGTCAAAAACTCAGAAGCTTCCTCAAAGGGAGAAAAGAAGAAAACTGAGGGATCACGCATCAAATGCCTCTCGGTTCAAAAAACAGCTAGTGCAACCATCGCCTTCACAAAGGAAGACCTCCTACTTGGCAAAACAAGGCACAACCGACCCCTGTACTTCACAGGGTACATCAAGGAAATGCCTATGCACAGAGTTCAGATCGACCCAGGTTCTGCACTCAACCTCATCTCCACATCGGCTCTCAAAGAGTTGGGCATCCCACCCAGCAAGCTGAGCCACACATCTGTATCTATATTTGGATACGATAGAAGTACTCAAAGGCCTATCGGCAAAATCAGGTTCAAGTTGCAGATCGGTGATCTTATCTCTGAGGTCACTGTATATGCAATGAAAACCCCTTCATGCTACAACATCCATCTTGGACGCCCCTGGATCCACGAGAATGGTTTGTTCCTTCAACTCTACATCAATGCATCAAGTTTGTTGGCAACGACGGCATGATACATCGAGTCTTTATGGACAGAAAACCCTTCAAAGGTAAAGAAGTCCACTTCGCAGACTCACAAATGTATGAAGGTGAAAAAGAAGAAGAGGAGAAGCACACAGCACCCTTTGCCGAAAATCTCCAGAAAGATAAAGGCAAGGCTCCTCAACAATCACCGGAAGAAAACAAACCATCCGATAAATCCAAAGAGAGCATTCAAACTCCCTTCATCATCTCCCTCAAACCTTCAAAGCCTTTTGTCACACAACTAAAGTGAAGAAGGCAAAGCAAAAGTCTGGGGGCAAATTTGTTGTCTCTTTCGTGTCTATCATGCAAGACACGGATTCGGATTCAGAGCCAGAAGACGACACATCATCAAGCCAAGCTGACACTCAGCAAGTTCAGCCTGCTCTTACTCCAATCGAGACAGCTTCTGACATAGAAGATCCTACGTCAGCTTCATTCGTTGTTCCAACAACTTCAGTAAAGGAAAAGCCGATCTTCTTCCATAGATCGGATGCTTCTTCATCAAACTCCGTGCTTGAACCTTTCCAAAATGAAGGTATGCCTCAACTATCCTTATATAGTTTTGTCGCACAAGCTATTATGAAGAAAATGGGCTATGATGCTCAAAATCCAGTCAGTTTGGGAGAAGGACGCGGTATTCTCACGCCATTGGGACCCGTCTTGACCAAAAGCCAGCAGGAATATTGGAGACTCTACGGCTATGTAGAAAAGTCTTCACACGGGTTAGGATATGATCCCGACACTCCCCTGAGATAGTTGACACAAAGGCTTAAAAGTCAATTTACTGACCAAGCCTCAAAATCAAAAGTCCATGACATCGATCTCCCTGGATATCTCCTCAATGAGTCACCTGACAAAGATCTAGGTAAAGGTCCAAGGGATCCTAACCCTAGAGGGGGGGGGGGGGTGAATAGGGTGATCTACACTTAATGACTAATTATGACCAATTTTACTTTCTATACAAGTAACTAGTCACATGTGATGATTATGACAATAGATGCGGAAGAGAAACAAATCAATCACCACAAAACAATCACCACTACACAAGAATTTATAGTGGTTCGGCCTCAATGCCTACATCCACTACCGGCTTGTGATCCAACACCCCACCGGATTTCCACTATTATGCTTTTCAAAAGGCTAAGCAATAACCTTTACAACTATGCTTTTCTAGGCTAAGCAATAACCTTTACAACTATGCTTTTCTAGGCCAAGCAATAACCTTTACACAATGCTTTTCTTAGGCTAAGCAATAACCTTTACAATCAAATGATTTCTCTAAAGAAAGTGTTTTCACAAAACACTCTAAGAGATTACAATTAAGCTTAATAAATTTGCCTCTAAGATAGGCGGATATGAAATTGTAAATCAACTCACACTAACACACTAAGAATTACAAAGATGAATGCTTATGAGGTGTGTGTGTGTAGAACTTCAATCAAGATAAAATTAAGTCCAATGAATTTTATGCTTAAAGGATTTCAAAGTTTAAAGCACATAAAAGATATGATTGAAATCAAATGCAAATCACTTGAACAAATACAAACTTGTGAATGATATGAAAATCTAGAGATCACAAGTTGTATGAAAATGATTAAGACTAATCAAGTGATGCTTGTGCAATGTTGTTTTCAGAAAGTTATTTTAACTAAGGTTTAAATAATGAAAACAACAAGGAAAATTCAAACAAGTTAATGTATCATGCTATAAAGAAATCAAATATTTTGGCTAAGCATAAAAACAAAACTTGGTTTGAAATCAAGAGTGAGGAATCCAATAACTAAAATCAAAGATTAAGAGAAGAATGGATTCAACACATCATAGTTAATATGCTTAAAAATATTTACCAATAGTTTAGACAAAGCATAAAACATATGAGCAAGGAAATTTAAAACTTACTAGAGTTTAAATTCTTGAAATCAAGCTTTAGCTTTTCCTTTTGACCAAACAAGCTTCCTTAGTTCATTCCCTTTGCTTAGGCATCAAAAACACCAACAATGGCCTCTATTCTCATCATCTTTTCTCTTGGAATGAACTTGCTTTTTATAGAAAAAGTGGTCCAACGGATGCCTGTCGGTCAACCGATAACTAGCCGTCGGTTGACCGATGGCTCAACGGTCATATGCAACGGTCATATTTTTTACAGTTCTCCTAACCCTTTTGCATTCGTCGGTTGACCGTCCTTCATCGGTTGACCGATGCGGAACCGATAGCCGAGCCGATAGCACACCGATCATGGAAAAAGGTGCCGTCTGTTTTTGGAACCGACGAGTCTTGGTCTTAGATTTTATGCACTATCGGTGGACCGATGTGAACCGATAGGCTGACCGATGGGAACCGATGGAGTTATCGGTTCACCTTGGTTCACTTGTGGGTTGACCGATGGGGACCGATGACTTGACCGACAGACTGGTCAGGTCAATTTTCTGAACATCTGAAGTTTTAAGAAATGAACTTTTTGAAATGATTTAAAAACTCAGATTTGAAGGGTGTCCTTTTGCATTGTTTTCATCAAGAAAAACATGATTAAAATCAAGGTTCAAATCAACCAAAAAAAAAGTTTAGATCAAAACATGAGTAGGTTGAGTTAAAAGATGATTTTCAAGAAGAAATATGTGGAATGAAAATGAACCTAATGAGATGACTATTATGCAAATGCAAGACATCAAATTGCAAATAACTTAGGGTCTAACAATCTCCCCCTTTGCAATTTGATGGCAAATAACACTCAACCACCCATTAAAACTTTCAACTTTTGTCCAATCCACTTCTTCTTACTTCAGCTCCCCCTGGTGTTCTTGCTCTCCCCCATTGCTCATAATCTGCTCCTTCTCTTTTCTCCCCCAATGTCCTTGCTCTCCCCCATTGTTCTAGCAATGGTGTCTTTGCTTCAATTCCTCTTTATCTTCTTTAGTCTTCATCTCCCAATCAGTCTTTATGTTTCTTCTTCTTCTCCCCCATTGACATCAAATTGCTAAATAGTCTGCAAACAATACTCATGCAAACATATACCTTTCTCATAGCATAACTTTGATATCTTCAATGTAAAGAAAAGAAAAAGCATTTATGTAGATGGCAAATAGATCCAAAAGATGTCATTTACTATATAAGGATTTTCATAAGAAGTCTTAAAAATGACATAAACATGACCGTCCATAAGCTGAAAGTAGAAGTTTAAATAACAAAATCCAGCCTTCTTCCAATACAAAGTACACCACCAATAATACACCAATTTAAACACAAAATGTGGTGACATGGAAAGTTAAATCCTAGTCAGACTCTGGAGATGGAGGAGATGGAGATGGTGATCTAGCGACGTCATCTCTTCTACAGCTCTTTGAGATCTTGGAGAGGTACTTGAACATTTTGCTCATTGTCTTTGATTGTTTCTTCTGTTTTCTCTTCAAGTAGGCTATATCTCTTTCCACGGCTGCTTGCCAATCAGAAGATGTGCCAGGGGTAGAAGGACCAGTAGTCTGCCTTGAAGATGAAGCATGAGCAGGAGGAGGTGGAGATCTAGGTATCTCCTGTCTCAAGGGAGGCTCTTGTGCCAATGGAGGATCATCTGCTATAGGGATATGAGGATTTGGAATGAGATTCATTTGATTCAGATTGGTGATTGAGAATGGAGCTTTGAAAATTGAGCTTTCTCCAGTGGGTATAGGAATACGAAACTGAAGAGCAATCTGAGTCATCAAGTATCCATACGGAATGGCATTCTTTTGTGCCAATGAGTTTCGAAACTTGATAATTGTATGGCAGATGAGTGAGGGTAGACAGATGGGAGTGCCAGTTACTACCTTGGATATGATACTAACCATGAAGGCTGTAAGCTCAGTCCTATTTCCACCTCTAGGATATACATTGTAAGTGAAAAGATTGTGAATAATCCTATTGATTGGAATAATCCTATTGATTGGAGTTAGGGAACTAATGGTTAGATGATGTTTCTTTTGATCCCATGGACAGTTGAAGCCACATATGTCGATGGTGGCTTTGATCCTCTCATCCTCCGTAGGAGTATCAGTCACATATGTTACTCCCGTAGGAGTACAAGGAATCCCCATTATCAGTCCTATTCTTTGGGGTGTGAATACTTCATCTCTATCCATAAAGGAAATGGTAAAAGAACAAGTATTGATAGAGTCATTTGTGCTTGTGATAGTTGCATACAAGAATTTGACTATAGAAGGGTATGCAATATCACCCCACAGAAGTATCCTCTCCCAACCCACTTGTCCAAGCACAGTGCTCAAGTTGAAACCCATGGAAGTAATCTTTTCCACGATAGTCCTCCTTTCTACTACAACATTCCTCCTTTGAAGACTTTGTAAGATATTTGAGTCAAGTCTCAAATTGGTTGAAGGAGGAGGGGGTGACGGAGATGAGCTTTCATTCCCACTATCTTCTATAGGTCTGCTAGAAGAGGCTGTGGCCTTTCCCATCTTTATAGGGCGCCTAGGAGTAGCCTTCTTGGTTCTAGGAGGCATTTTCACAGATACTTGGTGTGCACAGTGGGGATATGATAGAAAGATTTGAAATTTTTAGAGAATGATTGTGGACTAAGATTTAGGAAGATTGAATTCAATATTACCTGAATCAAACTTGGAAAGGGACAAGAACAGATGATCAATTCTGAATGTGGCACATGAGGTTGGGTTTCTCAAAATGGAGCACAACAGCTTGGAGAGACCGACCACGTTTTTGAGAGCTTGGGAGGCTTGGCTGGAGCTCAGTAGTTCTCTTAGGATTTTGGAGAAGCTTGAACAGAGCGTCTTCACGTTTTGGAGAGGGAATCAGTCACGCACAGCAGCCAAGAAGATGAACAGTGCAGGCTTCTGACATTGAAATCGGATTCGGAAGATGCCCAACGATGTTTGCTGATGATTTAATGTTTGAAAATGAATGAAGATCTCACTCTTGGAGAAGGAGAACCAGCAGACACAGCAACCTAGGGCTTTGGAGACGAAGTAGGAAGAAACAGAACAGAAGGAGGAGAGATTCTGCGCGCTGGGTTTTTAATCGAGGCACTGCTTCATCGGTCCACCGATGACTTAAGTATCGGTTGACCGATAGATGTAGAAAAGTGGACTAATCCATTGAATTAGCCTTCTTAGCTAATGATCATTGCTTAGAGTGTTTTATGATTGATTTAACTTATGAAGGACAGTTTTTAGATCATAAAAAAATTTAGATTCAAATTGATCAAACACATGCATTTTCAAAAATTAATTTACAAACAATTTGAAATTCTAAGCATATAGAGAATACCTAGAAAGATTGGACCATATAGACTTAGGACCAACTAGACATGTAACTTAAGAGAGTGAGTTGGTCTAATCTAATTACTAGGCCTTAGTATTTTTCTAATAGCCTAACCTTAGGTATCCATCTAAGGTTTTGAGCCTTTGAGCCTATGGTTGAGATTTCACCAACTATAGGAGATAAATCTAGGTTTCTTTTAGACTTGACATCATATCTTTGAGGTTTGACAATTTTATAATTAGATTGATGATTAGTCTTTGATAGTTGGTGTTCAACTTTCTTTTTATTCTTCTTATTTCTTTTAACTTTTCCTCCCTCCTTTTGTCTTTTGAATTTTAATTTTAATCTTTCAACCTTTTTCAAGAGTTCTTTCATTTCCAAGGTTAATGGAGGGAAGGTGTGAGGTTTCTTATTGATAGATTTGTTTTGACCAATCTTTACTTGTTTAGTCTTTTTAAAATCTATCTTTGAAGACTCTTGTTGAAATGGTTTGACTTGTTTGAACTTTCTAGAGTCTTCCTTTGATTTAGATGCCTTAACCATCATAGAATTAGATTTTCCATTTTTAGGTTCATAGATAGGTTTGGACAAATGACTTTTTCTTAATTTGCACTCAAATTTGAAATGCCCTTCATTACCACAATAATGACATTTTGTTTTGGGCAATGGGGATTGAGTGCATGAGAATGAGGACTCACCTTTCACAAATGTGTTGGTGAAATTTTGGTCATGTGTAATATACTTATTGAATCCAAGACCCGTCCTATCTCTTTGTGATTTACCCAATCTAAATAATTTTTCAAATTTCTCTTCTCCTTGGGTAAATTTTCACTCATACTTTCTTTTGTGAGTTTCAAGTTGAGTGACTTGATTTTTAAGAATTGAATTTTCATGTTTAACTTTTGTAAGTTCAATTCCAATTCCATTAAACTTGTTTACCTTTTCATAAGCAAGTTTTAATTCAAGTTTGAGTTTATCAACATTTGATCCAAGTTGTAAAGTTTTTATATTACTTTGTGCATTGAATAAATTTTCTTTGGTGGTTATTAACTTGGATTCAAGGTTGACAATGTCTTCAACTTGATTCTTTATATGATCACTTAGAGTTGAGTTTTCTTTGATAAGTCCTTCACAACTTATCTTAGATACATTTAATTCATCTTGAAGATTTAACAAATTATCTTTAGAAATTTTCAATTTGGATTCTAAATGGACAATGTTCTCATCTTGTCTTTTTAATGTATCTCTTAGATTTACATTTTCTTTATTTAGCTCATTGTGACTTAATTTTATTTCATTTAGTTCATCTTGAGCATTTGATAGGTTGTGCAAAGTGATCATGAACTTAGAGTCTAGGCATTGAATAAATTCTTCTTTCTTTCTAAGTTCATCTTTTGAAGTGTCAATTTCCTTGTTTAATCTTTTGGATTCTTCTTTTAAACTTTTCTTGTTCTTATCAAGCTTTAGGAACAATGTATATAGTTCATTATAAGCATGTTGAAGGTCATCTTCATATTCATTTTCTTCTTCTTTTAATTCATCTTGGGATTCATTAATTCCACAGTTTGTATCTCCAATAGATGGAAGAAACGGTGGTCTAGAAGAATCTACAAGGGAATGTACAACATCTAACTGAGTGGAAGCCATTCTAATGATTTTCGTGCAATACACAACTAGGGTTATGACTCTAGGTTTTTACACCTAATCAAGAGTTCCAAACACTTGATCCTAATATTAGAGCACGAGGCTCTGATACCAATTAAAGGTCCAAGGGATCCTAACCCTAGAGGGGGGGTGAATAGGGTGATCTACACTTAATGACTAATTATGACCAATTTTACTTTCTATACAAGTAACTAGTCACATGTGATGATTATGACAATAGATGCGGAAGAGAAACAAATCAATCACCACAAAACAATCACCACTACACAAGAATTTATAGTGGTTCGGCCTCAATGCCTACATCCACTACCGGCTTGTGATCCACCACCCCACCGGATTTCCACTATTATGCTTTTCAAAAGGCTAAGCAATAACCTTTACAACTATGCTTTTCTAGGCTAAGCAATAACCTTTACAACTATGCTTTTCTAGGCCAAGCAATAACCTTTACACAATGCTTTTCTTAGGCTAAGCATTAACCTTTACAATCAAATGATTTCTCTAAAGAAAGTGTTTTCACAAAACACTCTAAGAGATTACAATTAAGCTTAATAAATTTGCCTCTAAGATAGGCGGATATGAAATTGTAAATCAACTCACACTAACACACTAAGAATTACAAAGATGAATGCTTATGAGGTGTGTGTGTGTAGAACTTCAATCAAGATAAAATTAAGTCCAATGAATTTTATGCTTAAAGGATTTCAAAGTTTAAAGCACATAAAAGATATGATTGAAATCAAATGCAAATCACTTGAACAAATACAAACTTGTGAATGATATGAAAATCTAGAGATCACAAGTTGTATGAAAATGATTAAGACTAATCAAGTGATGCTTGTGCAATGTTGTTTTCAAAAAGTTATTTTAACTAAGGTATAAATAATGAAAACAACAAGGAAAATTCAAACAAGTTAATGTATCATGCTATAAAGAAATCAAAGATTTTGGCTAAGCATAAAAACAAAACTTGGTTTGAAATCAAGAGTGAGGAATCCAATAACTAAAATCAAAGATTAAGAGAAGAATGGATTCAACACATCATAGTTAATATGCTTAAAAATATTTACCAATAGTTTAGACAAAGCATAAAACATATGAGCAAGGAAATTTAAAACTTACTAGAGTTTAAATTCTTGAAATCAAGCTTTAGCTTTTCCTTTGGACCAAACAAGCTTCCTTAGTTCATTCCCTTTGCTTAGGCATCAAAAACACCAACAATGGCCTCTATTCTCATCATCTTTTCTCTTGGAATGAACTTGCTTTTTATAGAAAAAGTGGTCCAACGGATGCCTGTCGGTCAACCGATAACTAGCCGTCGGTTGACCGATGGCTCAACGGTCATATGCAACGGTCATATTTTTTACAGTTCTCCTGACCCTTTTGCATTCGTCGGTTGACCGTCCTTCATCGGTTGACCGATGCGGAACCGATAGCCGAGCCGATAGCACACCGATCATGGAAAAAGGTGCCGTCTGTTTTTGGAACCGACGAGTCTTGGTCTTAGATTTTATGCACTATCGGTGGACCAATGTGAACCGATAGGCTGACCGATGGGAACCGATGGAGTTATCGGTTCACCTTGGTTCACTTGTGGGTTGACCGATGGGGACCGATGACTTGACCGACAGACTGGTCAGGTCAATTTTCTGAACATCTGAAGTTTTAAGAAATGAACTTTTTGAAATGATTTAAAAACTCAGATTTGAAGGGTGTCCTTTTGCATTGTTTTCATCAAGAAAAACATGATTAAAATCAAGGTTCAAATCAACCAAAAAAAAAGTTTAGATCAAAACATGAGTAGGTTGAGTTAAAAGATGATTTTCAAGAAGAAATATGTGGAATGAAAATGAACCTAATGAGATGACTATTATGCAAATGCAAGACATCAAATTGCAAATAACTTAGGGTCTAACACTAGGAAGCTCATCTAATTGGTACGATTTCTCTGACAATGAAGAGGAATTGTCCGATGGCACAGACGTTTGGTCTTCTGATCCAGAAGAATCCTCGTCTCCAAAAGAAGTACCCTACTTCGACCCGGTTTCGACAGGTGATTGGGATCATATCATAGCAAACCTTGAGAAAATTGCCGATCAAGAACACCCGTGGAAAGGAACAAAACCTTGGTCTGGAAATGCCTTTGAAACCCCAGAAGGTTTCGTTGAGCTGGAAGCCTCCGAAAATATTGTGGAGGAACCACCTTCGAACCTTCCAATAGAAGATCATGTTCAAAAGATAGACTTGGGAACACCTGATAACCCACATCCCGTATTCATAAGCAAGAATATAAAGGATGATGAGTTACTCGAGTATATCTCCTTTCTTCGTGAGTTCGTTGATTGCTTTGCATGGTCTTACGCCGAAATGCCTGGCTTAGACCCCAAAATAGAAGTCCACAGACTCAATCTTCAAGAAGACATCAAGCCTGTCAAACAGGGCCAAAGAAGATTCCGTCCAGATGTGATGGATAAAATTGAACAAGAAGTACAAAAACTCAAAAGCGTCGGCTTCATCCGTGAGGAGCAACATCCTGAATGGTTGGCCAACATTGTCCCCGTGACAAAGAAAAACAGGCAGATCAAGGTTTGTATTGACTATAGAGACCTGAATAGCGCATGCCCTAAAGATGAATTTCTGCTCCTCATACCAAAGTTAATGATTGATAATACCTGTGGATTCGAGCGAATGACATTCATGGATGGTTTCTCTGGCTACAATCAGATAAAGATGTATCATGAAGATGAAAAACATACATCTTTTCGGACCCCATTTGGTGTGTATTGCTACACTGTCATGCCATTTGGTCTGAAAAATGCTGGTGCAACATATCAGAGGGCTATGATGAAGATATTCCAAGATATGCAGCACAAGACGGTCGAATGTTACGTTGATAACCTCGCCGTCAAAAGCAAAAGAAAAGAAGATCATCTCGAAGACCTTCGAGAAGTCTTCCTCCGACTTCGTAAACACAAACCGTGAATGAATCCTTTGAAATGCTTCTTCAGTGTCTCGTTGGGTAAGTTCCTCAGATTCTTAGTTCGGAAAGCTGGAATTGAGCTTGACCCCATAAAAGTCAAAGCCATTCTAGAAATGCCCTCTCCAAGAACCTTGAGAGAACTCAAAGGGCTTCAAGGGAGATTAGCCTACATCAGACGGTTCATCTCCAATCTTTCGGGGAAATGCCGTCCATTCTCCCGGCTGATGAAAAAAGGTGTAAACTTTGTCTGGGATGCTGACTGTGAAGCTGTATTCCAAGATATCAAGTCATACCTGACCAAACCTCTAGTGTTAGCTGCTCCTACCACTGGAAAACCATTCATCTTGTACACAAGAGCCCTTGATCACTCTCTTGGCGCTCTGCTTACACAAAAAAATGATGAAAGAAAAGAAGTTGCTCTATACTACCTCAGCCGTATGCTAGTAGGTGCAGAGCATCGCTACTCTCCAGTCGAAAAGGAATGCCTTGCAGTGATGTTCGCCGTACAAAAGCTGCGTCACTACTTATTTTCCAACACAGTCTACTTGGTCTCGAGGATCAACCTCTTGAAGGTCCTCGTCACAAAAGCAGGTTCTCTCAATGCCCGACTGGCAAAATGGTCCATCCTTCTGTCACAATTTGATATTAGGTATGTACCACAAAAGGCAATCAAAGGGCAAGCTCTAGCAGACTTCCTCGCAGAGCATCCATTGCCTAAAGATTCTCCAGTCAGAGATGATCTCTCAGACGAACTAGTCTATAATGTGGAGACTTTCTCACAAAATGCTTCCTGGGACATGTCATTTGACGGTGCAACCAGGACAAATGAAAAAAGACAGTTGATCTCGGGAGTTGGCATCCTCTTTGTTACCCCCGACAAATACATGATTCCACATGCTTTCTCTAAACTAGAACGATGCACAAACAATGCAGCTGAATACCAAGCTCTGATCCTAGGATTGGAACTCGCCATCGAATCCGGTATCACCATGCTGGAAGTCTTTGGAGACTCTCAACTGATCGTCAACCAGATGAATCAGAAATTTGAAGTCAGGAAGCCTGATATGCTGCCTTACTACAACAAGGCACAATCACTTCTGTAAAAGTTTGACATCTATCACATCACCCATATTCGTAGAGGTGAAAACATATGTGCAGATGCCCTAGCTGGACTTGCCGCATCTATGACAATCCAGGAAGGGGAGAACATGCAAATTTCAGTGTGCGGAAAAAGAATCCTTCCTCCTCTTAACACACACCAAGCAGTTGTTGAATGCCACCAAGTGGTTGGAAGCCGGATTTCAATCCTTCAACCTTCAATCGGCGACTGGAGGGATCCGATCATTGATTACACTATGTTCGGAATCCTACCTGAAGATCCAAAAGAACGGTTAAGCATCCAAAGGCGAACCCTAAGGTTTCATTTGGATATTCCTTCAAAAATCCTTTATAGGAAATCCTTCAACGGAGTACTTTTACGCCGCTTGTCACAACAAGAGGCTGAAGAAACACTCAAAGAAGTTCATGCTGGTCTTTACGGAGCTCATCAGGCTGGTCCCAAGCTCTATGATCAGATAAAAATGTTAGGTTATGACTGGCCTACCATGGTAGCTGACGCAATGCAATTTGCTAAGCGCTGCCAACAATGCCAAGTCCATGGAGATTATGTTCACATGCCTCCAGAATGGCTACATCCTACAGCGATTTCATGGCCTTTCGAAGCCTGGGGCTTGGACATCATAGGTCCTATTTCTCCCCCTTCAAGCAAAGGTCATCGCTTCATCTTCGCCGCTACGGATTATTTCTCCAAGTGGTCAGAAGCATTCGCGCTTAACGAAATGAAGACCTCCTCGGTCCTTCAGTTCCTGCGCACCAACATCATTTGTTGTTTCGGCATACCTAAAAGATTCGTCCATGATAACGGACCACAATTCCGGGATCATCGATTTTATAGATTCTGCGACAAATACAAAATCCAAACCTGTCCTTCGACCCCATACAATCCGGCAGCAAACGGATTAGCAGAAGCTTTCAACTAGACACTTTGTAAAATCCTCAAAAAAATGGTCTCTAGTCACAAAAGAGACTGGAGCGACAAACTGTCTGAAGCTTTGTGGGCCTATCGAACCACCGTTCGAGGACCAACCCATAGCATACCATTCTCCTTAGTCTATGGATGCGAAGCTGTTGTACCCTTGGAAGTACAAATTCCTTCCTTGAGGGTATCCTTGCAAAATGACATGACTCAAGAAAGCAATGTCAAATTGCGACTCCATGAGCTAGACAATCTCAATGAGAGACAGCTCGAAGCTCGACAAAGCATTGACTTTGCCAAACACACATGGCAGGATCTTTCGATAAAAAGGTCAGGCAACACGCCTACAAAAAGGGTGACTTGGTTCTTCCGGTAAAAAGACCAATGGTCTTCGCTCACAAGTCCAAAGGCAAGTTTGAGCCAAAATGGGAGGGACCCTACATTATCGACAAAGTTTTCTCCAACGGCGCACACGCACTTCTAAACATGGAGGGTGACAGATGTATGCTGCCCATCAACGGCAAGTTCTTAAAGCGGTACTACCCTTAAAGACTTACCCAACTGGGTAAGAGCAATGCCAGTACGGCCAAAACCGGTTTCCTGGTACACACTCGCTAAACCGACTCTTTTTAGAATTTTCATATCAAATGTTGAAATTTCTAGAAATTTAAACAATGCTTACTTTCATCGTTTCATTGTTCAAAAAGAAAATTTCATGTTTAGGAACCTTTCCCTAACTTGACCAAAATTTTCAACCCTTGAACCCAAAATTCATGGTTTGAAACAAAATTTGGATTCAGGGATTTCCACCCTAGTCCACCCTACCTTTTACCGCCAAAATGGTTTTAGGTCAAAACTTATGACCCTCGTGTCTTTAAACAAAAAATGGTTTTTAAAAAGCCGCGGGGAAGCGGCGCTTAGTCGAATTGGAAGCATGCGAACCATGTTTAACATTTCCAAATCGCAGGGAAGCGACATTTCGTCGATACTTGCAAAATCCAAAACCGTGGAGACGTAACATTTCAGTTGATATCCACAACCCAAATTTCAAAGGTTCGAAAAAACCTAAAAACCGTGGAAATGCAATATTCCAGTTGATATCCACAACCCAAATTTCAAAGGTAAAAAAAAACCAAGAAATCATGGAGATGCAACATTGCAGTTGATATCCACAACCCAAAGGTTCGAGAAAACCGTAAATTTCAAAAATCGTGGGGAAACGACATCAAGTCAGTACCCACAAAACCAGAATTTTTGAAAAGCAAGGATGCGACATTCCATCGATACTTGCACCCAAATCCGCGAGGATGCGACATTCCATCGATACTAGCAACTGAATGAGCAAGGATGCGACATTCCATCGATACTTGCAAGACCATTCAGCAGGGACGCGACTTTTAGTCGATACTTGCATTTTTGAAAACCAAACCGGCTATAAATGCCACCAAAACAGGCTATAAATGCCACACACCCGCTATCAGGCACAAAACAAAACCGGCTATCAATGCCACAAACCAAAAACTTGGCTTTCAAAAAACCCGGCTATCAATGCCACCAAATCGGCTATCAATGCAACCAAAACTGGCTATAAATGCCACCAAAACCGGCTATCAATGCCACAAAAAAAAATTGGCTCTCATGCCACAGAGCAAAATCGGCTTCCATGCCACAAACAAAATCTGGCTCCCATGCCAAAACAATCATTTGACAAAAGATTTTCACAAAATGACAAGCTTTTGATCAGGTCCTATTTAGCAATTGCTTTCATCACAAAAAGATTTAAGTGAACATAGGGAAAACAAAAAAAAAAAGAGTACCAAAAAATACATGTGGTACCAAAAAAAAAGTGTTCACAAGCACTACAAAAAAAAAGAGTACCAAAAAAAATACATGTGGTACAAAAAAAAAGAGAAGAAGGATAGTTTATGTTACAAAAAAATCAGGAGCTCAACCAAAAATGGTCCCCAGCCAAAATTTCAGCTCTTCAAGCAAACTTTTGGCCTCAGCTGTCAGAGTTTCCAAGGCACGTTTCTTCAGGAACTTGCCATGAGATGCTGGAGAAGGCTGCAACCCTTCTTTCACACCGGAAAGCTTATCCCGAGCAGTTTGCCATTGTTTGTCCTCTTGAAACTTCCTTTTGAGGACTCGATCAGCATCTGCAACCCGGTGAATCAGAGCACTCTCCCTGTCGCGAGCCTCTGTTATTACAGCCCACTTGGCAGCGACTTGTGCCTTCAGATGCTCAAGATGTTTCCTGGCCTCATCGACCTCCCTATCAAGGTTGTGAAGGTCATGTGTCAGGCCAATGATGGCTAGCACTTCTAAGTTCTTCTTTCGGACTATCTACTTCCTACTTTGTGTAGCCTCATTCAGGTCAGACTTAGCCTTATCAGCAGGGTCCAGGAACATCTCCTTGAAGAACTGGTCGTCAGTAAAACCCATGGTCTCAAACCACTTGTCACCCAGTGTAATGATCCTATCAACGATCGCCCTGGCACCTGTGACATCCAAACCAGCCTCTTCGGCATCACCGAGAATCTCCTGCACATGCTGAATCATGCCAAATCCGGCATCCAAGTGTCCAGCAAGGAGAGTCTCAATCCAAGAGCTCAGAACCCGCACCACCACCTTCTTCACAAAAAGAAGAGATGGCCTAGCTGAGGATTCGCCCCGCTCCGTCGGTCGGCTGCTCATGTCATGCCCCATTGGAAGAGTAACAAAAGAACTCTTTCCAGTTGAAGCTGCTGGAGAAGGAATCTCAGCACGAGGTATCTCCTCAATAGTGTCAGGGCCGGTCCTAAGAGTCTCTACCTCCGGATCAACCTCTGGTATCCCTTGCTCCGGTTCAGAAAGAAGCAATGGACTCTCCTCTGTCACTTCAAAACCTGACAAGAAACATAAGAATGTATGAATATGATCCTGTTTGAAAATCATTATCAGGGTTATTACTATAAAATACCTTCTTCGACGACTGGCGGAACACTCTCTTCCTCCATGAACTCATCGGAAGCATCGTCAACATTCGCATCCATCGATGGTTCAAAGTCATCGGAATCCTGTGGCAAGTCAGCTAACAAGAAAACTGTTAGCTAACTAAGTCACAGACAAAAAAAAATAGAAAGCAAAAGAAGTCATACCAGTTGGAGATTCTGGAATCACTCCAGGGTCCCTCCATTCTTCTTCTAATGCCACAACCGAATCCGTCACGGCCCCATTGGTAGGAACCTCAGGCATCGCCAAGTCTTCCTCTGCTAAAAAAAAAGAAACAACAAGGGGAGAAAGCAAATCAAAACATGGAAAATCCCATGAAAAGAAACGGAAAGAGAAAGAGGAAGAATTATACCTTCACCGATGGTCTCTTCTTCTCGGCTTCTCTTCTTTGGAGGCTCGTCAGCATTCCCTGACACCTCCTCATTAATAGTTTGAGGGACTTCCAAGTCAGGAGAGTCCTCATGTTGCCCCTTGCTGTGATGATGACTCCTCTTCCTCTTACTTATGCGGGCTCGCTTCTTAGAAGAACCTGCCCCGCTGTCAGAGTCAGGTTTCCCACTTGACTCCTCACTGGATGGTCTACCCTTGTCAATAGACTCCACGGAAGCTTGCCTCTGCGCCGCTTCCATCCAAGCATCAAGCTCAACTTCCTCTTGTTCTAGTTGCTCTAAAGCCTCATAAGGTATTTCTCGAACAGCTTCAGAACCAATGATGCCCTGATCACCGAGAAAGCCTATCTTGTGCTTCTCTCCAGAAAGGAAGGCCCAAACTTCCTCTCACCGGACTCCATCAGACTTTCCAAGGCCCTTTCCAGATGACAGCTTCACATCAAGCTCCTTCTTGGAAAGCCCCCGATATGCCGAAAAGCTCTCCGCGAACCACTTCGCAAAGCCGGCAGTCCGGGAAGTCGACAACACAGGATAAGAAATCATGGCAGTAGCGTCTTCAGCACTATAGAAAGCCCATGCGTTTCTCCCATCCTGTAAACCTCCAAAGTGCTTCACCATGCTTGAAGGCGCTCCAACAACGCCTTGAGAAAAGCCCAAGTACAGAGCAAAGCGAGAAGGTACATACGGCTGGATGTCGACAAAAAGATGTCTGCGGTACACCATCGTGCCGACACGTATGCTGAAAAGCCACTCCTTCTCTGCATTTGTCAAGGAGTAATGCCTTCCCGACCCCGCCCTGGTAGAGTCGCGGGAGGCACCAAAATCAAAAGCCTTCTTCCGCAACTCCGGAGAAAGCTTCACTGAAGACTGCCCCATCTCGACGTCCCTGAACCGTCAGATCCTCATGCGGGCAAACAAAAGTGATTCGGACACGGCTTTGCCCTTAGCCAGTCGAATCATCAAAGGATCATCATCCTATGCGGCACCTAGCCGGTGGAAGCCAGGACAGTGGAATACATACCACAAATAGAAGATATGGGCTGAAAATACCCTGTTCATGGGAAGCCCAAGCCGAACCAAAAAACAGCAACCTGCAGTTCGGTACACAGATAAGAGTAAAGAGCTGGCACCAAAGCAAGCTTCTCTCCAAACGCCATCTAACAAGCTCGAAAAATACAATGCGGCCTAATGTGCATTCCATCTCCTCCAGCAAAAATAGCCTCACCAAGCCAATAAGTGAGGTAAACAGCGAGATCTCTCCGCAGTGCAATGTCAGGACATATGGCGTTTGTACCCGCGAAGAAATCTTTTAACTCTTCTTGCATAGCCAAGATCGTCTTCAAACCCGGATCCTTAGCCCTGTCTTCCCGAGTCATGCTATCAGAAGGATCCCCACTTTCAAAGAAGTTAAGAGACGAAGAGTTAAAACTCTTCCAACTACTGGATCTAACTTTCAAGCCTTCCTTCTCCTTCAAAAAATCATAGAAGGCAATGAGCTGAAAGTACAGAAGCCTGAACTCCTCCGACTGCTCCTCAAAGACACTGTCGATCTGGCATAAACTCCTTATAGAGTCTGCCAAGGATGGGCAATCTAGTAATGGCGCTCAGCTCCTTCAAAGAGAAACCAATCTCACCATTCGTCACAACGAAGGTATTGGTTTGTGGAAGGAATGGCTCCAACATAGCCATGAAGGCCTCGTCGGAAAAGACCACGGTCTCCCTAAAGGCGCGGACCGCATCAAAAATCCCGACTTCCTTCAAAACGGCGCCACCAATCAGCAGGATGCGATCAGTCCACGACTTCCACTTGGAGTCAGCAATGAAACGGCCACGAAGTCGAAAAGGCTTCACCCAACTGCTGCCGTCACCGCTGAAAATGCCAAGGCCCACCAGTCCCAAATTGACCGATGGATAATCAGAGCCCTGGTAGCCGCTAGCCGGCATCAACATGTCCATGTCAGCAGGTGACTTCTCCGCATATCTAGGAGAACCGCCAGCAAAAACCCCGGTCTTGATTACATTTGTCCTTCTCACTCAGCTTGGATGATCTTCCCTCTTAGAGCATGTGGGGGCAAGGCTCATGATCGAGACGGTGCGATCAGACGTCGACCGGGTAGCAACAGTCTTCTTCTCACCATCTGCTGTGAAAGAGAACTGAAAACATCTTCTCTGGTATGTCATGTCGTCAGGGACTGCATCATCAAAGAAGAAGGTAGGCTTGGGCAAAACCCTCTGATCGTCTATCAACCATGGATGACTGCTTACCATGATCTTATAGAATTCCTCTCCATTGAGAGCGATCAGTGGCTGCCTCATCTCATCTCTGTTGAGGGAGTCACACTCTTCCAGATTTCTCTCAACATACCAGACCTTCTCCCAGGCCTGCTGAATGGCCAGATTAGAAGATCTAGCAGATCAACGAGGTATGCTTGTAGCAGGCTCTTTACCCTTGTTCGTTCCGGAGGAACCACATGCAAAGGTTGGAAAAGAAAAGGATCAAGCATCAAAATGACAGAATTTCGCTAAAAAAAATTTGGCGAAATTTTGACATGGCTCCGGGGTAATTCAGAAGAAAAAGGAAATATCCCGAAAGAAATAGAAAGCTTGAAGATGGGCTCAACATCGCTGCGAGCTCCGAAACTCTAAACTTTCGAAACCTCAAAGTCTCCGCAAAATCAGGAAGGGCTCAACATCGCTGCGAGCTCCAAATTCCCAAATCTGCAAAAACTTTCAGGTATTTTATCATACCATGCTATAAATTTACAAAAAATACATGCATGAACATCTTGATTTGCTAAAAAATGCATTATCATGACGAGAAGAAAAAAAAGATAAAAAAAGAAAGACCAAAAAAAGGAATAAACTTTCTCAAAAAAAAAGAAAGGAGAAAGAAAAAGAACAAAAAAAGAAGGAAGAAAAAGAAAACTTTCTCAAAAAAAAGAGAGAAAGAAAACAAAAAAAGAAGGGGGCTGGCCCACAGGCCACGTCGCCGTACGGCCAGATCCGTACGGATCTGTCCAGTACGGCCCATAAAAGAAAAAAAACATGCAAAAAAAGAAGAAGAAGAAAGCATGAAAAAAAACGTGTAAAAAAAAGAGCAAACACGTGAAAAAAAAAAGAGAAAAGAAAAAAAAAGAGGAAAGAACTTTCTATCATCCTATTTCCTACAGTGGAGTTTTCTTGAAAAAGGGAACTTACTTGAAGCCATCGATGGAGAAGAAGAAGAAAAGTCTTGAAGATCTTGAAGAAGAAGAACTCTTGGTCTTGAAGCCCTCTTTGAATTATTGCAAAAGAAAGCAATAAGAGCAAGAGATTCAACCTCCTCCTTGCTTTTATAGAAGAGAGCAAACCAAAGAAGGAAAGAAGAAAGAGGTAAGTGTCACTAATTAGTAACCTTACCAAAAGAAAGAAATTAGAAAGATTCTTTCCCAAAAAAAAAAGATATCTTGAGGGATTCTCTCCCAAAAAGAAATCAATGAGAGATTTCCTCCCAAAACATAGGAGATTTGAGATAGTCTCTCCCAAAGAAAGATATCTTGAGGGATTCTCTCCCAAAATAAAGGGAACATGAGAGATTCTCTCCAAATAAAGATATTCTTAGATATTCTCTATCAAAAGGAGATATTTTTAGATATTCTTTATAAAAAGGACACCATATGAGATCTAAGTCATTTCCAAAGCTTAAGGTCCCATTGGTTAGCCCATATGAGTCAGGTTTGATCACCTAGGCACTAAGAAAAAAATGGACTTTTAGTCAAAGAGAAATCCCTCTTACCAAGAGCATACAAAAATGGTTCCATGCCTCTTTTGAGTTGATTGGACCATACAAAAAAAAATTCCAAGCCCCATGAGCTTCCAAAAAAAATCAAACCATCCAGCCTCAAATACCAAATTGAGCCAAAATCTTGAAATTGACGTTCCACAAAAACCCAAACCAAATCCTGGTCCCCTAACTTGCCACATACAGCTTCTTAGGTCACAAGATCAAAACCAAACACCAAGACATGATCCCCTAACTTGCCACATACAGCCTGTTAGGTCACAAGATCAAAATCAAATTCGACCCCCCAACATTCCACATACCGCTTGTTGGGTCACAGGTCAAAACAAAACCCGACCCCCTAACCTGCCACATACAGCTTGTTAGGTCACAAGGTCAAAACCCAAATCCACATCCCTGATGTCAGCTTCAAAACTTTGCCTCGAGATGGTACGTGATCCCTTTCACTACCATAAAATTCCCCTGGAAGCTCAAAAGGCTACAATACCAAAAGAAAGACTGCTCAAAGACTCTTGGTCAAGTCACAAGCTCTCCTTCAGAAATCTATTCGATGCACATCGACTACAAAAGTTAAGCAATTCGTCGCTGCACCTCGAGGGGGCATTTGTTGACACCAAAAATGTCACTTTGCCTCTTCAAGATCCAAAAAGCTACATGAAGTCGCAACCTGCCATAAATAGGCAATGCTACTTCCAAAAAATTAAATCTTGTCAGAATCAAACAAAAACTGCAAGATCCTTCAAGACAACTAAAAGAGGAGTACATAAGTTCTCAGGCCATTTCAAAATCATTTGGCCTAACTTCACTTCTCCGGCAGTTGAAAAGGAGCTCCCGGCGGCGAAAGCATCGGAGACACCAAATCTTCGATCAGAGCCAATGGATGGTCTCAAAATACATCCAAAAAGCTGCACGTCAAGTTCCAAGTCAAACCGACAACGTTTGACCCTACATCAACCCTCGAACAGCTAAATCAAGCCTCTCGGCTGCGAGAACCACCGAGGCCATCACTCATCAGATAGAGCACATGGACGGCTTCAAAATGCTTAAAAAGGGCTACACGTCAATTTTCAGGTCATTTCGATAACATTTGACCAGACTTTGACGCTCAGAAGCCAAATCAGGGCCTCTCGGCGGCGAAGCTCCTCGGGACCATGGTTTCAAAGACAGAGCCTATGGGTCATCTTAAAATGACTCCAATAGGTTCCCTGTCAAATTTCAAGTCAATCGGACATCGGTTGACAGCACATCAAGCCGCGACATCTTCATCGCGACAAAAACAAGTCTACTGGTGATAGGACCCCAAACGGATTCAAAAATCAAACAAAAGCCTATAGTTGGTCTTATTTATTGCTCAGGAGACTTCACCCCAAATTTCATGTCATTCCGATATCGTTTGACCCAGTTTCAGCTTCTGACGGAAAATCGGCAGCTCTGCGCGACAAAGTCTTCGACTTTCTCGGGAAATTAGAAACTTTGCAAACCAAAATGCAAGGATCCTCATCAGGTTTTCTACAGGGAAATTAGGCCAACAAATGATCAAAAGTATCAATAAAAAATATAGAAGAAAAATGAATCGAAAACCATAAAAAATGGATGCAAAACGGGACAAAAAGAGGGAAAACCCCCCAAGGTCACAGACCCCTGCGACCCTGGCCCATGGTCGCCGGTGACCATGGGGCCCGAAATCGCCGGGTGGGCCCCGGAAGCCCCGTTTTTCGTCGTTTTTTCACGATTCGAAGCGTCCGACTCCTGGGATTTTCCAAAATTCATACTTTTGAGGTGCCAAATCCTTTGACATCCGTCAAAATCACGGGTCAATCAGCAAGAGTATCAAAATCAACATCGATCGCTTGGTCAACCAAAAAAGTGTGATTTCTACCCGACCGATCGAGAAATCGACGGGACAGATGGCACCGACCCGCTATTGGCAACCAATACCTGAAGTTACATGGTCATCCAATGTCGATCTACATGAAGATCCATCGATGATCATCGCCAGAAGAATCCCAAAAGACGCGGCATGGCCCGCGACTCTTCGACTGCTCGCCGACCACTTAATGCGATTAATCGACTAGCTTTATTACAGTCATTAATCCATTTCTTTGGACGGCCCAATCAGAAGCAAGCATCCGGGAGTTACAAGTCAATTGATTCATGGCATTTAACCCAAGAAACTCCTCCCATCATGGCGATGGAAGGCAATTAAATGCCCTCAATCTCCTCCAGCCAATCAGAAGCCAAGAAAAAGGAGTTACAAAATAAAGGAATTAAATCCTGTAACTCCTCCCATTATGCGGCTTAATAACAATAAAAGCCCATAAACTCTCCTAAATGGCTACCAAGAGCCTATAAATAGGAGAACACTCCAAAGGGATTCAGATCGGAAAAACAAGACAGATCCCAAATCAGAAAAATCACAGAGAGACGTCAGAAAATCCGAAAGTTCAGACAGAAAATGGCATCAGAAATCTAAGAGAAAGAATGAGAGAAAACTCTACGAAGTTCTGCATCGACCACCGCTACAAGGCGACAAAAGTCCCTTGGGGGGTACCCCCCCCCCAAGGTCCTTGCCTTCTCCTTCTGCCTCCAATGGCTTAGACGTGGCTTTTCAGCCCGTCTACTCAGCTTTTTATTGGACATAGGACCTCCTCTTGGTCTTTGTCCTCTAAAAATCTGAGGTAACAGCCAAGCCAAGCAAATCAAGAGCATCCTCTGTTCTCATCTGCATGGATGATGGCGAAGTCCACATATGGCTTGCGACCGTCAATCTGAACGAGTCCCCCACAATCTCCTGAGAAGTTAGATCCTTCTTTTCTTGCTTTTCATTGTAGTTTGTGTTTTTCAAAAGAGACAAAAATCACAACACTTGTCTTTCATTATTGATAAGAATTGTAAATCGGCTATAAACGCCAAAAATCGGCTATAAATGCCAAAATCGGCTATAAATGCCAAAAAATCGCCTTTCACGGCAAATCAAGAAAAATGTCTCTTTTCTTAAATATATGTGCAATGGAAAACTTGAAAGAAGTTGATTTCATTTTACATGCGAAGGTCGATCTCCGGATCACCACTTGTAATTCCAAGTAAAATAGAAAATCCGGCACACCCACACAAAGAAATGTTGATGCATGCCTCTGCCCCCTGGTTACGAAAGGGTCGAACCCAAACAGACTCCCACGTCTGCCGGCCTCGGTAGAACTGAGCAGAAGCACTGTCCATCATGCGTGGTTGACCGAACTCAGTTGTTCGGCCGAGCTCAGTGAATTGACCGAGCTCAGTGTTTGGCCGAGCTCAGTGTTTTAGCCGAGTTCAGTGTTTGGCCGAGCTCAGTGTCTTGGCCGAGTTCAGTGTTTTTAGCCGAGCTCAGTGTTTTTAGCCGAGCTCAGTGCTTGACCGAACTCAGTGCTTAACCGAGCTCAGTGCTTGACCAACCTGAGTGCTTGACCGAGCTCAGTACTTGACCGAGCTCAAAGCCAGAAGACCGAGATCAGGTGACTGAGATCAGAATTTCCAACAAAAGAAATTAGAACTTGGGACATCCCCTTAGCCAGGACTTTCAGTGAGCACGACCAACTACCCAGGCTAGGGGGTTAGCCAAACTCACAGGAACTTCTGATCAATCAGGCATTGCCTGCAGGGTGTTTGCTTCTCTGATCCCAGTGTGCCGAGCTGACCGCCCAGCCAGGAGGTCGGCTGAGCACACTGTGTACAGTGACACTTCCCAGATTCTAATTTCTATTGTTATGATCATATGTGGGGCCCATTGCCATCCAAATAGACTTCCATCACTGTGCCAACCACGAGTCAATGGTGTGGCTCAACCTTGACTTGTGGGGCTCACTAATTAAGGTCCAGGTTATGTAATCTAAGATGATTCGACCTTTATGTATTACCAATGATGCTCATAATTTCTGGAGCACCAAACACAGTATTCCTTAGCATCTAAGGTTTCATTTAAAGATCAAATTACCTGAGATAGACCTGAACCTGAAAGTGGACCAATTACTTAGGTTGGACTATTGATATCTCCCATTGATCCTTGTACTTGGGATTCATCTCCCTCATATTATTAGTGTCACTCTATTGTCCTTATTATTGATTAGACCTGTTAATTAAATGGAAAATGGATGACCTGAACCTAGGACTACTTAGAGGTGACTCGTAATATGATTGGGTGAACATTGACCCATGTCTGTGGCTAGGCGGGCCCTTTTATGGCCTAAGTTTGGATGTGGATTACCCTAGACTAGAGAGGTTAGATTGTATGGGCTTGTGACTCATCCTGGGTATAAATGGATCATATGTCATTGGAAATGGACTTGTGTCTTATTTAGACAGTTGTAGACCAGGCCATGTATTTGGTAGGCCTTGGTATGGATCCAATTATTGGACTTGGACTTGGACTATGATGCATAGGTTGTATTGGGTACTTGGACCTCTTAGGGACTTTTGTTAGGACCTTGTTCGCACAAGGCAAAGCCTAGACAGACACAGACCTTTATTGTTTCCTGAGCCGACATAGACATTCACTCAGTTGATTTAAGCTCAGCCAGTTGGACTGATCATCACTGGTAGGAGCTATTGAGAGTGTTGTGTGGCTATCATGACGAGCATTATTGGAGACGGACGGTGCGAAACCGGGTCTGGTCTCAGGATGGGATGATGGATGATATTGTATGCGGGGCTAGATAATCCCCAGCACTATGAGATTTTCCCCGCCGTGACTGTGTTCAGTATGGGAGGGCCGCGGCATAATATCTCGCGATATCTAGCTTGTGTGAGTGTGCCATTTTGTGTAGGTTTATTATTACGCTTGTTCTGATTCTATATTATTTATTTTGCTCAATTGCCTAGGATTTGTACTTTTGCTATTCTCTTAACTTTATTGCTGTTTATACTCATTTGATGCATACATCCTATATTATCAGCATACTGTGACTTGCCAGATCTTTAGATCTGATCCATTCTTGGTGCATAGGTCTCGACCCCGAGTATGAGGACGCCGAGCTTGCGCTTGTCACAGTGCCCGTAGCTGGGGACTACGGATGGAGATCGGCCGACCAAGAGGTCGAGCCGGAGGGTGGAGAGCCAGTACTAGTGGCAGGGGCTTGAGTGTCTGTTATATGGGATTTTGAAAGATTTTTGTGGTAAGATGGTAGTTAGCATGAAAAATGTAATTAAACCTTGATTTTCTATCACTTGTCATTTTTTGGTTGGATAAGCCCGTTCTACTTGATATGATTTTGATGATAACTTATGCTTCCACTATTTTATTATTTACTTCCGCTTAACTCATTATGCTTCCGCAATTTAACCATTGATGAGATATTGTTCAAAAAAATTTTAAATTGGACCTCACTGCGGACCTACGATCTTGGAAGTTCTCAGATTTTCCGGGAAGTAGCGCGCCAATTTCGGTACTTTGACGGTTTTCTCGATATCCGAAATTGGGGTGTTACAAACTTAAATGTGAGGATCCTCACTCTATCTCTCATATTAAGGTGAGAGATATCTCTCATAGGAGCATCTCCCATATATATATATATATGGGAACCGGTCCTCTTAGGACAGTCCTTACAAGCTTACGATGAGGACCACCTAGTGGGGCCCACAGTGAGACCTCACTGGTCATGGGACAGAGGGGGATTGACAGATCCAAGTGGGCCAACCTACATATCAAATTTGAAGTCAATTTAATACCTCTAACCCCTTTAGCCGTGGTTCACAAGTTTAACAGCTTTTAATCAAACAAGAAAAATTGACCCTTAATCCAACAATCTAAGTCATCTGAATCCATGCAAATTTATGGGATTCGATGGCTATAAGGGGGTTATGAATGTGTGGTCAATTTGGATGGGTGATAAGGTGAGCCCCAGTAGGTGTTCCGAACTGTGTGGACCGTAAGGACTAGTCCTAACATGACCGTTTCCATATATATATACATATACATATATGAATACATATACATGTATTCCCCTACATATGTATATACATATACATATGTGTATTCATATACATGTATTTCCCTATATATATACATATACATATACATACTATGAGGACCCGTCCCAAGACATACCTAGTGGGACCCAATTTGACCAAGTCAACCATAGGTTATCCTATTTAATAGGTGGTTAGCATGAGTAGTTAGTAATTTCCATTAATTTAGCCTAGTTTATAAGGTTAGGACCCTTGTGAGATTAATAGTGGCCCCCGAGATTTAATTAGCCAATTAGATGCCTTAGTTGTAATCCTAATTCTAGATGGGTTTCCCTTAGAGAGTTGTGCATTTAACCTTAGAATGACCCAATTACCCATGGCCTAACCCATTAACTTATTAATTATATGAGGGCACTCTAGTCTTTCCTACCCCACCTTTTCCCTCCTTTTTAGAAATTTCAATACCTTAAATGACCTTGCCCTCCTTTATTCTCTACCAAGTAAACATGGGCACTTTTGTCATAATAAAAGCCTACCTTTATTGCCCTTAGGCTCATTTATTCACAACCACTTATTTGAGGATAGTTTAGTCATTTTATATGAATACCCATACTACCCTAGTCCTTATCTTTCAATGCCCCAATGGCCCTCCTCACTTTAGTGAGAGAGGATTTAGCTTTGTGTGGTTGCCATCTTGATAGTTCCCTATTCTTGGTACCTTTATTGCTTTATATTGCTCATGTCTTCACTTAATAAATGATGCATTGTCTTTTATGAAATTAATTATTTATACATAGGATTTCTACTCTCTTGCAAGGTATCATTCTTTTATTTTATTGTCATATCTTTTCACCTTCCTGCTAGACCATCGTGTTTGATCCATTTATTTTGGTACTCAGGTCCAGACTCATTGCCTTTGAGGAGGAGCCTGAGGAGGCGGTTGATGAACCGCAGCGCGTAATTGAGTGGCAAGCTGACGATGTCATGTAGACATTCATTCTGGCTGGGAGATTCATCACCTTTTGGGAACTTTTGTTTATCATCTTTTGGGGGTATTCTTTTGAGATGTACTGGTCTTTGCTGACCATTATTTTTGGGGCAAATTAACAAACTGATCTTTTGTATAAACTTCAATATTTACTTTTGGGAAATGCTAATGATTGTTGCTCACTTTGATACTTTGTCATTATGTTTATGAAATCAGCCTTGCATATGGAATCGTATTATTCGGATTTACTACACGCTTCCGCATCTTGAAAATATATATGTGTTTATGTGAGATGATATGTATGGATAATTGTCACCACGGAACCCTATGGGAAATCACGTGCATGGATAAAATATTTCCTTAAGTCCGTGTATAGATTAGCCAACCAAAGAGTTGCACGTGGCGTAGCATCATTAGTCGCACGTGTTTGATCCCGGACCCGGTCCGCAGTCGCGATAGATTGGTATCAGAGTGGGACATGTTTCAGGCAATTAAAAGAAACTAGAAATCTCAAGGACGTGGCGAGGATTCGTTAGAGTCTCGTTAGATAGAATCATGTGAGCAATGTGTAACCACCCTGTACTTGATTTTTCTATCCTAACAACTTGTTTTGCAGCGTTATGCGACCACGCAAGCGAACAGTGAACGATGATCCAACTGCTAGTAACAGTGACCACACAGGACCACAGGCAGAAAACTCAGAAAACACGATCATGCAGAATCAATTTCAACAAATGATGTAGGCTATGTTAGATCAACAAAGGTAGGCAAATGAGAACCAGGCTAGACTCCAAGCACATGCACATGAAACACAAGCCAAATTACAGGAGCAAATGGCTAAGAAAGACGAAGATGGCTCGAATGCAGGCACAGTTGTTGGGTGTGTTAGAAAGGAGACCTGGACAGATTCTAGTTGCACCACCGGGTGTGGTCAACAATAGGGCAGATGATCCCATTGTGTTGTACGAACGCTTCAGGAAGAGAGGCCCAAAGGAGTTCATTGGGACAGAAGATCCATTGACTACAAACGATTGGCTTGAACACATGGAGAACATAATTGAAGTCTTCACGTGTACGGGCGGAGAGCGGGTGCAACTTGCAGCATCCATGTTCACCGGTCTAACATATATTTGGTGGAATACGGTCAAAGCAGAATACAGGATAGTAGCAGATGCAGATGTAAGGGCTAGTTTCAAGAGGCAGTTTGGAGAAAAATATGTACCTGCTCATGTGAAAAGGCAGAAGACAGCCGAGTTTCAGTAACTCGTGCGAGGAAATATGACGGTTCTCGAATACCTCACCAAATTTGAGAGGTTATCTAGATATGCTCCAGAGTTGGTAGATACCTTTGAGAAGAAGATAACTAAGTTCCTTGAGGGACTTAATCCGATCATTGAAAGAGATTCTATCGAAGTTATACCAACCGTCACCTTTGAAGATGCAGTCAAGAGGGCCTATAAGTTTGAAAACTATCACAATAAAATCAATTAGAACTCAATGAAAATGTCAGGGTCTGCAGCATAACAACCAGCAAAGGAATCACCAAAACAACAAGAGACAGAGGCAGGAACAGAATGCACAAAATACAGTGGTTTGCATCCACTGTGGGAAGGACCATGACAGTACCCAGAGTCGTACTATTTCTGGAGCCTGTTTTAGATGTGGTTCGATGAACCACCAGATGAGAGAATACCCGAGATAGAACAGACAGAATCAGTAGCAATAGATAGCACAGCGTCAACCACCACCTCATAATGCATTAGTGGTTCAGAATCAGGCAAGGCCACTACAGCAGCAAGCACCTCAGCAACAGTATAGGCCACAACAACAACAACAACAGGCCCGTCTGCAAGGGCAGAATCAGAATCAGCGTCCTCAGCACCAGAATAGAAATGGACAACAAGGCTGACAATAGCAAGTCCAGAACAGGCCACCACAGCGGGCACAATTGTATGCTGTCAACAGAGCTGATACAGAGGCATCAAGCAATGTAGTGGAAGGTACACTTCTTGTTTATGGATTTGAGGCTAGGGTTTTGTTTGACCCTGGCTCAACCCATTCATTTATGTCTCAAAAATTTGCTAAGATGATTGATATGCATGCTAGAGAGTTGAGTTTCATTTTGACTGTGGTTACCCCTTTAGGTAAAAAAGTTGTATTTAGAACTTTTTACCCTAGTTGTTCAGTCATGATAGGAGAAGTAGTATTACCGGCCGATCTCATTTTATTGGAGATGTAGGATTTTGATGTCATCCTAAGTTTGGATTGGTTGGCAGGGTATCATGCCGCTATGGATTGTTTCCATAAGACCCTAACTTTTAAGTTAGTGATGGACCGTGCATCTGCGCACTATTCTACTGAGGTCGGCGGACGTGGGAGTCCGTGGGGTACGACCCTTTCGTGACTGGTGGCAAAGCGGGTATCAACATTTTTTTGTGTGTAGGTGTGCCAGATTTTATATTTTACTTGGAATTACAGGTAATGATCTGGAGACCAACCTTCGCAAGTAAAAAGGAAATCAACTTATTTCAGGTTTTCCATTGCACATATATTTAAGAAAGGAGACATTTTCTTGATTAGCTGTGAAAGGTGATTTTTTGGCATTTATAGCCGATTTTTGGCGTTTATAGCCGATTTTTTGCATTTATAGCTGATTTACAATTCTTATCAATAATGAAAGACAAGAGTTTTGATTTTTGTCTCTTTTAGAAAAATACAAAATACAAAGAAAAGCAAGAAAAGGAGGATCTAACTTCTCAGGAGATTGTGGGGGACTCGTTCAGATTGACGGCCGCAAGCCATGTGTGGACTTCGCCATCATCCATGCAGATGAGAATAGAGGATGCTCTTGATTCGCTTGGCTTGGCTATAACCTCATATTTTTAGAGGACAAAGACCAAGAGGAGGTCCTATGTCCAGTAAAAAGCTAAGTAAACGGGCTGAAAAGCCATGTCTAAGCCATTGGAGGCAGAAGGAGAAGGCAAGGACCTTGGGGGGGTACCCTCCCAAGGGACTTTTATCACTTTGTAGGGTGGTCAGTGCAGAACTTCGCAGAATTTTCTCTCTATCTTTCTCTGGATTTTTTGTGCTTTTTTATGATTTGGGATCTGTGTTTGGGAGTGGTTTTTTGGATTCTTGGAATGCTCTCCTATTTATAGGCTCTTGGTAGCCATTTAGGAGGATTTATGGGCTTTAATTGTCATTAAGTTGCATAATGGGAAGAGTTACAGGGTTTAATTCCTTTATTTGGCAACTCCTAGACCTTAGCTTCTGATTGGCCAGTGGAGGTTAAGGGCATTTAATCGCCTTTAATCACTATGATGGGAGGAGTTTCATGGGTTAAATGCCATGAATCAATTGACATGTAACTCTTGGATGCTTGCTTCTGACTGCAATAAAGCTAGCCAATTAATTGCATAAAGTGGTCGCAGAGCAGTTGCAGAGTCACGGGCCGTGCCGCGTCTTTTGGGATTCTTCTGGTGATGATCATCGATGGATCTTCATGTAGATCGACATCAAATGACCATGTAACTTCAGGTATTGATTGTCAACAGCGGGTCGTTGCCATCTGTCCCGTCGATTTCTCGATCGATCAGGTAGAAAGCACACTTTTTGGTTGACCGGTTTGCGATCAATGTTGATTTTGATGCTCCTGAAAATGGACCCGTGATTTTGAAGGATGCTAAAGGATTTGGTGCCTCAAAAGTATGGATTTTAGAAAGCCACAGGAGTTGGACGCTTCGAAACGCGAAAAAAAAGATGAAAAACGGGCCTCTCTAGGGAAAATCCGGAGACCAGGAGCTCCATGGTCGCCAGCGACCATGGGCCAGGGTCGCTTGCGACCCTGGGGGGAATTTCCCCTTTAGGTCCCGTTTCACAGCCGTTTTGAGGTCTTTTCCAATTCATTTTTCTTCTGTATTTTTCATGAAATTTTTGCACATTCGTTGGCCTGATTTCCTTGTAGAAAACTTGATGAGAATCCTTGCATTTTGGAGTGAAAATTTTCTAGTTTTCCGGGAAAGTTGAAGACTTTGTAGTGTAGAGTTGCCGATTTTCCCTCAGAAGCTGAAATTGGGACAAACGACGTCGGAATGACCTGAAATTTGAGGTGAAGCTCCTGAGCAATAAATAAGACCAGCCATAGCAATAAATAAGACCAGCCATAGGCTTTTCTTTGAGTTTTGAAGCCATATGGGGTCCTGTCGCCAGTAGACTTGACTTTGCCGTGATGATGATGTGCGGTCAACCGATGTCCGATTGACATGAAATTTGATAGAGAACTTATTGGAGTCATTTCGAGATGATCCATAGGCTCTGTCTTGGAAACCATGGTCTCGGGGAGCTTCTCCACCGAGAGGCCTAATTTGGCTTCCGAGAGCCAAAGTCTGGTCAAATGTTGCTAAAATGACCTGAAACTTGACGTGTAGCCCTTTGTAAGCATCTTGAAGTTGTCCATGTGCTCTTTTTGATGAGTGATGGCCTCGGCGGTTCTCGCCGCCGAGGGGCTTGATTTAGTTATTTGAGGGTTAATGGAGGGTCAAACGTTATCGGTTTGACTTGAAACTTGACGTGGAGCCTTTTGGATGTATTTTGAGACTATCCATAGGCTCTGATCAAAGATTTAGTATCTCCGATGTTGTCGCCGCTGAGAGCTCTTGTTCAGCTATTGGAGAAGCGAAGTTAGGCCAAATGATTTTGAAATGGCATAAAACTTCTTGTGTACTCCTCTTTTGGCTATCTTGAAGGATCTTGCAGTTCTTGTTTGATTCTGACAAGATTTGATTTTTTGAGAAGTAGCATCGCCCATTTGTGGTAGGCCGCAGCTTCATGTAGCTTTCTTTATGTTAAGGAGGCAAAGTGACTTTTTTGTTGTCAACAGTTAGAGGAGACCAAAGCAGGGGTGTGGGGAGAGAGGAGTAATCCTAGTGCGGGGTTTATTTCAGCGTTGAAGGCTGATAGACTTCTGAGAAGTTGATGTTTAGCCTATTTGGCGTTTATCACGGAGGATAAACGGTCCAAGGGGTGGAGGAGATCCCATTTGTTTGGGAACTCCCGGATGTTTTTCCGAAGGAGATTCCAGGTTTACCACCCATAAGAGAGATAGACTTCACTATTGAGTTGTTACCGGGGACAGCTCCGATATCTATTGCACCTTACATAATGGCTCCCGCAGAATTTGGGGAATTGAAGATACAAATTGTTGGACAAAGGTTTTATGAGACCTAGCATTTCACCGTGGGGAGCATCGGTTTTGTTTGGGAAGAAGAAAGATGGTTCTATGAGAATGTGCATTGATTACCGAAGAATGAACCAAGTGACCATCAAGAACAAGTAACCTTTGCCAAGGATGGATGAACTATTTGATCAGTTACTGGGAGCTGATTACTTTTCGGAGATTCATTTGATATCCGGTTATCATCAGTTGAGAATTAGAGACTCAGATGTACCGAAAACAGCTTTCTGGACAAGATATGGACACTATGAGTTCCTAGTGATGCCATTCGGTTTGACAAATGCACCGGCAGTATTCATGGCATTGATGAACAAGATCTTTGCAGAGTATCTGGATCAGTTCACAGTAGTGTTCATCGATGATATCTTAGTGTATTCCAAGACCAAAGAAGAGCACAAAGAACACTTGAGGATAGCACTTGAACTTCTGAGAGAGAATCAGTTGTTTGCAAAGCTCAGTAAGTCTGAATTTTTGTTGGACCAAGTCACACTTTTGGGACATATTATCTCCAAAGAAGGATTACCACTGGACCCGTCCAAGATTGAAGCAATTATGAATTGGGAAAGACCGAATAATGCATCGGAGATCAGGAGTTTTCTTGGATTAGCAGGATAATACCGGAGGTTTGTACAAGGATTTTCGTCAATTGCGTCACCTTTGACGAAGTTGACAAGGAAGAATACACCGTATGTATGGAGAGACAAGTCTGAAGCTAGTTTTCAAGAGTTGAAGAAGAAATTGACTAGAGCTCCAGTCCTTACTTTGCCATCTGGAAGTGGAGGTTTCACCATTTTTACCGATGCTTCCAATATTGGACTTGGATGCGTGTTGATGCAAGATGGAAAAATAGTTGTATATGGATCCCGGCAGTTGAAAGATCATGAAAAGAACTATGCAACACATGATCTTGAGTTGGCAGCAGTTGTTTTAGCATTGAAGATGAGGAGACACTACCTTTATGGAGAGAAATTTGAGGTTCACTGCGATCACCGCAGTCTACAATATTTGTTTTCGCATAAAGAGTTGAACATGAGGCAGAGAAGATGGATGGAATATATCAAGGACTGTGATTTTCCAATCAAGTATCACCCGGGAAAAGCAAATGTAGTTGCAGATGCCCTAAGCAGGAAGTCAGTAAGCATGGCAAGTCTTCGGGGAACTTATGCTTTTCAGCAATTCGACGAAATGGGAGTAAACTTTCAGCCACTAAGGAAGGGTATCATGTTAGCGAACATGTCGGTGTCATAACCTTCATTCATTTAGAAGATCAAAGAGAATCAGTCACAAGATCCAGAGTTGGCAAGAATTTCAGAGCATATAACAGATCATCCAGATTTTCATATCGTGGATGGAGTTTTGTACTACCGAGACCGTCTATGTGTACCTAACATAGAGGACTTGAGGAATGAAATCATGACGGAGGCCCACAGTACGAAGTATTCTATACACCCAGGTAGTACGAAGATGTATCAGAACTTCAAGGGCAGATTTTGGTGGAATAACATGAAGAGAGAGATAACAACATTTGTCTCCCGATGTATTACATGTCAATTGATAAAGGCAGAGCATCAGAGGCCTCCAGGGTTGTTACAACCATTAGAGATCCCGGAATGGAAATGGGAGCACATTACCAAGGACTTCATATCGGGATTACCGAAGACTGGTAGAGGCAATGATGCCATTTGGGTCATTCTGAGCCGACTCACCAAGTGAGCTCATTTTCTTCCAATGAGGACAGGGAAGAAGATGCTTATGTTACCTTTGGCTCAACTGTTGTCACTGAGATTGTCAGTCGACATGGACAGCCAGTTTCCATCACATCTGATAGAGACAACAGATTTGTCTCGAGATTTTGGAAAACATTGCATGAGTCTATGGGTACGAAGTTACACTTCAGCACAGCTTATCACCCACAGACTGATCGTCAGTCAGAGAGGACAATTCAGACACTGCTCCAAGCTTGTGTGTTAGATTTCAAGACTTAGTGGGATGAAGCTCTACCGTTGTGTGAGTTCACTTACAATAATAGTTTCCATTCAAGTATTGGAATGGCGCCTTTCAAGACATTGTATGGCAGAAGGTGTAGGACACCTGTTTGTTGGGAAGAAGTTGGTACTCGCAGCTTCCATCGACCGACTATGGTTAGTGAGACAAGTGACAAGGTTAAGTTGATCTAAGAACGTTTGAAAGTGGCCCGAAGTAGACATAAGAGTTATGCAGATTCCCACCGAAGAGATTTACAGTTCAAGGAAGGAGATAAGGTCTTATTGAAAGTGTTACCGACTCGTGGAACATTGAGGTTTGGACAGAAAGGAAAGTTATCTCGGAGATAAATCGGGCCGTATGATATCGTGAGTAAAGTTGGTGAAGTGGCTTACAGACTAGCCTTACCACCCGAACTCTCCTGCGTGCACAAAGTTTTTCATGGGTCTATGTTAAAGAAGTACATCCCCAATAGATTGTATATACTCCGTTATGAGCCGTTGGAAATTCGAGAAGACGCTACATATGTTGAAAAGCCTTAACAGATTATTGATACCAAGGAAGAAGAGTTGAGAACACGCACAATTCAGTGGGTCAAGGTATTTTAGGAGAATCATGGACCGGAAGAAGTAACATGGGAATTATGGGATCAAGTTCAGAGGAAGTATCCGCACCTACTACCAGAGGTGAGTTTTATTTAATTTGGAGGACCAAATGTCCTAAGGGGTGGAGGATGTAAGACCCCGACCCGAGAGACCTCGATTAGTGTTAATGAAGTGGTGTTTTAGCTCTAAGTGTGTTTAGTGGATTTTGGTTAAGTTTGGGATTAAAATAGCTTTTATAATAGCTTTGGGAGATTTTGAGAGCCTTCTTGATTTGTAGGACCCTTTGTGGGTTCTTGTTACGGATTTGCGTGAGCTTGGGGGTTTATTCATTATTTCTTAAAATTATGTTTTTGATCCCATTTGACTTATCTTGTTATTCTCTACAACTTTCATGCTGACATCTTTCCCATTCGAGAGCCTGAAACCCGACTTTTCTCAATTTCAGGGCAAAATGGTCTTTTTACCCAAAATCTGGACACTATTTTCAATGTCACCAAAACCCACAAAACATATACTTTTTAGAAACTACATATTTCATCGAGTAACTTTGTCTTCTTCGTCGAATTCATTTGAGGTCCCAAAATGCATGTTTTTAGCCCGACAAGTACGGTAAGTTGTGGGACCCACTCAGTCTTTGCTATATATAGGAAACCCTTCCCTCATTTGCTATCTTCTTGCCTTGATCACTGTTCTAAGAGAGGAATCCCAACAGCCACCTTGCCTCCCCTTTCTTCTTGCTTTCTTCCTCATCAAGCTCCTCAAAGCTTTGCCAAATCAAGAGGAGAGCTTCACAGATCTTCTTCATCTTCTCAAGAGCTACCCTTTGACACCATTTTTGAAGAAAACCAAGTTTTCTAAGATTTCCATTGAGCTAACCTTGCCTATTTGAAGGTCTTCTATGTGAGTGATTCTCCCTATCTCCTAGATTTGTGTTTGTATAGGCCTAAAGAAGCTCCATTTTCATTATTGAAAGCTTTCATTTCGTTTTAATTTGATTTTGATATCTTAGGGTTGTATTTGGGGGTTTTTGTATAGGTTATTGATTTTTGTCTTGAGAGGTGTTTAGTGGCTTGGATTTGATTAGCATTGGACCTAAGGCAAGTGGATGAAATGATATATTTGATGCTAAATCATATTTATGCCTATTCTTGATTTCTCATTAATGGCTTGATTTGCTTAAACCTTGTTTTTAGACTTGTCTTCTATTGATCTCAAATACATTTCCTAATGTATCTTTCTATCTCATTTTATTTCTTAGAAATGTACATAGATTTGTGCTAAACTTGAATGGTTAATTATGGATTTTTGTGGGTTCTTTCCTTATGATTTGATGGAAGAATGGATGAGATTGAATGATGGATTTGTAGTGTTGAATGGGAGTTTTGATTGATGAAATGGAGGAGTTTTAGCTCAGTTTATTGTAGGGAATTGTTGTCTAGAAATAAGGAATGTCTGGAGGAAGGAACAGCAGAAAAATAGCTTTAGAATTCTGTGTCAGCAGCAACGTCGGTCAGCAGTTGGTCAGCCCCAACCGACAGTGAACCGACACCCTCTCGGTTCAAATTCAAGAGAGCTGCTTTTTCTGAAATGTTCTGATGCTGAAGTGTTGGCTAACCGACAGGTGACCGACACTAGTTCGGTTCAAATTCCAGAGAGCTATCTTTCCCTTGACCCTGATGCTCAGTTAGCAGGTCGGTCAGCTGTTGGTCAGCCTTCGGCTAGCCGACAGCCTACCGAGGAGCTGACCGAAATTGTAACTTTAATTGACAATTTTTTAAGAATCATATGGGACTATATTGAAGAAGAAAAACCCATTATCATGATGTTATTAAGGTCTTTTTAGACTTGTTAATGTATGTAAAGCCCCGGAATGTTTTTAATCCTTAAAGAGTACCAAATGTATATCACACCTAACATACGGAACCCTATTTACATTGATTCAAATCTTGGACCTCTAACACTTGGCCCGGAAATTATAGAAATCCATATGTACTTGATTTTATTGGATTTTACTTGTATATTTCAAGTTCCATGCCTTGAGACTAGTCATGCCCTGTATATTGTTAGTGCGTTTCCTATCTTGTTCATGCTTCACTTGATACTACATGTCTTGTGCCTATGAGCATATTGTCCTGCTATTGTACATGCACTCGTTTTGTTTTCTTTCACATGACCTATGAGTCGGCACCACTATGCTTGGATGTACCTTATCAGTTTGATCCACCGGCTTGGAGATCCCCCCTCTTGTTCCACCAGCTGCAGCCTGGATACTGTCATGTCCTGCTACCAAGTTCGCTACCGTGGTCTTGTCTAACTATATGTATTTATATATATTCGTTGAATCTCCTCAGCTCGTGTGACTGAGATCAACACCCCGATGGCCCTCCTCACTTTAGTGTAAGAGGATTTAGCTTTGTGTGGTTGCCATCTTGATAGTTCCCTATTCTTGGTACCTTTATTGCTTTATATTGCTCATGTCTTTACTTAATAAATGATGTATTGTCTTTTATGAAATTCATTATTTATACACAGGTTTTCTACTCTCTTGCAAGGTATCATTGTTTTATTTTATTGTCATATCATTTCACCCACATGCCAGATCGTTGTGTCTGATCCATTTATTTTGGTACTCAGGTCCAGAACTCATTGCCTTAGAGGAGGAGCCTGAGGAGGTGGTTGATGAACCGCAGCACGTAATTGAGTGGCAAGCTGACGATGTCATGTAGACATTCGTTCAGGCTGGGAGATTTGTCACCTTTTGGAAACTTTTGTTTATCATCTTTTGGGGGTATTCTTTTGAGATGTACTAGTCTTTGTTGACCATTATTTTTGGGGTAAATTAACAAACTCATCTTTTAGATAAACTTCAATATTTACTTTGGGGAATTGCTAATGATCGTTGCTCACTTTGATACTTTGTCATTATGTTTATGAAATCAGTCTTGCATATGGAATGGTATGATTCGGATTTACTACACACTTCCGCATCTTGAAAATGTATATGTGTTTATGTGAGATGATATGTATGGATAATCCTCACCACAGAACCCTGTGGGAAATCACATGCATGGATAAAATATTTCCTTTAACTCCATGAACGGATTAGCCAACCAAAGAGTTGTACGTGGCGCAACATCATTAGTCGCACGTGTTTGATCTCGGACCCGGTCCGCGGTTGCGATAGAGAGTCAATGATTAAATATAATAATATGCATATATACTCGGGATCATGGTAGCAAACCGGGTAAATACTCTGCGGGATCCAGGCTGCAGTTGGCGGGATGGGAGGGGGTTCTTCAATTCAGTAGATCAAACCGACAAGGTAACCCAAGCTTAGTGGTGCCGATTCATAGGTCATATTCAAGAAAACAAAACAAATACATGTACACATGTTCTCTTTTGGCTCATCGGCTCGCACTACAAAGCTTTGGCCCCATATTCCCTCATGGTTTTGTCCTCAAAATAATAACCCTTTTTGGTTCATGGGCTCGCACTACAAAGCTCTGGCCCCATCTTACCTCAAGGTTTTCTTCTCAAAATAATAATCCTTTTTGGTTCATGGGCTCACACTACAAAGCTCTGGCCCCATCTTACCTCAAGGTTTTGTTCTCAAAATAATAATCCTTTTTTACTCATGGGTCATATGAGATCAACAAGTACAAATATAACGGGACAGGGTGCCCATAGGCACAAAAACATATCTATATCGGGTCTGGCATATACGGGTTAGCAACATGTTAAAAACATGAATTTCAATGCCTTCAGGACCAGTCTAGTCATAAAACATGAGATTTAAAGTGTACAAGTGAAATTCGGGTTGAAATGTAACATGAATGTATTTCTACCATTCTCCGGGCCAAGTGTAAAAAGTCCAAGATTTGTATGTCGAATTTGTTACATATTTGGTACTCCGGGTCGTTACGTACATTGACAAGTCTAAAAGACCTTTAACAAGATTAAGATGATGAGGTTTCTTCTTCAATATAGTTCCATATAATTCTTCAAAACGAAACCATCAGAAATTGGAGTTCGGTCAGCTCCTGGGTTGGCTGTCGGTCAGCCGAACTGGGGGTGACGGCTAGCCGACAGCTGACCGATGCTGACTGTCATATCCACGCACGTCAGACAGTTTGTTGCTCTCGGGAAAACGAACCTAGAGATATGTTGGTTGTCGGTTGACCGAACTTCCGACAGTTGACCGACAGATTTCCTGATGGAAATCTGATTGAAAACTGGTCTCGGGAAATGAAACCGGTAGAGCTTGGTTAGCTGTCCACTTTGGTCAGCCGACAGCTGACCAGTGTACACGGTCGGGTTAGTTTCAAATCAGATTTTCTGCTGTCTTTCTTCCCTTTTTCTCATACATTTTGAGCACCCTTCTTACATACAATTTGGGGCCTCAGGACCTCATTCAATCCACATCACAATCTCCAATATGAATGCCCCTTTCGTCACCTTTCCATTCCATTCAATCACGAGAGAAAAGAGTCCATAAAAATCCACATAAAATCTATAAAAGTATAACATAAGTCAATGCAATATTTCTATGAGATTAATAAATGAAAAGGACCCATTCATGAGTATATTTCAAAACCATAGGAATCATACTATTAAGCAAGTTAAACCATTATAGCTATTAATGAAAATTAATCAAGCTTGTGCATAAAACATGATAAACATTTAAGAATCATTTCATCCACTTGCCTTAGGTCTAACGCTAAGTAAATCAAGTCTTCTAATCACCGTCCAAGCCAAAAACAACAATATACACAAAAAACCCCAAATGCAAACCCTTGGAAATCAAAACCAAATCAAAACAAAAGGAAAGACTCCAAAAATCAAGAAAAAGCTTCTCAAAGGCTAAGAACACAAATCCAAATGATTACAAGGATCCTTTACTTGGAAGTTCTTCAAAAAGCAAGAGATTGCTCAAAGGAAACCTTGAAAAGCTTGGTTTTCTTCAAAAATGGTGTCAATGGGTTGCTCTTGAGAAGATAAAGAAGGTTTGTGAAGCTCTTTTCTCGATTTGGCAAGAGCTTGGTGGTGATTTGAGATGGAAGAAGCAAGAAAAAAAAGAAAGGAGGCTAGGGCTACCGGGATTTCTTCTCCTTCCATAGTGGTTAGGGCAAGCAAAGAGAGAAATGAGGGAAAGGGTTCCCTTATAACCAAAGTGGAGTGGGTCCCACAACTTAAAGTATTTGTTGGGCTAAAAACATTGGTTTTGGGACCTCAAATGATTTCGACGAAGAAGACAAAGTTGATGGACGAAATTTCTAGTTTCAAGAAAAAATATGTTTTGCGGGTTTTGGTGACATCGAAAATTGTGTCAAGATTTTGGGTAAAAAGACCATTTTGCCCTCAAATTGAGAAAAGTCAGGTTTAGGAGTTTCGAACAAGAACGGGGTCAACATGAAAGTTGAAAAGATAAACAAGAAGAGTTAAGCAGGATTAAAACTAGAATTTTAGAAAATCATGAACAAATCCCAAAGCTCACCCAAAGTTATAACAAGAACCCTCCAAGGGTCCCACAAATCAAGAAGGTTCTCAAAACTCTTCAAAACCAAAGAAAATGTAGTTTTAACTCAGAAAGTCAACCAAACAACCACTAAACCCACTGAGAAAACTAGTTCACAAATAAAACCACCCTAAACCATGAAATTAGGGGTCGGGTTCTCACACATTATGTCATTCGTATTGGTTATGTGCAAGTAAGTAATAAATCACCATTCATCTCATGAAAGGAAAACATGATTATATTGATAAGTAAAGAAATAAATCAATTTATTGCATATTCTAATGGATTGAGACCATATAAACTAACATGTACATGTCCTGATTTCTTGCATGTGACCTATATGTCGGCACCACTATGCTTGGACGACCTTGTCGGTTTGATCCACCATGATTTTCCTCATAGTTATATGCAACTTTTGATCGAATAACATGATTTATCACATGTTTATTCTTCAGTACATTTATTATATTTTCACCTACCTGCCAGACTGACATATCTGACCCACTATTTTGGTACTCAGGTCCATTCTTCTTTACCCGAGCTGAGCGCCTGTGTTGGCTGTGGAGCCATGAGTTTGCAGGTGGTAGTGTCGGCTATGTCAGGTAGACATTGAGCTTGACATCGGAGCTACGATGCATGTGGGGTAGTGCTTATTTAGCTTGTTTTGTATGGCATTTATTAGCCTTGTTCTCTGGATTGTAATTAATACACATTGATATTTATAACTTGAACATATATGGGAATGTAATATCCTGTTACTGTCAGCTCTGTACTTTGTTGTGGTGGTTTATTCCAGTCTGATATGGTTCTTGATACGATAACTTTATGCTAGCGGTTGAGTGCGACGCGAAATCCGATGGCCACAGACTCCGGGTCGTAATGCCATGAAAGCTTCGGCAAAATATTTAGAGTATGTTGGAATTTGTCATCCTTACACACGAGGATCTTGGGAGAAATATAATTGTTATAAAAATCCCAATTCGCGCTCCCTTAGGTCGGGCCGCTGCAGGGTCCGGATTCGGGGGCGTGACAGGATGGCTAGATGATGCATGCCTGGAGAGTTTAGGAGATTTTGTAGTTCGGAGCTCGTAGCAATGTTGAGTTCCCCTCTAGTTTTGTGGAGATTTGAAAAGAGTGCTTCACCTCACAGCAACGTTTGAGTTCAAGCTTCTTTGAGAATCTTTCAGTGATCATGAGCTCGCAGTGATGTTTAGTTCATCTTTAAGCTTTCCATCTTTTCGGGGTGTTTTCTTTTTCTTTAATATTTTCACAAAACCATGCAAAGAATTTATTAGGATTTTTCCTTAGCGAAACTTTGAATTTTTCTGATGATGGTTCTGCCTCTTTCTTTCCAAGCTTTGTAGGTGGTTCTTCCAGAATAAGAAAGGGTAAGGTGCCTGTCACCGACACACCTCGCCAATCAACTCGATCTTCCAATGCGGCCATACTACAGACCTGGGAGAAGGTCCAATATGTGGAGAAGAATTTGGAGGAATGTGATTCCCTCAACATAGATGAGATGAGGCAGCCCTTGATTGCCCACAGAGGTGAGGAGTTTTATAATTAAGATTATGGTAAGCAATCGTCCTTGGGTCATGGATGATCAAAGTGTCCTGCAGAAGTCTACCTTTTACTTTGGTGATGCGGTACCAGATGACTTAACATACCCGAGGAGATGTTTCCAGTTCTCTTACTATCACGCCCCAAAATCAGGATCCTGCAGCGATCCTCTTAGAAATAAGTGGGCCTCTAGGATAGGTTTCAAAACTTTTGACCAACTTAACTCAGTGATAAACTATCCAGAAGGCTCTAAAACCCAATCCAGGATACATAACCTCAATCTCAGCCATCATGATCAGTAAATAAACCTATCAATAAGATAGAACAGCAACATACAAGCTACCATAAAAACCTTAACATGCAAGGAAATAAATTATACCTTTGAAGTTCGATTGTGCTCTTAATCGAAAAGTTGCATCTTTCTTTGATCATAAAACTCTTTCATGTATCAACTAGGAATCTCCAAGACCTCTTGATCTTCCGCGCTAAGACCCGTATCAAATTCTCTTTTTCTTAAGAAGATGGTGGGATCTCCAAGAGAAAACTATTAGGAACTCAAAGGAGGAACTAGAAGAACTAGAAGAGGGAGAGGAGAAGAATGTGCAACTCTTGCACAAAAGGGTGGGACATCCAAATCTTAGACTTGTGTTGCCTTGGGCGTGAATCCCAATAATGATAGCATCATGGGACGTCTAACCCTCTCCTACTTTTATTGTTTTTACAAACCCTTCTTTTACTAATTAAAATAGAAGTCTTACTTCCACAATAATTAGTAACTTACTAAATCATCATTAGAAGTCTCACTTCAAATATGATTAATATCTTTCTAATTCCTTTCTAATTAAAATAGAAGTCTCACTTCTACTAAAATTAGTAAGTTTACTATTACCACTATTAGAAGTCTCACTTCAAATAGAAATACTAACTTTCATTTTTAGAGTTCAACTAGAATTAGTATCTTTCTAATAATTGGGCTAGCGTGGAGACCAGTAGGGATTCCGTAGAAAGCTGGCTCCAACTGGGACTCGCAACCCCACATCTCATGTGTAATCTGGGCCGACAGTTAATGGCAAATAACTCCACTATATAAATGCAATTGAACTCCAATCTTAGGAATATTACATAGAAGACCCTAAACTTCCATATTACCATAAGTAGGCCCCTCTATCAATATCCATGGATCAATTGGACCTGCTTCCAAACTAAGATCCATATCTTATTATCTTTGAGCCCAAATTAATTATATTGATCATCATAGGTACCTTTTCAATTAACTCTTAATAGGAATGGGTGCACACTTACTAATGATAAATCCATTAATTGGCACAATGGGATATTAAAGATAGATTCCATCTTGACCATTGAGTGTTCCAACAGCTCTACTACCACGTACCCAAATCACCAAGGTGTTGACCTACAGTTGGCCTTACTCATTGGTGACTCAAAGCACATGAATAGATAGAAACTTGAGTTCATTAATGTCTCAGGATTGAGAGCCTATTGCTAGGGAATTATGAGAGCAGACCTTAAAGTAAAGACAATGTTTATAAGGTGTTTCTCAACGTTCTTCAATACATCCAATGTACCAGCACTATGATCTAGAATCTTCAATTCTGATGATCGAGACAAATCACACTATCTCATGGTGATCAAAATGCTGCAACCTTGTCAGATGAGATGTCCAATCTCATCACTGGTTGTGAAGATCTTTAAGTATAAGATTTGTTACACATGTCTCCCGTGTGTGGATCTCATCCATACACATGCGTCACATCTAATATACTTGTGGACTACGGTTCATCTCATGAACCATCATGCCATTCATATTGGTTATGTGCTAATAAGTAATAAAACATCATTCATCTCATGAAAGGAAAGCATGAATAAATTGATAAATAAAGAAATTAATCAATTTATTATATCATCTACTGGATTGAGTCCATAAAACTAACAATCTCCCACTTGGGCTCAACGCCAATTAGGGTTGCATCTCATGTTTATCCCATCTACATGCAGCTCAAAGACTTTAGTAGTCAAAGGCTTAGTAAAAGGATTTCCTAGACTGTCTGCAGTGGCTATCTTGGTGTTCGTAACATCACCTCTCTGCACAATCTATCTGACCATGTATAACTTCCTCTGTCCATACTTTTTGGCTCATGGGTTCCTTGGACTTAGCGTTTGCCCTGCTACTATCACAATAAATTGTGAGCGGCTGTCCTGCCAAAAGTACCACTCTAAGTTCCAAAAGGAATCTTTTTAGCCAGACTGCTTCCCTAGCTGCTTCTCAAGCTGCAACAGCATAAGCACATACCTAAAAGTTGATTTCCTGGAATCCTGATCTGACTTGAAGTCAGAATCTATGTATCCGACTGGAATCAACTCATCACTGCCGCAAATCAACATGTGATCTCTAGTCCTTCTCAAGTATTTGAGAACACATCTTACAACAGTCCAATGATAAGGAACTGAGTCTGACTGATATCTGCTGACTAGGCCTGCTGCGTGACAGATATCTGGTTTAGTACAAAGCATAGCTTACCGTACCAGCACCTTATCTATCTTGGGATAAGCCTATCATCCTATTATTTCTTTCTCAATGGAAATTGATCCCTAGGATGTACCTGGCTTCTCCCAAGTCATTCATATCAAAAGTCTTAGTTAACCAAACTTTTACTATTGACAATATCCATATGTCACTCATTAGGAGAAGGATGTCGTCGACATACAATACCAGAAAAACTACCCTGCCTTCTTGACCTTTCATGTACACACATGACTCATCCGTATTCTAATAAACATCAAATGACTTGATTGCCTTATCTAAAATGGATGTTCTTGTTTCGGGATACCTGCTTTAGTCCATAAATGAACTTATGTAGCTTGCAAACTCTTTGCACTTGGTTATTTATAAAACCATCTGGATGCATCATATAGATGTCTTCCTCAAGATTTCCGTCGCGAGACGCTGTCTTGACATCTATTTGCCAAATCTCGTAACCGAGATGAACCGCAATGGATAAGAGTATTCGGATGGACTTGAGTATGGCTACCGGTGAAAAGGTTTCCTCATAATCGAAATGTTCTTTCTGAGTATATCCTTTCACAACAAGCCTGACCATAAATGTCTCAACTCTTCCATCTGCTTCTGTCTATCTCTTGTAGACCTACTTGCACACAATAAGTTTAATATTGGCAGGCAAGTCCACAAGTGTCCAGACCTGATTGGAGTTACAAAGACTCCACCTCAGCTTTCATAGCATCTAGCTAACATCCCGAATCTATGTCATTAACTTCTTCATCATAGTTACAGGGATCTTCCCTAAACCGGGAAACCAAGGAAACCATGATGCCCTTTACAAATTGCCAAAAATAATCATCAGCCATAAAAGAAAGCAATAAGACTCGTGGGCCACATGGAGAGGACTAGATAACCTGCATGTTAGTATCACATACAAACATACAAAACACACAAATAGGCTGCCAAAAAATAGGAAACCAAAACAGACCCGAAACTGCAAAACTTGAAGAAATATGCACCCTGTCCCTGTATGCTCGGTCGACAGGCCAGGCGGCTCGATCGACCGAGCCTACTGCCACGCGGTCGACCGAGCATGGGGCCAGGTCGACCGGTCTGACGGAGGTCAGATTTTGGGGTTTTGTAATTCTTGTCCAAACACCTCCAAAACACTTTTGAAGGCTCCCAATGGTTTCCTACCATCCTTCCATCATTTTTAAACCACTTTGTGACAATCCAAACAAAGATCTACTAATCATCCAAGTAAATCCATCAAAATTGATACTGACATAGCCCTTGCTCTATCCTCTTCGCATCTCATGCAAAGATTAGAACAAGCTTACCAATCAAAAGGGCTAAACAAAGCCAATGTTGAAAGAAGGAAGCCATTGCCTACCTTTAGGAGTTCTAGACAAGAAGAAGAACTTAAGGAAGAAGGTTGTCCAGCAGAGATCCCTCACAAATAGTATCTATAGAAAGCCCAGAGGTTGAGGAAGAATATGGCAAGCTCAGATTTCCATTTTCCACCAAGGAAGAAGAACATGTAAAAGAGAGAAAATGGATGGGAAGGGAGAAGAAGAAGAGTTCTCTCTTTGGTTCAATTACAGTGAAAATGAGAAGGAAGAAGAGGGAATGTGGGTTTTTGTTTGAGTTAAGTGGGTTGTGGGCCTCCTTGGCCCCAAAGCTTCACATGGCTGGAACTGTCATTTGTGGGTCCTAGATGAGATTGACGAAGAAGAGGATATTGATCGCGAAATATCTAGTTTCCAAAAAGTATATTTTCCTCATTGTGTGGGGAGATTTTCAAGACACCAGGATTATGCTAATCGAAATATCTAGTTTCCAAAAAGTATATTTTCCTCATTGTGTGGGGAGATTTTCAAGACACCAGGATTATGCTAATCTCGGCTATAAGATGTCAATAAGCACTCTCACGTGCCATCTACGTCCCATCCAGACACACCTCGGTTGCCGGGACAGAGGCCTCAGCCGAAACCAGACTAACATTGGCTGCCAGCGCCGAGCTCGGCTACCAGTGATCGACTTTGGTGGAAAGCCTGACCTCGGCCAAAGGAGCCGGGACGGAAGCCTAAATGAAGAAAAATTCCCTCTCGTGCCCGATGCCCGCCACGTCATCAGACACGTGGCAGAATAGTGGCATGAGCCAGTGGGACAGATGCGACATCCAGCTGTCCACAATCTTTGCCAGATCGCTGATAGGGCGGCATCGAGCGGCTGTAGCCAAATCAGGGCAAGGCCCGAGGATAGATCCGATGGGACCTCTACCGCCAAAGATGTCCAACATGATCTGGCCCAACATGACATGCATTAAATGCAATGTGGGCTGATCGGACTGGCAATAAATGATATGTGGGCTGAGATGGACCCGCATTAAATGCTTTGTGGGCTGATAAGAACTTCCCTATCAAATCAAGGGACCCACTCCAAAATATCATCAAGAGTCCTCTATAAATAGGACCCCATTCCATAACCAAGGTACGCAACCTACGCACTTGAGAGCTGTTACTGTGCCTCTCTTCTTCCTCTCCTTCCTTAGTTCAGTTCAAACACTAACTTAGGCATCAGAGAGCCTTGCGCCGCCCAGGCCAGGGTCCTCTGACTGTTTGTTCCTCCCTTTCAGGCTTTGAGGCAACTGATCATCTTCTTTCCTTTTGATAAGTCTTATCAGGCACCCCTAATCTTGTGAGTCACCATTTTTGCACTTACACTCATGATTTACAAATATTGAAATTCATGCACAGATTTGGTGTGAAAGTAATTTTTGTCCTTATTTTGAAAAATGCGATTTCTTAGGTTCGAACACAAACGGAGTAAACATAAAAGTTGTAGGGTTGGATAAAACAAATCAAAACAAGTAAAAATCTGAAATTTTGAAATAAAGAATAAATCTCCCAAACTAACACGCGTCACCCGGGCACCATGGCCCATGTCAAACCAGGTTCAATGGCTCTCAAAATTCCCCAAAGTTATTCAAAAGTCTAATCTGGCTAAAAAACAAGCTAATCGTCCTCTAAACCCACTTAGAGACTAATCACAGCTAAAACAATAATTAGCCATACTAAACCTAGGTCGGGGTCTGACAGAAAGAACCTGCTTTTGTGACTAGGACCTTTAAGAGATTGATCCTCGAAGTCAGGAAGATTGTGTTGGAGAGGAGGTATTTACATAGCTTTTGCATAGCGAACATCACTGCAAGGCATTCTTTTTCGAAAGGAGAGTAGCGATTGGTTTCTTTTCCTTCATCATTTTCTTGTGCAAGTAGTGCTTTTAGAGAATAATTGAGGGCTCTTGTATACAAGATGATGGTCTTCTAGGTGTAGGGGCAGCTAACATTGGAGGTTATCAAGTCATACCTAACAAAACCTCCATTGTATACGAGAGAATGGATGACATTTCCCCGAAAGATTAGAGATGAACCATCAGATGTATGCTAGCCTACCTTGGAGTCCTTTTAGTTCTCTTAAGGTTCTTGGCGAGGGCATTTCTAGAATAGCCTTGACTTTGATGGGGTCAAGTTCTATTCCACCTGTCTGAACTATGAATCCAAGAAACTTAACCGATGAGACACCGAAGAAGTAGTTTAGAGGATTCATTCGGACCTAGCATTTGCGAAGCCGGAGGAAGACTTCTTGAAGATCTTTGAGATGGTCTTCATTTCTTTTGCTTTTGATGGCGAGGTGATCAACATAACATTCAACCGTCTTGTGCTACATATCTTGGAATACCTATGATCCGTTGCGGTCATCATCTTCCTCTCGCCATTTTCATTCTCTAGACATTGTTTTGTTAAGCATCTCTCAACTTGTCTCTTCCAACTCTTATTTTCCTTGTTGTTAATGGCTAGGTTGGTGATGCAATCTATTTCTCTCTTCTTCTTAGAGCTTTTGGAGTGGAGGAGAGCTTACAGATATGAAGGGATTTTGGATTTAAGTCTCTCTTAAGAGTTTTTCCCTAATCTCGTCTTCAATCTCTATCTTCTTGAACCAAGCAAGAGATTAAACAATGTGTAATCGATGAGTTCTTGTATGTTTATTGAATTCTTAAATGCTATTGTTATAATGCCTTAAATCCAAGCTTGTTTTGGGTATGAATTTATATCTTTTGGTAGGGTTAAATTAATTGTAATTGGACTTGATTATTGGTGAAATTGGTTCTAATGAACTGTTGGGAGACAGGAAGCTCATTTCTGTGCAGATTTTAGGTTTTTGGAAGGCTTAGGAAGGGTTGAAAATGGTCTGAAAGAAAAGGGACTCGAATTTCAATAGGAACTGGGCGTTTCTGGTTCTCTAAGGCCCGGATTCGGTCAAGGTTCAGTTCCAATTCCAATAAGCATGAAATCTTCCCGAACACAACTCGGTTAACCGAAAATTGGAGTTCGGTTAACCAAATTAACCGAACTCAATGTCAGTTAATCAAACTCAAGTTCGGTTCCAAAACTAATAAGCAAAGAAATTCCCAAACATGAAGTCAGTTAATCGAACCCTGACCGAGGAGTGACCGAGTTTAAACGGAAGGCAGAGTTCAATTCGGATGCTCTCTAGATGAATTCTGTTAACCGAGGGTTAACTGACGGTTCACCAACAGTACCCAATTTCCCTATTTGTAGAGAAATGTGTACCCTAGTTTCGGCCTTAGCTTTTGGGATCTTGAAACCTTCTCTCACATGACCATTAATAGGAATGAAATTGAGGCACGAGGCCTGGTGTGCTTCCATGGTTGTCTAGGTGTCCGTATATCTCGCATGGTTTAACCGAATGTGTATGGGATTGATTCAATTGAAGCCTAAAATGATTGCTCATCAAGGACTTCTAATAGAGCATTGTTGACTCAAATTTCATACGTACTCCGATAGACCATATGGTACGTGTATGACAACCTTTACCTAGGATTAGATTGTAACTTCTTCCTTGATTTGTAATTGTATCCGTCGATCTTGTCTCCTTGTACAGACTCTTGGCATAAAATACTTAATTAATTATGAAACATAACTTCTGCAGAATTAGGACTGTGACTGGACTTAGATTGTACCTTAGAAACCTTGTATTTTGTACTGGATGAACAGGGATTATCAATTGGTATAAACTTGTAAGACCCCGACCCGAGCGACCGCGATTAGCATTGATTAAGTTGTGTTTTAGCTCTAAGTGAGATTGGTGGATTTTGGTTAAGTTTGGGATAGCTTTTATCTAGCTTTGTGGAGTTTTGAGAACCTTCTTGACTTAGTGGGACCCTTTGGGGGTTCCTTTAGTGACTTCGTGGGAACATGGGGGATTATTCGAGATTTCAATAATTCGTGTATTGATTCCGTTTGACTAATCTCATTAACCTTTACAACTTTCATGACTCCGTCCCCGTCCGAGACCTCGAAACCCGACCTTCCCAATTTTTCGACGAACATTTCTTCTTCGTCGAACTCATCAGAGGCACGGAAATCCATGTTTTGAGCCCAACAAGCATTGCAAGTTGTGGGACCTGTCACGACCCCAAACCCGACGGGGCCGTGAAAATTGGGGAGTCAAGTAATGATTATGTTTCTCCCAAGATCCGCGTGTGTGAGGATAACACGTTCCAACACATCCTGAATATTTTTGCGGAAGCTTTCATGGCGTTGCACCCGAAGTCCGTGGCCATTGGATTCCGTGTCGCACTCAACCACTAACATATTGTTATCATATCAATGAACATATTAGACTAGAACAAACCATTATAACAGAATACAGAGCTGACAGTAACTGGATATTACATTCCCATATATGTTCAAGTTACAAATAACAATGTATATTAATTACAATCCCGAGAAAATTGGGCTAATAAAAGCCATACAAAAATAAGCTAATAATCACTACCCCATATGTGACGTAGCTCAGATGTCAAGCTCAATGTCTACACGACATGGCCGACAAAACAACCTGCAACTCCATAGCCAAAACGAGCACTCATTTCGAGCAAGAAATCTGGACCGAGTACCAAAGTAGTGGGTCAGACACGACAGTCTAGCAGGTGGGTGAAAAGATATAAACAATATAATGAAGAATAAAACATGTGATAAATCATGCTATTTGATCAAAAGTTGTACATAATTACAATGTATAAGAAATCATGAATATCCGACAAAATCCTGTATTCATATGAGACGGGTATAAAATGTAAATATTTGACAAAATCTTGTATTCCTTTAAAGCATGTATAAAACATGAATATCTAGCAAAAACATGTATTCATTTAAAACGTGTATAGAACATGGATATTTGACAAATCGAGAATTCATTTAAAGCATGTAGGAAGCATGTATATTTAACAAATTGGGGATTCATTTAAAACATTGTACAAAGCATGAACATTTAACAAATCGGGGATCCATTTAAAACATGTATGAAGCATGTAATTTAAAATAGTAATGGTATCAAGGATCGGAAACTGTCAAGATGGCAACCACACAAAGCTAAATCCTCTCACTAAAGTGATGAGAGCACATACCCTATAGGATCATTGACCTCGGTCACACTAGGTGAGGAGGGACAATGATAAAATACTATAATATACATATATATACTCTGCGGGACCACGGTAGCGAACCGGGTAAAAACTCCGCAGATTCCAAACTGCAGCTGACTAACATGAGGGGAAGAATCTCCAAGTCGGTGGATCAAACCGACAAGGTTGTCCAAGCTTAGTGGTGCCGACTCATAGGTCAAATGTGGGAAGTCAAAACAAATGCATGATAACAGAACTGGGTGCCTATAGGCACAAATGCACATAAGTATCGGGACGGGAATATACGGGTTAGCAATATGATAAAGCAATACTTTCGGGGCAAGTCGAAATCATAAGATATAATGTTTGAAAAACACAAATAAAATTCGGGTCAAGATTGTAAGACCCCGACCCCCAATTCCTCTGTTTAGTATTGTTTAATCGTGGTTTAGCTTTTAATCGAGATTTGAGTTGGTTTGACCTTGTTTTTGAGTTTGACTAGATTTTTCCATAGTCTTTGAGATTTTGAGGACCGTTGACTATGGTTTGACCCGGTCCATATGATATGTATTTTTATGAGAAATTACTTCCGATTTCTAAAAATTTTGAATTTGGTGTATTTTGACTCATTTTATGAAGTTTAACAACTTTCATGTTTTGACCATTTTGATTCGATGATCAGAAAATGCGTTTTTCGAGAAAAAGGGCAAAACTGACTTTTCACATTAAATCTGTCCATGAATTTCAAAAATTTCAGAAATTGGGGAAAATATACTTTTTGGAAAGTAGATATTTTGTTGATCGGTTTTGTCTTCTTCGTCGATCACATTCGGGACCCACGAATGTTAGTTTCAGCCTTGTGAAGATTGGGGCCCATGGGGCCCAGCCCACTTAGCCTTATAAAACCACCATTTGGGTTCTCTTCTCTCCTATCCTTCATTTTACTGCAACAAAGGGGAGGAGATAGGGTTTTTCTCCCAGCCCCTTCCTCTCTCCTCATGTGTCTCTTGTTCTTTGATGCTAAATGGACGAATGATCTCCTCATCTTCTTCCCCATCTTCCAAACTTCCCTTAGATGCCATTTTTGAGAGATTTGAGCTAGAGAAGATCCATCTTTCAAGCTCTTCTTCCTTGTTTGAGCTTCAAAAAGGTGAGCAATGGATTTCTTTCTCCAAATCTTGGTTTTCTAAACCATTTAGAATGTGTTTGCCATACATGCAAAGGTTTTCCTTGAGTTTTGCAATGGATTTGTTTTCTAGGGTTTATTCATGAGCTATTTTGGGGGTTTTGTGATTTGGAGCTTGGGGCTATAAGAGGACCATCTTAGAGTGCTTTGCATCTCCTCTTGACCCAAGGCAAATGAATATTCAGCTAATAATGGTGATTTGTTTAATATACATGGTTTTGTGAATTTCCTCTTTATATAGCTCTCTCTTTTCCATACCATGGTTTTACATTAATATGTTAGGCAATGTTTTATATGTATTTTCTTTGAAATTTATATTTTGGAATGTTTATGTTCTTGGATTCATCTTCTATAGACCAATTCCTTTTGTTCCAAGAACTTTGGTTTCTTAATGAATGAAGAAGATTATGTTTGCACTTGATTTTGTTTTATGGAATGGCATATAAATTGGTGTGTGGATGTGTTTGATGGATTTCAATTAGTATGAGAAGCTCAAGGAAGCATGGAAAACATGGGAGAAAGGATGAAGAAAGAAAAAAATCAGAAAAGGAAGGAGGAAGTGCAACCAGCGGACTGGACAGGGCCCAGTCTGCTCGAGCGACCCAGTGGGCCGCTCGAGCGGACCAGGTACTGTCTGGGCTTCGCTCGAGCGGGCCCTGGGTCGCTCGAGCGAAGGCCAGACCTGTCCAGGGCCCGTTCTGTGACTTCTTGTGCTGCCTTTTGGACTGTTTTTAGGGGCCTGTTTGGGATGGTTGGTGAGCCATTTATGAACTTGTTTTAGGCCCATTTCGCCTCATTTATTCTATTTGTTTTGAGGCCCACAAATCTTCTTTTTAATGCTTGGAAGCCCATGAAAGTTTGGGGCTAATTTTGATAGGAAGCCCATGAAAGTTGGGATTATTTTGATACTTGGAAATTGTGAAATGGGAATGGGATCAATGAGAGAATGGTCGTGTGTGAAGTTACCCGGGAACCTTTCGAGTCTCAATACCCACTTTATCATTTAAATGTTGTGGATTTTCATTGGCATCAAACACATTCTTTATTAATCAATGTTTAAAGGTTGAATGTGTATTGAGATGATTCCTTGGTAAGTCATTAATTCATTCTCCACTACCCATTCCATTTCAAGTTCGAGAATGTATTTGTATTTGTATTCTTCGGTGAACTAATTTAAATAGCATCGGTGATTTGTTATAAAAAATCATGGGGTTTTCCATATTCGAAAGGATTGATCGTATGATTTTATACAAATCACTTTGATGTGTATTTGAGCGGTTTACCATGGATATTCGTATGTTTTCTCCGAATCGTTTTGAAAGGAGATTGGAGTGGTTTGTCACATTCGGGATTTCTTCGATGAGACTATTATTTTGATAAGACTAGTATTTTGAAAACAAAACCTCGAGGCAAGACGGGGCCAGAGCTTTGTAGTGTGAGCCCCTGAGCCAAAGGGATTATTATTATGGTTAGATTTGTATCGGTTCGAGTTTTGAAAACTAAAGGCACCACTAGGCTTAGGTCATCTAGTTGGGCTGATCACCCGGCTTGGGATCTTTAATTTGTCCGCCAGCTGCAGCTTGGATTCTGTCTGTACCAACTATGGCAACGGTTCTTATCTGCCGGTCCCATTTGTATGGCTACGATTCTGATTTTGATATGCCGGTCCCATTTGTATGGCTACGGTTCTGATCCTATTTCCCGTCCCACGTGTAGTGGCTATGGTTCTGTCTGCTCTTGTTACTTCGGTAATAGGAGAATATAGCTATGTGTGGTTGCCAATATTTTATCTGTTTTATGATTCTTATTTGTTTATACTCACTATATTCTTGGAGCTTGCTAATGTTTATGATATTGATCTTTCATCGTATTGTTGTCATTATTTAGGATTTGAAATGTATTTCCAACTATCAAATGTTTTATGCGGGCTACTATCTTTTCGAGATGTTCGTACTTCTGAGACTGTTCTTTTATTTGCTTTGATAACTTATGTTTGGTCTTTTGATCATTTTATCATGGTTTATTGCTATTATTGTTTAGACTCTTTATTCGGTTTTACGATGATTTCATCAGGTTTTACGAATGTTCTTTTGTTTCATATTACTTGTTTATTTACTTGCCAGACCGTCGTGTCTGACCTTGTTTGTTTGGTGCCAGTTTCCTCCCTTTCTGTTTTTAGGTGTTTGATCAGAGGAGGCGGTGGGACCGCCAGTCTGACGTGAGAGGCTGCCCATTGATATCATCCAGATGTCAAGTTTGGCACCGGAGCTCGTAAAATCATTTGGGGTAGTATATTACTTAGTGGTTTATTTGTATGGCTTTGTTAGCCTTTTTCATTGGGTTTGTAATTAAGACATTTGTTAATTGTAATTTGAATATATGGGAAATAATAGTCTTGTTACTACCAGCTCAGTGTTCTTTGGATTATGATTCGTGCCAGTCTGCTTATGTGATGGCTTTATGATATTGGTTGCGTGCGACACGGAACCCGTTGGCCACGGATTCCGAGTCGTAACACCATGTATAGCTCCGCGAAAATATACTCTGATTGTGATGGAATTTGATTATCCTCATTCACGCGGATCTTGGGAAATATAACAAAAGTTTTAAATTATCCCAAAATTTCGCACCCCGAGGTCGGATCACTGCAGGGCCCGGTTTCGGGGTGTGACAAAGATGCTCATCAGCATAAGACATATCGTACCAGGTCAAGTAGGAACAAGATAACAATTATGCTAAAAACCATATCTGGGGCAAGACTAGTTACAAGGCACGAAACTTGAAATGTACAAGTGAAATCTGGTAAAATCAGGTACAAATGGATTCTATAAATCTCCGGGCTAAGTATTGAAGGTCCAAGATTTAAATCAATATGTATAGGGTTCCGTATGTTAGGTTTGATAAACATTTGGTACTCTTTAAGAATTAAAAACATTCCGGGACCTTACATACGTTGACAAATCTAAGGATCTTAACAATATAAAGATGATGAGGTTTCTTCTTCAATATAGTTCCATATAATTCTTCTCCCATATAGTTCCACAAGTTCCCCAAAAGAAACCCATCAAGATTGAAATTTTGGTCAACCCTCGGTTGGTTTATCGGTTAACCGACAGGGTCATGTCAGTCGACTGACAACCTTGACCGACGGCTAGTCGAGTCCAGAAATGGGGAGAAAACAGCTCTCGGGAATTGGAACTGAGGGGCTGTCGGTTCATTGTCGACTAGGCCGACACTTCAGCATTAGAAATTGTAGAAAAATGCAGCTCTCTGGATTTGGGACCGAGAGGGTGTCAGCTCCCTGTCGGTTGGCTGTCGGTTAGTCGATAGGCTAACCGACATTACTGTGAACACCAAATTCTGTAGCTATTTTCAGTCCCTTCTTTCTCCAAACGCTCCTCATTTTTAAGGGTCACATCGCTATAATAAAATGAGCCAAAAGCTCCTCCATTTCATCATTCAAACCCTCCATTCCTAACACTTCAAATTCCGTATTCAACCTCATCCATCCTTCCATCAAAATCCCATTCATACAACCATCCATTTCAACACATTCAATCAAGTGATGACCCATCATTCATGAAAATCCATATGTACTATAAACAAGCTTTAACAAAATCATATGCCACCATTTCCAAGATATTAAACAATATAACAAGACTCATCAATATGCATTTTAAAAGCAATGGAAACTATATAAAAAATGTAGATGAGAATACATATGAGATCACCAAAATAATTAATGTAAATCAAGATTTTCCATAAACATGTTAGTATTCAAAAATCATCCTTTCAAAAGCAATAGAAAATCATAGTGAAAAGCATGATTAAAGGCAAATATTAAATCATTAAGAACAAGTGATGAAAATCCATAATTTTCTCATAAAACATGTTAACACTTGAAATCATCCATTCATCCACTTGCCTTGGGTCCAAGCTAAGCAAATCGAAGCTCAAAACACTATTAAGATCAACCTACAAGCAAAGCCAATAAAACCCCCAAAAACAAACCCATCTTAGAACCCAAAAATGGTAAATCAATAAAGACAAAGAATGGGGTACACAAAGTTAGGGAAATGAGACCTAAGGGGATGCCATTGCTCAATAATACAAGATGGGAAGGAGTCCTCACCTCTAGGGCCATCAATCAACAAGAAAGAGCTTGAAATAGGGGCTGCCCAGCTGAGATTCGCACAAAAATGGTGTCAAACGAGAAAGGAGATGAAGGGGAAGAAGTTGCCGGAGTTCCCTCGTCGGATTGGTGGCTTGGAGGCTCCATTTGAGCAAGAGAAATGGAAGAAAAGGGAGAAGAAGGCTGCTGGTACTGTAGCTGGGAGTTGCAGTCGATGGAGAGGGGAAAAATGAGGGAGGAGAAGAGGGTTGGAACTTTTTATAATGGGTGGGTGTGGGGTCCACACTTAAGTAGAACTAGAAATGGAAATTAGAGGGCTTTCTAGACCTCGGATCAAGAAACTCAAAACATGAAAAGTGTCCGGAAAAAAATTATCTTTCCAACAAGGTTAACATTGACATACTTCCGGGGTCTACAGAAAAAGTCAACTGTTTGGTCAAAGGGATCAAAATAATAGATTTAAGTGTTAAGACATCGATTTCTAGGCCTCAAATGCTGATCGACCAAGAAGAGAGAAATGTTTCTTATAAAATCTAGTTTCCAAAAAGTATATATTTGGCAAGGTTCTGGGATCTCAAAATTTGGGTCCAGATTTAGTGTAAAAAAAGACTGATTTTGCCCCCAGGGCTAGAAAAACTGATTTTCGGAGCTTCGGATGGGCACGGAGTGAACACGAAAGTTGTAGGGAATGGCGAGATTAGTCAAAGGAAGCTGAAATGGAAATTTTTAGAAATCGAAGAGAATCCCTCCAAAATGACCACACAAAACAAATAGGACCATACGGTCACTGTCTAGGTTCACTGGCTCTCAAAACTTCCCAAAACCAAAGAAAATATAATCAAACTTAGAAATTCGATCAAACAACTGGTAAACCCATTGAGAAAACAAATCCATAATTAAAACCATGCTAAATCAGGAAATCTGGGGTCGGGTTCTCACAGGACCCATCTCCCCTCTGTATATAAGGAGAGCCCACCTTCTTTTTCTTATTCTTCTTGCTCTAAAAACATTATGGGAGAAGTTGGCTAGCTTCCCTAGGGTTTTCTCTTCTTTTTCTTGCTTCTTCATTCTCTCTTCCACTCCAATCTTGCACCAATCAAGAAATGGGACTCATCTTCTTCTTCCTCACCTTGCAAGCTTCCCATGAATGCCATTGGAGGAGAAATATAGCTATCCTAGGGTCTTCTTTGAGCACTCTCTTGTCATTTGAGGAACCTACAAGTAAGTCATATTCTTCAACTTCTAGATAGGTGTTTTCCTAGCCCTAGAGAGGCTCCATCTTCATTTTTAGGAGCTCTCTCCTCATTGTTCATTGTGTTGACTTTTAGGGTTCCATTTTGGGGGTTTTTGTAGCTTGGTGGTTTGTGGCTTGGAGAGTGTTTAGAGCTTGGTTAGCTAGTTGAAGACCCAAGGCAAGTGGATGAATGGATGTTTAAAATGTTTTCATGATTTTTGAAAAAAAATGAAATTTCTTACTTATCTTGATCTACGCTTTCACTATGATTTATATTGCTTTTGAAATGAGCATATTGATGGGTCTATCTCTCTTGTTTCAAATCTCCTGGTAATGTATACATTGGTTCTGGTTACTTCTTGTCTTGTGTTACTTATGGTTTTCATGAATGATGGGTTTTCTTTCTTATGATTGGATATGAATGGAAGGGGGTGATTTGATGTGTTTTGAGGAGGTTTGGTTGGTGGATTGAATGTGGTTTAAAGGAGGTCCTGAACCCCTCATATATAAGTAGGAATGGAGGATCCATGGGATTGGAAGAATGGAAGGAAAGAAAAGCCCGGAATGCACTACTATGCAGTTTCTGGATAGTTCGCTCGAGCGAACTTGATAGGTCGTTAGAGCGAACCCCAACCGGAGGCTGGTTGGCTCGAGCGAATCCCTCCCAGAGAGCCAACTATGCTTTGGGCCTCGGTCAATGCAGGAGAACCTGAAATTATGTTCTAAGGCTTGGGGAGGAATTGTTTGGAGCCCCAGTGTGATTGTAAGACAATAAAGTGCAATGTGGAGCTTGATTGAGAAAGAAACCCCATCCCGAAGATTCATTGAGGATTTTTAGGGCTTGTCAAGTTGTGTAGGGAGCCTTGAATGTCCTTAATTTTATTGAGTACCAAGCTAGTGACAAAAACCAACATACGTGACCCGTATACACTTTGACATAAATCTTGAACCCTCAATGTATGTTTCGGAATCTTGCAAAAACCCTTTTATGCTTTCTTTTACTTGGATTTTATACGTACTCTCCTGTTTTCATATGATTTTATTAGCCATGCTCCAGAGATATTGATGTATGCACTTTTAGTGTTTTGTTAGCCCTGTACATGCATGACTAAATGTGAATGTGATTTATGTGCCTATGGGCACCCTGTCCCACCTGCTTGGGAGTTATACTCCTACTTGTATATAAATGTATATGTCTTGATTTCTTTCATGTAACCTATAAGTCGGCACCACTAATCTTGGACAACCTTGTCGACTTGATCCACCGACTTGGGGTCCCCCTCTTGCTCCTGCCAGCTGCACTCTGGGTCCTACCTGTCCTGTTACCCGGCTTCGCGGCCGTGGTCTTGTCTAGTTATATGTACATATTTAGTTGGTTCTTGCCACCTCGAGTGCCCGAGACCAACGCCTCTAGCGTAGTGATGGAGGACTTAGCTCAGTGTGGTTGCCATCTTGCCAGTTCCCCGTTCTTTGGTACTGATGGACCGCGCATTCATGCTCGGTGCTACCGAGGTCGGCGGACGTGGGAGTCCGTTGGGAACGATCCTTTCGCGCCCGAGGGGGCAGAAGTGGGTATCAACATATTTTTTGTGTGGGTGTGCCAGATTTTCTATTTTACTTGGAATTGCAAGTAAAATGGAAATCAACTTCTTTCAAGTTTCTCATTGCACATATAGTTAAGAAAAGAGAAACTTTCTTGATTTGCTGTGAAAGGCAATTTTTTTTGGCATTTATAGACGATTTTTGGCATTTATAGCCGATTTTGGCATTTATAGCCGATTTTTGGTGTTTATAGCCGATTTTGGCGTTTATAGCCGATTTACAATTCTTATCAATAATGAAAGACAAGAGTTGTGATTTTTGTCTCTTTTGGAAAAATACAAACTACAATGAAAATCAAGAAAAGGAGGATCTAACTTCTTAGGAGATTGTGTGGGACTCATTCAGATTGACAGTCGCAAGCCATATGTGGACTTCGCCATCATCCATGCAGATGAGAACAGATGATGCTCTTGATTCGCTTGGCTTGGCTATAACCTCAGATTTTTAGAGGACAAAGACCAAGAGGAGGTCCTATGTCCAACAAAAATCTAAGTAGACGGGCTGAAAAGCCACGTCTAAGCCATTGGAGGCAGAAGGAGAAGGCAAGGACCTTGGGGGGGGGGTATCCCCCCAAGAAACTTTTGTCACCTTATAGCAGTGGTCGGTGCAAAACTTCAGTAGAGTTTTCTCTCTATCTTTCTCTGGATTTTTTATGCTTTTTTCTGATATGGGATCTCTATTTTTCTTCCGATCTGGATTTCTTTGGAGTGTTCTCCTATTTATCGGCACTTGGTAGCCATTTAAGAGAGTTTATGGGCTTTAATTGTCATTAAGCCGCATAATGGGAGGAGTTACAAGTTTTAATTCATTTACTTTATAACTCCTTTTTCTTGTCTTCTGATTGGCCAGTGGAGATTTAGGGAATTTAATCGCCTTTAATCGCCATGATGGGAGGAGCTTCATGGGTTAAATGCCATGAATCAATTGACTTGTAGCTCCCTAGATGCTTGCTTCTGATTGGGCCGTCCAAAGAAATGAATTAATGACTACAATAAAGCTAGCCAATTAATTGCATTAAGTGGTCGCCGAGCAGTTGAAGAGTCGCCGGCCGTGCCGCGTCTTTTGGGATTCTTCTGGCGATGATCATCGATGGATCTTCATGTAGATCGACATCGGATGACCATGTAACTTCAGGTATTGGTTGCCAACAGTGGGTCGGTGTCATCTGTCCTGTCGATTTCTAGATCGGTCGGGTAGAAAGCACACTTTTTTGGTTGACCGATTGGCGATCAATGTTGATTTTGATACTCTTGATGATTGACCCGTGATTTTGACGGATGTCAAAGGATTTGGCACCTCAAAAGTATGAATTTTGGAAAATCCCAGGAGTCGGAAGCTTCGAATCACGAAAAGCTACGAAAAATGGGCCTTCCGGGGCCAACCCAGCGATTACGGGCTCCATGGTCGCCGGCGACCATGGGCCAGGGTCGCAGACCTGGGGGGAATTTCCCCCCGTTTGTCCCGTTTTGCGGCCATTTTTTATGTTTTTCGATTCTTTTTCTTTTGTATTTTTTCTTGACATTTTTGATCATTTATTAGCATGATTTCCCTCTAGAAAACTTGATGAGAATCCTTGCATTTTGGATTACAAAGTTTCCAATTTTCCGAGAAAGCCGAAGACTTTGTTGCGTAGAGCTACTGATTTTCCGTCAGAAGCTGAAACTGGGCCAACGATGTCGGAATGACCTGAGATTTGAGGTGAAGCCTCCTGAGCAATAAATAAGACCAACCATAGGCTTTCATTTGAGTTTTGAAGCCGTTTGGGGTCCCATCGCTAGTAGACTTGATTTTGTCGCGATGAAGATGTCGCGGCTTGATGTGCGGTCAACCGAGGTCCGATTGACTTGAAATTTGACAGGGAACCTATTGGAGTCATTTTAAGACGATCCATAGGCTCTTTCTTGGAAACCATGGTCTCGGGGAGCTTCGCCGCCGAGAGGCCTGATTTGGCTTTCGAGCGTCAAAGTCTGGTCAAATGTTGTCGAAATGACTTGAAATTTGATGTGTAGCCCTTTGTACGCATTTTGAAGCCGTCCATGTGCTCTATCTGACGAGTGATGGCCTCGGTGATTCTCGCCGCCGAGAGGCTTGATTTAGCTGTTCGAGGGTTGCTGTAGGGTTAAACGTTGTCGGTTTGACTCGGAATTTGACGTGGAGCCTTTTGGATGTATTTTGAGACCATCCATCGGCTCTGATCGAAGATTTGGTGTCTCCGATGCTTTCACCGCCGGGAGCTCCTTTTCAGCTGCCGGAGAAGCGAAGTTAGGCCAAATGATTTTGAAATGGCCCAAAACTTCTTGTGTAATCCTCTTTTGGCTGTCTTGAAAGATCTTGCAGTTTTTGTTTGATTCTGATAAGATTTGATTTTTTGGAAGTAGCACTGCCTATTTATGGCAGGTTGCGACTTCATGTAGCTTTTTAGATCTTGAATAAGCAAAGTGATATTTTTTGTGTCAACAAATGCCCCCTCGAGGTGCAGAGACGAGTTGTTTAACTTTTGTAGTCGATGTGCCTCAAAGAGATTTTTGAAGGAGATCTTCTGACTTAACCAAGAGTCTTTGAGCAGTCTTTCTTTTGGTATTTGTAGCCTTGAGCTTCCAGGGGAATTTTATAGTAGTGAAAGGGATCACGTATCATCTCGAGGCAAAGTTTTGAAGATGACATCAGGGATATGGATTTGGGTTTTTGTTTTTAACCTTGTGACCTAACAAGCTCTATGTGGCAGGTTAGGGGGTCGGGTTTGGTTTTGACCGTGTGACCCAACAAGCTGTATGTGGAATGTTGGGGGCTTGATTTTGGTTTTGATCTTGTGACCTAACAGGCTGTATGTGGCAAGTTAGGGGATCAGGTTTTGGTTTTTGGTTTTGGTCTTGTAACCTAAAGAGCTGTATGTGGCAAGTTAGGGGACCAGAATTTGGTTTGGATTTTTGTGGAATGTCAATTTCTAGATTTTGGCTCAATTATATGAGGCTGGATGGTTTGATTTTTGGAAGCTCATGGGGCTTGGAATTCTTTTTTGTATGGTCCAATCAACTCAAAAGAGGCATGGAACCATTTTTGTAAGCTCTTGGTAAGAGGGATTTCTCTTTGACTAAAAGCCTAAATATTTTTTTTTTAGTGCCTAGGTGGTCAAACCTGACTCATATGGGCTAACCCATGGGACCTTAAGCTTTTGAAATGGCTGAGATCACATATGGTGTCATTTTTGTAAAGAATATCTAAAATATCTCCTTTGGATATAGAATATCTAAGAATATCTTTATTTGGAGAGAATCCCTCATGTTCCTTTTATTTTGGGAGAGAATATCTCAAGATATCTTTCTTTGGGAGAGAATATCTCAAATCTCCTATCTTTTGGGAGAAAATCTCTCATTGATTTCTTTTTGGGAGAGAATCCCTCAACATATCTTTCTTTTGGGAAAGAATCTATCTAATTTCTTTCTTTTGGTAAGGTTACTAATTAGTAACACTTACCTCTTTCTTCTTTCCTTCTTTGGTTTGCTCTCTTCTATAAAAGCAAGGAGGAGGCTGGATCTCTTGCTCTTATTGCTTTCTTTTGCAACAATCCCAAGAGGGCTTCAAGACCAAGAGTTCTTCTTCTTCAATATCTTCAAGACTGTCTTCTTCTTCTCCATCAATGGCTTCAAGTAAGTTCCCTTTTTCAAGAAAACTCCATTGTAGGAAATAGGATGATAGAAAAAGTTCTTTCTTTCTTTTCTTTTCTTTTTTTTTCTTTTTCACGTGTTTTCCCTTTTTTTTCACACGTTTTTTTTTCTTTTTTTTCTCGTGCTTTTTTTTTTGCACTTTTTTTTTCTTTTGTGGGCCGTACGGACAGATCCGTACAGATCTGGCCGTACGGCCACGTGGCCTGTGGGCCAACCTCTTTTTTTATTTTCTTTTCTTTCTCCCCTTTTTTTTTGAGAAATTTTTTTTTCTTTTTTTTTTGCTCATCATGATAATGCATTTTTTGGCAAACCAAGATGTTCATGCATGAATTCTTTTGTAAATTGAATTTGTTGCATGATGTGATAGCATACGTGAAAGTTTTTGCGAATTTGGGAATTTGGAGCTCGCAGCGATGTTGTGCCCTTCCTGATTTTGCGGAGACTTTGGGGTTTCGAAAGTTTGGAGTTTCGGAGCTCGCAGCGATGTTGAGCCCATCTTGAAGCTTTCTCTTTCTTTCGGAGTAGTTCCTTTTCTTCGGAATTGCCCCAGAATCATGTCAAAATTTTGCCAGATTTTTTTTAGCGAAATTCTATCATTTTGATGATTGATCTTTTTCTTTTCCAACCTTTATAGGTGGTTCCTCCAGAACGAACAAGGGTAAAGAGCCTGCTACAAGCGTACCACGTCGATCTGCTAGATCTTCTAATCCGGCTGTACAGCAGGCTTGGGAGAAGGTCCAGTATCTTGAGAGAAACCTCGAAGAGTACGATTCTCTCAACAAAGATGAGATGAGGCAGCGACTGATCGCTCTCAAGGGAGAGAAATTTTATAAGATCATGGTAAGCAGTCGTCCATGGTTAATAGACAATCAGAGGGTTTTGCCCAAGCCTACCTTCTTCTTTGGTGATGTCGTCCCTGACGACGTGACATACCAGAGGAGATGTTTTCAGTTCTCTTACACAGCTGATGGTGAGGAGAGAACTATTGTTACCCAGTCGACGTCTAATCGCACCATCTCGATTATGAGCCTTGCTCCCACGTGCTCTAAGAGGGAAGATTGTCCAAGTTGGGTGAGAAGGACAAATGTAATCAAGACCGGGGTTTTTTTTGGCGGTTCTCCTGGATATGCGAAGAAGTCGCCTGCTGACATGGACATGTTGATGCCGGCAAGCGGCTACCAGGGCTCTGATTATCCGTCGGTCGATTTGGGACCGGTGGGCCTTGGCATTTTCAGCAGTGACGACAGTAATTGGGTAAAGCCTTTTCGACTTCATGGCTGTTTCAGTGCTGACTCCGAGTGGAAGTCGTGGACTGATCGCGTCCTGCTGATTGGTGGCGCCGTTTTGAAGGAAGCCAGGATTTTTTATGCGGTCCACACCTTTAGGGAGACCGTGATCTTTTCCGACGAGGCCTTCATGGCTATGTTGGAGTCATTCATTCCACAAACCAATACCTTCATTATGACGAATGGTGATATTGGTTTCTCTTTGAAGGAGCTGAGCGCCATTAATGGATTGCCTATCCTTGGCAGATTCTATGAGGAGTTTATGCCGATCGACAGCGTCCTTGAGGAGCAGTCAGAGGAATTCATGCTTTTGTTCTTTCAGCTCGTCGCCTTCTATAATTTTTTGAAGGAGAAGTAGGGCTCAAAAGTAAGACCCAGCAGTTGGAAGAGTTTTAGCTCTTTGTCTCCCAACTTCTTTGAAAGTGGGGAGCCTTCTGATAGCATGACCCGGGAAGACAGGGCTAAGGATCCGGGTTCGAAGAAGATTTTGGCTATGCAAGAAGAGTTGAGAGATTTCTTTGCGAGTACAAATGCCATATGTCCTGACATTGCACTGCGGAGAGATCTCGCTGTTTACCTCACTTTTTTGCTACGTGAGGCTATTTTTGTTGGAGGAGATGGAACGCACATCAGGCCGCATTGTATTTTTTCGGCTTGTCAGATGGCGTTTGGAGAGCAGCTTGCTTTGGTGCCAGCTTCTTTACTCCTACTTGTGTACCGAACTACAGGCTGCTGCTTTTTTGGTTCGGCTTGGGCTTCCTATGAATAGGGTATTTTCAACCCATATCTTTTATTCGTGGTTTGTATACCACTGTCCTGGCTTCCACCGGCTAGGTACTGTACAAGATGATGATCCTCTCATGATTCGACTGGCTAAGGTTAAAGCCGTGTCCGAATCACTTTTGTTTGCCTGCATGAGGATCCGACGGTTCAGGGACGTCGAGATGGGACAGTCTTCAGTGAAGCTTTCTCCGGAGTTGCAGAAGAAGGCTTTTGACTTTGGTGCCTCCCGAGACTCTACCCAGGAGTGTCGGGAAGGGTCGGGAAGGCATTACTCCTTGAAAAATGCAGAGAAAGAGTGGCTTTTCAGCATATGTGTTGGCACGATGGTGTACCATAGACATCTTTTCGTCGATATCCAGCCGTATGTGCCTTCTCGCTTTGCTATGCAATTGGGCTTTTCTCAAGGTGTTGTTGGAGCACCTTCAAGCATGGTGAAGCGCTTTGGAGGTTTGCAGGACGGCAAAAATGCATGGGCTTTGTATAGTGCTGAAGACACTACTGCCATGATTTCTTATCCTGTGTTGTCGACTTTTTGAACTGCCGGCTTCGCGAAGTGGTTTGCGGAGACCTTTTCGGCATATCGGGGGCTTTCCAAGAAGGAGCTTGATGTGAAGCTATCATCTGGAAAAGGCCTTGGAAAGTCGGATGGGATCCGATGAGAGGAAGTTTGGGCCTTCCTTTCTGGAGAGAAGTACAAGATAGGCTTTCTCGGTGACCAGGGTGTCATTGGTTCTGAAGCTGTTCGAGAAATACCTAATGAGGCTTTAGAGCAGCTAGAACAAGAGGAAGCTGAGCTTGACGCTTGGATGCAAGTGGCACAGAGGCGAGCTTCCGTGGAGTTTATTGACATGGGTAGACCATCCAGTGAGGAGTCAAGTGGGAGACGTGACTCTGACAGTGGTACAGGTTCCTCTAAGAAGCAGCCCGCAGCAGTAAGAGGAAGATGAGTCATCATCGCAGCAAGGGGCAACATGAAGATTCTCCTGATTTGGAAGTTCCTCTTACTATCAATGAGGAGGTGCCAGGGAATGCTAACGAGCCTCTAAAAAAGAGAAGCCGAGAAGAAGAGACCGCCGATGAAGGAATGATTCTTCCTCTTTCTCTTTCTCTTTCTTTCATGGAATTTTCCATGTCTTGATTTGCTTTCTCCCCCTGCTGCTCTTTTTTTTTAGCAGAGGATGAAGACTTGGCGATGCCTGAGGTTCCTGCCGATGAGGTGGTGATGGATCCAGTCGGGGCACCTGAAGAAGAACTGAGGGACTCTGGAGTGAATCCAGAATCTCCAACTGGTATGACTTCTTTTGCTTTTATTTTTTTTATCTGTGACTTGGTTTGCTAACATTTTTCTTGTTAGCTGACTTGCCACAGGATTCGGATGACTTTTAACCATCGACGGATGCAAATGTTGACAATGCTTCCGATGAGTTCATGGAGGAAGAGAGTGTTCCACCAGTCGTCAAAGAAGATATTTTATAGTTATAACCCTGATAATGATTTTTTAAACAAGATCATATTCATACCTTTTTGTGTTTCTTTGGCAGGTTTTGATGCGACAGAGGGGAGTCCATTGCTTCCTTTAGAACCAGAGCAAGGAATGCCAGAGGTTGATCCAGAGGTAAAGACTCCTGCAACCAATTCTGACACGGTGGAAGAGGTACCTGATGGACCAGCGCATTCTGCCCGCTCGGTTCTACCGAGGTCGGCGGACGTGGGAGTCCGTTTGGGTCCGACCCTTTCGTAACCGGAGGGGGAGAGGCGTGCATCAACATTTCTTTTGTGTGGGTGTGCCAGATTTTCTATTTTACTTGGAATTGCAAGTGATGATCCGGAGATCAACCTTCGCAAGTAAAAAGGAAATCAACTTCTTTCAAGTTTTCCATTGCACATATATTTAAGAAAAGAGACATTTTCTTGGTTTACCGTGAAAGGCGATTTTTTTGGCATTTATAGCCAATTTTGGCATTTATAGCCGATTTTTGGCGTTTATAGGCGATTTTGGCGTTTATAGCTGATTTACAATCCTTATCAATAATGAAAGACGAGAGTTGTGATTTTTGTCTCTTTTAAAAAAATACAAACTACAATGAAAAGCAAGAAAAGGAGGATCTAACTTTTCAGGAGATTGTGGGGGACCCGTTCAGATTGCCGGTCGCAAGCCATATGTGGACTTCGCCATCATCCATGCAGATGAGAACAGAGGATGCTATTGATTTGCTTGGCTTGGACTATAAGCTCAGGTTTTTAGAGGACAAAGACCAAAAGGAGGTCCTATGTCCAATAAAAAACTAAGTAGATGGGCTGAAAAGCCACGTCTAAGCCATTGTAGGCAGAAGGAGAAGGCAAGGACCTTGGGGGGGGGGGGGAACCCCATGGGACTTTTGTCACCTTGTAGCGGTGGTCGGTGTAGAACTTCCACTGAGTTTTCTCTCTTTTTTTCTCTGGATTTCTGTGATTTTTTCTGATCTGGGATCTGTCTTGTTTTTCCGATCTGAAATTCTTTGGAATGCTCTCCTATTTATAGGCTTTTAGGTAGTCATTTAGGAGAATTTATGAGCTTTAATTGTCATAGAGCTACATAAAGGGAGGAGTTACAAGATTGAATTCTTTATTTTGTAAGTCATTTTTCTTGGCTTCTGATTGGCCGAAGGAGATTGAGGGCATTTAATCGCCTTTAATCTCCATGATGGGAGGAGTTTCATGGGTTAAATGCCATGAATCTCTTGACTTGGAACTCCCAGATGCTTGCTTCTGATTGGGCCGTCCAAAGAAATGGATTAATGACTGTAATAAAGCTAGTCAATTAATCGCATTAAGTGGTTGTCGAGCAGTTGAAGAGTCACGGGCCGTGCCGCGTCTTTTGGGATTCTTCTGGCGATGATCAATGATGGATCTTCATGTAGATCGATATCAGATTACCATGTAACTTCAGGTATTAGTTTAACAGCGGGTCGGTGCCATCTGTCCTGTCGATTTCTCGATCAGTCGGGTAGAAAGCACACTTTTTTTGGTTGAACGGTTGGCGATCAATGTTGATTTTGATACTCTTGATGATCGACCCGTGTTTTTTACGGATGTTAGAGGATTTGGTGTTTCAAAAGTATGAATTTTGGAAAATACCAGTGGTCAGATGCTTCGAATCGCGAAGAAACTGTGAAAAACGGGGTTTCCGGGGCCCTCTCGGCGATCCCGGGCTCCAGGGTCGAAGGGGCGGTTTTCCCCCCTTTAGTCCCGTTTTGTGTCCGTTTTTGCTGTTTTTTATTCTTTTTTATTCTGTATTTTTCCTTGACATTTTTTATCATTTATTGGCCTGATTTCCCTGTAGAAAACCTGATGAGAATCCTTGCATTTTGGTTTGCATAGTTTCTATTTTTCCGAGAAAGCCGAAGACTTTGTCGCGCAGAGCTGCCGGTTTTCCGTCAGAAGCTGAAACTGCGTCAAACGATGTCGGAATGACCTGAAAATTTGGAGTAAAGCCTGCTGAGCAATAAATAAGACCAACCATAGGATTTTGTTTGAGTTTTGAAGCCGTTTGGGGTCCTATCACTAGTAGACTTGCTTTTATCACGATGAAGATGTCGCGGCTTGATGTGCGGTCAACCGATGTCCGATTGACTTGAAATTTGACAGGGAACCTATTGGAGTCATTTTAAGATGATCCATAGGCTCTCTCTTGGAAACCATTGTCTCGAGGAGCTTCGCCACCGAGAGGCCTGATTTGGCTTCCGAGCGTCAAAGTCTGGTCAAATGTTGTCGAAAAGACCTGAAATTTGACATGTAGCCCTTTGTAAGCATTTTGAAGCCATACATGTGCTCTATCTGATGAGTGATGGCCTCGGTGGTTCTTAGCCGCCGAGAGTCTTCATTTAGCTGTTCGAGGGTTGATATAGGGTCAAACGTTGTCGGTTTGACTCGGAATTTGACGTGGAGCCTTTTGGATGTATTTTGAGACCATCCATCGGCTCTGATCGAAGATTTGGTGTCTCCGATGCTTTCACCGCCGGGAGCTCCTTTTCAGCTGCCGAAGAAGCGAAGTTAGGCGAAATGATTTTGAAATGGCCCAAAACTTCTTGTGTAATCCTCTTTTGGCTGTCTTGAAGGATCTTGCAGTTTTTGTTTGATTCTGACAAGATTTGATTTTTTGGAAGTAGCACTGCCTATTTATGGCAGGTTGCGACTTCATGCAGCTTTTTGGATCGTGAAGAGGCAAAGTGACATTTTTGGTGTCAACAAATACCCCCTCGAGGTGCAGCGACGAGTTGCTTAACTTTTGTAGTCGATGTGCCTCGAAGAGATTTTGTGAAGGAGAGCTTGTGACTTGACCAAGAGTCTTTGAGCAGTCTTTCGTTTTGGTAGTTGTAGCCTTTTGAGCTTCCAGAGGAATTTTATGGTAGTGAAAGGGATTACGTACCATCTCGAGGCAAAGTTTTGAAGATGACATCAGGGATGTGGATTTAGGTTTTGACCTTGTGACCTAACAGGCTGTATGTGGCATGTTAGGGGTCGGGTTTGGTTTTGACCTTGTGACCCAACAAGCTGTATGTGGAATGTTGGGGGATCAATTTTGGTTTTGATCTTGTGACCTAACAGGCTATATGTGGCAAGTTAGGGGACCAGGATTTAGTTTGGTTTTTTTATGGAATGTCAATTTCAAGATTTTGGCTCAATTTGGTAGATGAGACTGGATGGTTTGATTTTTGGAAGCTCATGGGGCTTGGAATTCTCTTTTGTAAGGTCGAATCAACTCAACAGAGGCATGGAACCATTTTTGTATGCTGTTGGTAAGAGGGATTTCTCTTTGACTGAAAGCCCAATTTTTTTTTTAAGTGCCTATGTGGTCAAACCTGGCTAATATGGGCTAACCCATGGGACTTTAAGCTTTTGAAATAGCTTAGATCTCATTTGGTGTCATTTTTATAAAGAATATCAAAAAATATCTCCTTTGGATAAAGAATATCTAAGAATATCTTTACTTGGAGAGATTCTATCTTGTTCCCTTTTATTTTGGGAGAGAATATCTCAAGATATCTTCCTTTGGGAAAGAATATTTCATTGATCCTATCTTTTGGGAGAAAATCTCTCATTTATTTCTTTTTGGGAGAGAATCCTTCAAGATATCATTCTTTTGGGAAAGAATCTTTCTAATTTCTTCCTTTTGGTAAGGTTACTAATTAGTAACACTTACCTCTTTCTTCTTTCTTTCTTTGGTTTGCTCTCTTCTATAAAAGCAAGGAGGAGGTTGGATCTCTTGCTCTTATTGCTTTCTTTTGCAATAATCCCAAGAGGGCTTCAAGACCAAGAGTTCTTCTTCTTCAAGATCTTCAAGACTTTTGTTCTTCTTCTCCATCAATGGCTTCAAGTAAGTTCCCTTTTTTAAGAAAACCCCATTGTAGAAAAAAAAGTTCTTTCTTTCTTTTTTGTTTCTTTCTTTTATTTTCTTTTTTTTCACATGTTTGCTCTGTTTTTTTACACTTTTCTTCTTATCTCCTTTTTTTTCATGCTTTCTCTTCTTTTTTTTTTGCATGCTTTTTTTTTTCTTTTTGTGGGCCGTAAGGATCTGGCCGTATGGCCACGTGGCCTGTGGGCCAGCCCTCTTCTTTCTCGCTTTTTTTTTGTTTTCTTTCTCACTTTTTTTTTTCGAGAAAGTTTCTTTTCTCTTTTTTTTGTTCTTTTTCTTTCTCCTTTCTCCTTTTTTTTTTGAGAAAGTTTCTTTTCTTCTTTTTTTTTCTCATCATGTTAATGCATTTTTTTATTTTTTATTTGCAAACCAAGATGTTCATGCATGTATATTTTTTTGTAAATTGAATTGAAGCATGATGTGATAGCATACCTGAAAGTTTTCGCAAATTTGGGAATTTGGAGCTCGCAGCGATGTTGAGCCCTTCCTGATTTTGCGGAGACATTGAGGTTTCGAAAGTTTGGAGTTTCGGAGCTCGCAGTAATGTTGAGCCCATCTTCAAGCATTCTATTTCTTTCGGAGTAGTTCCTTTTTTTCGGAATTGCCCCGGAATCATGTCAAAATTTTGCCAGATTTTTTTTAGCGAAATTCTGTCATTTTGATGTTTGATCTTTTTCTTTTCCATCCTTTGCAGGTGGTTCCTCCATAACGAACAAGGGTAAACAGCCTGCTTCAAGCGTACCTCGTCGATCTGCTAGATCTTCTAATCCGGCCGTTCAGCAGGCCTGGGAGAAGGTCCAGTATGTTGAGAGAAATCTGGAAGAGTGCGACTCCCTCAACAGAGATGAGATGAGTCAGCGACTGATCGCTCTCAAGGGAGAGGAATTCTATAAGATCATGGTAAGCAGTCGTCCATGGGTGATGGAAGATCAGAGTGTTTTACCCAATTCTACCTTCTCTTTGGTGATGCCGTCCCTGATGACATGACATACTAGAGGAGATGTTTTCAGTTCTCTTTCACAGCAGATGGTGAGAAGAAGACTGTTGATACCCGGTCGACGTTTGATTGCACCGTCTCGATCATGAGCCCTGCCCCCACGTGCTCTAAGAGGGAAGATCCTCCAACTTGGGTGAGAAGGACAAATGTAATCAAGACCGGGGTTTTTGTTGCTGGTTCTCCTAGATATGCGGAGAAGTCGCCTACTGACTTAGACATGTTGATGCCAGCCAGTGGTTACCAGGGCTCTGATTATCCATCGGTCGATTTGAGACCGGTGGACCTTGGTATTTTCAGTAGTGACGGCAGCAATTGGATAAAGCCTTTTCGACTTCGTGGCCATTTCAATGCTGACTCCGAGTGGAAGTCGTGGACTGATCACGTCCTGCTGATTGGTGGCGCCGTTTTGAAGGAAGCCGGGATTTTTGATGCGGTCCGCGCCTTTAGGGAGACCGTGATCTTTTTCGACGAGGCCTTCATGGCTATGTTGGAGTCATTCCTTCCACAAACCAATAACTTCGTTGTGACGAATGGTTAGATTGGTGTCTCTTTGAAGGAGCTGAGCGCCATTACTGGATTGCCCATCCTTCGCAAACTCTATGAGGAGTTTATGCCGATCGACAGCGTCCTTGAGGAGCAGTCTGAGGAGTTCAGGCTTCTGTACTTTCAGCTGGTCGCCTTCTATGATTTTTTGAAGGAGAAGGAGGGTTTCAAAGTTAGATCCAGAGTTGGAAGAGTTCTAGCTCTTCGTTCCCCAACTTTTTTGATAGCAGGGAGTCTTCTGATAGTGTGACCCAGGAAGCCAGGGCTCAGGATCCAAGTTCGAAGAAGATCTTGGCTATGCAAGAAGAGTTGAGAGATTTCTGTGCGAGTACAAACGCCATATGTCCTGACATTGCACTGCGGAGAGATCTCGCTGTTTACCTCACTTATTGGCTTGGTGAGGCTATTTTTGCTAGAGGAGTTGGAACGCAGATCAGGCAGCATTGTATTTTTCCAGCTTGTTAGATGGCGTTTGGAGAGCAGCTTGCTTTGGTGCTAGCTCTTTACTCCTACCTATGTACCGAACTGTAGGCTGCTACTTTTTTGGTTCGGCTTGGGCTTCCCATGAACAGGGTATTTTCAACCCATATCTTTTATTCATGGTATGTGTACCACTGTCCTAGCTTCCACCGGCTGGGTGCTGCACAGGATGATGATCCTCTGATGATTCGGCTGGCTAAGGGCAAAGCCGTGTCCGAATCACTTTTGTTTGTCCGCATGAGGATCTGACGGTTCTGGGACGTCGAGATGGGGCAGTCTTCAATGAAGCTTTCTCCGGAGTTGCGGAAGAAGGATTTTGGTTTTGGTGCCTCCCGAGACTCTACCAGGGCGGGGTCGGGAAGGCATTACTCCTTAACGAACGCAGAGAAGGAGTGGCTTTCCAGCATACGTGTCGGCATGATGGTGTACCGCAGACATCTTTTCATCGACATCCAGCCTTATGTACCCTCTTGCTTTGCTTTGCGGTTGGGCTTTTCTCAAGGCGTTGTTGGAGCGCCTTCAAGCATGGTGAAGCGCTTTGGAGGTTTACAGGATGGGAGAAATGCATGGGCTTTCTATAGTGCTAAAGACACTACAACCATGATCTCTTATCCTATGTTGTTGACTTCTCGAACTGCCGGCTTTGTGAAGTGGTTCGCAGAGAGCTTTTCGGCATATCGGGGGCTTTCCAAGAAGGAGCTTGATGTGAAGCTGGCATCTGGAAAGGGCTTTGGAAAGTCGGATGGCGTCCGGCGAGAGGAAGTTTGGGCCTTCCTTTCTGGAGAGAAGCACAAGATAGGCTTTCTCGGTGACCAGGGCGTCATTGGTTCTGAAGCTGTTCGAGAAATACCTGATGAGGCTTTAGAGCAGCTAGAACAGGAGGAAGCTGAACTTGGTGCTTGGATGCAAGCGGCGCAAAGGCAAGCCTCCGTGGAGTCTACTGGTAAGAGTAGACCATCCAGTGAGGAGTCAAGTGGGAAACCTGACTCTGACAGCGGGGCAGGTTCCTCTAAGAAGCGAGCCCGCAGGAGTAAGAGGAGGAGGAGTCATCATCGCAGCAAGGGGTAGCTTGAGGACTCTCCTGACTTGGAAGTCCCTCTTACTATCAATGAGGAGGTGCCAGGAAATGCTGACGAGCCTTCAAAGATGAGAAGCCGAGAAGAGAGACCGTCGGTGAAGGTATGATTCTTCCTCTTTCTCTTTCCATTTCTTTTCATGGGATTTTTCCATGTCTTGATTTGTTTTCTCTCCCTGCTGCTCCTCTTTTTTTTTTTAGCAGAGGAAGATTTGGAGATACCTGAGGTTCCAACCGATGAGGTGGTGACGGATCCTGTCGGGGCACCTAAAGAAGAACCAAGGGACTCTGGAGTGAATCTATAATCTCCAATTGGTATAACTTCTTTTGCTTTCTCTTTTTTCTTGTGTCTTTGACTTGGTTTGCTAACATTTTTCTTGTCAGCTGACTTGCCACAGGATTTCGATGACGTTGAACCATCGATGGACGCAAATGTTGATGATGCTTCCGATGAGTTCATGGAGGAAGAGAGTGTTCCGCCAGTCGTCGAAGAAGGTATTTTGTAGTAATAACCCTGATAATGATTTTCAAACAGGATCATATTCATACCTTTTTGTGTTTCTTTGGCAGGTTTTGAGGTGACAGTGGAGAGTCCGCTGCTTCCTTTAGAACCAGAGCAAGGGATGCCAGAGGTCAATCCAGAGGTAGAGGCTCCTGGGACCAGTTCTGACACTATTGAGGAGATACCTCATGCTGAAATTCCTTCTCCAGCAACTCCAACTGGAAAGAGTTCTTTTGTTCCTCTTCCAACGGGGTATGTCATGGGCAGCCGACCGACGGAGCGGGGTGAATCTTCAGCTGGGCCATCTCTTCTTTTTGCGAAGAAGGTGGTGGTGCGGGTTCTGAGCTCTTGGATTGAGACTTTCCTTGCTGGACACTTGGATGCCGGATTTGGCATGATCCAGCATGTGCGTGAGATTCTCGGTGATGCCGAAGAGGACGGTCTGGATGTCACTGGTGCCAGGGCGATCGTTGATAGGATCATTGAGCTGGGTGACAAATGGTTTGAGGCCATGGGTTTGGCTGATGATCAGTTCTTCAAGGAGATGTTCCTGGATCCTGCTGATAAGGCTAAGTCTGACCTGGATGAGGCTACACAAAGCAGGAAGCAGATAGTCCGAGGGAAGAACTTAGAAGAGCTAGCCATCATTGGGCTGACACATGACCTTAACATCCTTGATAGGGAGGTCGATGAGGCCAGGAAACATCTTGAGCATCTGCAGGCACAAGTTCCTGCCAAGTGGGCTGCAATAACAGAGGCTCGTGACAGGGAAAGTGCTCTGATTCGTCGGGTTGCCGATGCTGATCGAGTTCTTGAAAGGAGGTCTCAAGAGAACAAACAATGGCGAACTGCTCGGGATAAGCTTCCCGGTGTGAAAGAAGGATTGCATCATTCTCCAGCATCTCATGGCAAGTTACTGAAGAAACGTGCCTTGGAATCCCTGACGGCTGAGGCCAAAAGTTTGCTTGAGGAGCTGAAATCTTGGCTGGAGATCATTTTTTGTTGAGCTCCTGTTTTTTTTTTTTTTAACATAAACTATCATTCTCTCCCTTTTTCTTTTTTTTTTGGTACCACATGTATTTTTTTGGTACTCTTTTTTTTTGTAGTGCTTGGAAACACTTTCTTTTTTTTTGGTACCTCATGTATTTTTTTGTACTCTTGTTTTTGTTTTGTTTTCCCTATGCTCACTTAAATCTTTTTGTGATGAAAGTAATTGCTAAATGGGATGTTTTTTTTTCCCTACGCTCACTTAAATCTTTTTGTGATGAAAGTAATTGCTAAATGGGATTTGATAAAAAGCTTGTCATTTTGTGAAAATCTTTTGTCAAATGATTGTTTTGGCATGGAAGCAAGATTTTTGTTTGTGGCATGGAAGCCGATTTGTGGCATTGATAGCCGATTTTGGTGGCATTTATAGCCGGGTTTGTGGCATTGATAGGCGGGTTTTTTTTTTAAAGCCAATTTTTTTTTTTGTGGCATTGATAGCCAGTTTTGTTTTGGTGGCATCTATAGCCGGTTTGGTTTTCAAAAGTGCAAGTATCGACTAAAAGTCGCCTCCCTACTGAATGTTTTTACAAGTATCGATGGAATGTCGCATCCTTGCTCATTCGGTTGCGAGTATCGATGGAATGTCTCATCCTTGCGGATTTGGGTGCAAGTATCGATGGAATGTCGCACCCTTGCTTTTCAAAAATTTTGGTTTTGCGGGTACTGACTTGATGTCGTTTCCCCATAATTTTTGAAATTTGTGGTTTTCTCGAACCTTTGGGTCATGGATATCAACCGAAATGTTGCATCTCCACTGGTTTTGGATTTCGCAAGTATCGATGAAATGTCGCTTCCCTGCTATTTTGGAAGTGTCGAATGTGGTTCACATGCTTCTGATTTGTGCGTGTATCGACTAAGCGTTGCTTCCCCGCGGTTTTTTTGAAAAACCATTTTTTTGTTTAAAGACACGAGGGTCATAAGTTTTGACCTAATACCATTTAGGCAGTAAAAGGTAGGGTGGATTAGGGTGGAAATCCTTGAATCCAGATTTTATTTCAAACCATGAATTTTGGGTTCAAGGGTTGAAAATTTTCGTCAAGTTAGGGAAAGGTTCCTAAGCTTGGATTTTTGAACAATGAAACGATGAAAGTAAGCATTGTTTAAATTTCTAGAAATTTCAACATGAAAATTCTAAAAAAGGTGGGTTTAGTTAGCATGTACCTGGAAATCGGTTTTGGCCATACAGGCATTGTTCTTATCCAGTTGGGTAAGTCTTCAAGGGTAGTACCGCTTTAAGAACTTGCCATTGATGGACCGCGCTCCTGGCGCCTGGTCCTACGGAGGTCGGCGGACGTGGGAGTCCGTTGGGTCCGACCCTTTCGTAACCGGGGGGCAAGGGCGTGCATCAACATTTCTTTTGTGTGGGTGTGCCAGATTTTCTATTTTTACTTGGAATTGCAAGTGGTGATCCGGAGATCAACCTTCGCAAGTAAAAAAGAAATCAACTTCTTTCAAGCTTTCCATTGCACATATATTTAAGAAAAGAGACATTTTCTGATTTGCTGTGAAAGGCGATTTTTTTGGCATTTATAGCCGATTTTGGCGTTTATAGCCGATTTTTGGCGTTTATAGCCGATTTTGGCGTTTATAGCCGTTTTACAATCCTTATCAATAATGAAAGACAAGAGTTGATGTGCGGTCAACCGATGTCCGATTGACTTGAAATTTGACAGGGAACCTATTGGAGTCATTTTAAGATGATCCTTAGGCTCTGTCTCGGAAACCATGGTCCCGGGGAGCTTTGCCACCGAGAGGCCTGATTTGGCTTCCGAGCGTCAAACTATGGTCAAATGTTGTCGAAATGACCTGAAATTTGACATGTAGCCCTTTGTAAGCATTTTAAAGCCGTCCATGTGCTCTATCTGATGAGTGATGGCCTCGGTGGTTCTCGCCGCCGAGAGGCTTGATTTAGCTGTTCGAGGGTTGATGTAGGGTCAAACATTGTCGGTTTGACTCGAAACTTGACGTGGAGCCTTTTGGATGCATTTTGAGACCATCCATCGGCTCTGATCGAAGATTTGATGTCTCCGATGCTTTCGCCGCCGGGAGCTCCTTTTCAGCTGTCGGAGAAGCGAAGTTAGGCTAAATGATTTTGAAATGGCCCGAAACTTCTTGTGTACTCCTCTTTTGGCTGTCTTGAAGGATCTTGCAGTTTTTGTTTGATTCTGACAAGATTTGATTTTTGGAAGTAGCATTGCCTATTTATGGCAGGTTGCGACTTCATGTAGCTCTTTGGATCTTGAAGAGGCAAAGTGACATTTTTGGTGTCAACAAATGCCCCTCGAGGTACAGCGACGAGTTGCTTATCATTTGTAGTCGATGTGCCTCGAAGAGATTTGTGAAGGAGAGCCTGTGACTTGACCAAGAGTCTTTGAGCAGTCTTTCTTTTTGGTATTTGTAGCCTTTTGAGCTTCCAGGGGAATTTTATGGTAGTGAAAGGGATCACGTACCATCTCGAGGCAAAGTTTTGAAGATGACATCAGGGATGTGGATTTGGGTTTTGACCTTGTGACCTAACAGGCTGTATGTGGCAGGTTAGGGGGTCGGGTATGGTTTTGACCGTGTGACCCAACAAGCTGTATGTGGAATGTTGGGGGATCAATTTTGGTTTTGATCTTGTGACCTAACAGGCTGTATGTGGCAAGTTAGGGGATCTGGTTTTGATTTTTGGTTTTGGTCTTATGACCTAACAAGCTGTATGTGGCAAGTTTAGGGGACCAGGATTTGGTTTGATTTTTGTGGAATGTCAATTTCAAGATTTTGGCTCAATTTGGTATATGAGGCTCGATGGTTTGATTTTTTGAAGCTCATGGGGCTTGGAATTCTCTTTAGTATGGTCGAATCAACTCAAAAGAGGCATGGAACCATTTGTTTATGCTCTTGGTAAGAGGGATTTCTCTTTGACTGAAAGCCCAATTTTTTTTTTTGTGTGTGCCTAGGTGGTCAAACCTGGCTCATATGGGCTAACCGATGGAACCTTAAGCTTTTGAAATGGCTTAAATCTCCTATGGTGTCATTTTTGTAAAGAATATCCAAAAATATCTCATTTGGATAGAGAATATCTAAGAATATCTTTACTTGGAGAGAATTTCTCATGTTCCATTTATTTTGGGATAGGGTATCTCAAGATATCTTTCTTTTGGGAAAGAATCCCTCATTGATCCATTCTTTTGGGAGAAAATCTCTCATTGATTTCTTTTTGGGAGAGAATCCCTCAAGATATCTTTCTTTTAGGAAAGAATCCTTCAAATCTCGTTCTTTTGGTAATGTTACTAATTAGTAACACTTACATCTTTCTTCTTTCCTTCTTTGGTTTGCTTTCTTCAATAAAAGCAAAAAGGAGGTTGGATCTCTTGCTCTTATTGCTTTCTTTTGCAACAATCCCAAGAGGGCTTCAAGACCAAGAGTTCTTCTTCTTCAAGATCTTCAAGACTTTTCTTATTCTTCTCCATCAATGGCTTTAAGTAAGTTCCCTTTTTCAAGAAAACTCCACTGTATGAAAAAATAAAAGATTCTCTCTTTCTTTTTTTTTTGTTTCTTTCTTTTCTTCTTTTCTTTTTTTTTCTCCACGTGTTTTTTTTTTTTGCACGTGTTTTCTCCTTTTCTTTCTTTTTTTGCATGTTTTTTTTGTGGGCTGTACAGACAGATCCGTACATGGCCTGTGGGCCACGGCCTGTGGGCCATCCCTTTTTTTTCTTTTTTTTTTGTTTTCTTTCCCCCCTTTTTTTTGAGAAAGTTTCTTTTTCTTTTTTTTTGCTCATCATTGATAATGCATTTTTTTTACCAAGATGTTCATGCATGTATATTTTTGTAAATTGAATTGTAGCATGATGTGGTAGCATACCTGAAAGTTCTCGCAAATTTGGAAATTTGGAGCTGGCAGCGATGTTGAGCTCTTCCTGATTTTGCGGAGACTTCGAGGTTTCGAAAGTTTGGAGTTTCGGAGCTCGCAGCAATGTTGAGCCCATCTTCAAGCTTTCTATTTCTTTCGGGATAATTCCTTTTCTTCGGAATTGCCCCGTCATCATGTTAAAATTTCGCCAGTTTTTTTTTTTTAGCGAGATTCTGTCATTTTGATGTTTGATCTTTTTCTTTTCCATCCTTTTCAGGTGGTTCCTCCAGAACGAACAAGGGTAAAGAGCCTGCTACAAGCGTACCTCGTCGATCTACTAGATCTTCTAATCCGGCCGTTCAGCAGGCCTTTGAGAAGGTCCAGTATGTTGAGAGAAATCTGGAAGAATGCGACTCCCTCAACAGAGATGAGATGAGGCAGCGACTGATCACTCTCAAGGGAGAGGAATTCTATAAGATCATGGTAAGCAGTCGTCCATGGGTGATGGAAGATCAGAGGGTTTTGCCCAAGCCTACCTTCTTCTTTGGTGATGCAATCCCTGATGACATGACATATCAGAGGAGATGTTTTCAGTTCTCTTTCACAGCAGACGGTGAGAAGAAGTACTGTTGCTACCCGATCGACGTTTGATCGCACCGTCTCGATCAAGAGCCTTGCCCCCACGTGCTCTAAGAGGATAGATCCTCCAAGCTGGGTGAGAAGGACAAATGTAATCAAGACCGGGGTTTTTGTTGGCGGTTCCCCTGGATATACGGAGAGGTCGCCTATTGACATGTGTTAGATATCGCGATCACTGAGAGGGGGGGTGAATCAGTGATCCCTTAAAAACAGGTCCAATTTAACAACAAAAGCAAATCAAATCACACAAGGACACCAGATTTAACGTGGTTCACCAAACGGCTACGTGCACGGTTCAAAGACTGTCCAAACACCGATCTGGAACAGGTCTGAATCTATTTAGTCGCACCAACGACAAAGAGCACTAACCCTTAAGTTTCAGATAGCATCAACTATCTAGGAAGTACCTACCCCTTTACAATTTATCTGCACCAACAGGTAGGGATCACCAAACCCCTAACACCAAGCACAAACTTGATGTTCTACAGAATTAAAGTAGAGAACTTTTCTACAGCCCTTCCCCTCTACAATCTCTCTCTCTCAATCCCTTACAAATTGAAATTTAAAGCATAAAAAGAGAGACACTTATCTATGGACGAATCACCATCTTCATGAGCATATTTTCGTCCAACTTGCTGTAGAAACTTGCAGCACAACAGCACACAGCAACAACTCCTTCTCCAATCACTCTTCTCTCGAAAACCCTCTCTTTTGTTCTCTCTTCTCTTCTCTACTTATGAAAACGAACTTAGCAAGCCTTTATATAGGTTATGGTAACCCTAAAGAGTGTTCAAATTAGGCTAGAATTCGTTTAGGAAGAGTCCCAAACGAAATACATAGGTTTCCTGAATTTTCGTGCAAAACTTCTATTTCTGCGAAATTCTGGTTTTCCGAGTGTTCTACCGGTAGAACTACCGGTTTAATAGATGAAATTCTCATGTCCAAACCTCTGCTAGAATTTCAGCCACTTCTACCGGTAGAACTTGCGGTGGACTGATGGAAATCTCAGGGTCAGCCTTTTCTACCGGTAGAACTACCGGTTGACAGATGGAATTCTCGTGTCCAAACTCTCTGCTGGAATATCAGCCACTTCTACCGGTAGAACTTGCGGTTGACTGATGGAAATCTCAGGATCAGCCTTTGTTTTCTCTTTGAAGCTCTATCAACACCATACTATCAACACCACACTTGTGACATTGTGTTGACAATAATTCCAACACAAGATGATACTTGAGATACTAAACACTTCAATGCTTCATAAGACTTCTCAAGGCATCTCAAATTCCAACAATCTCCCCCTTTGGAATTGTTGGCAACACTTGGAACTTCAACACTTGGAACACTTTGAACCAGTTGACCTTCATGAAGCTTCTTCAGAACCATAAACCAACAGAATCAAGATCTTCACATTCACATTCTTGATACCAATCTCCCCCAAGCTATCATAGCATAACTTCTTCGCATAACTTGTCCTAGCATAGCTTTCTCCCCCTTTGACAACAAGTCCAAAGGGACTAACCAAGGAGCGAATAGGATATTCAAGGAATACATTGCTCCCCCTTTCAAGCACAACTCCTAAGGATTAGGAGAGTGAGTAACTCCTAATTTTCTCCGGAGATACTCGAAGACTTCCTTTGGCAGAGGTTTTGTGAAGATATCAGCAACTTGCTCAGTAGTTGGAACATATTCCAACTTTACCTCACCGTCTGCAACCTTTTCCTTGAGAAAGTGATAGCGGATTGCAACATGCTTCATTCTAGAGTGCTGAACAGGATTCTTAGAGATGTGAATTCCACTTGTGTTGTCACAGAGGATCGCCGTAGGATCCGTTGTCGGAACTCCTAGATCAGAGAGCATTTGCCGCATCCATAACACTTGCGTACAACAAGTTGCCGCTGCAATATATTCCGCTTCCGCTGTAGAAAGGGATACTGAATCTTGTTTCTTACTATGCCATGCCACCAACCTTTCACCGAGATAGAATGCACCACCGCTTGTACTCTTGCGATCATCTATACATCCAGCCCAATCGGCGTCAGAGTATGCAACAAGAGTGAAGGATTTGCCTTTAGGATACCAAATGCCAAGCTCCATGGTACCTTTCAGATATCGAAATATCCTTTTTACTGCTGTAAGGTGCGTCTCAGTTGGTGATGCTTGAAATCGAGCCACCATACCTACTGCTTGCAGAAGATCCGGTCTTGTAGCAGTCAAATAAAGCAAGCTTCCTATCATAGAACGATAAGTGGTGTGATCAACGGACGAACCCTTATCATCTTTGCTTAGCTTTGTGTTTGTTGTCATTGGTGTGCTCACTGGCTTGCTGTCTTCCATGTTAAAACGCTTCAGCATTTCCTTGATGTATTTCATCTGTGATATGAAGATACCATGTTTCAGCTGCTGAACTTGTAAACCAAGGAAGAACTTTAGTTCTCCAAGCATTGACATCTCAAATTCTTTCTTCATCTCTTCAGCAAAATTCCTGCACATTTCCTCATCATTGCCACCAAAGATTATGTCATCGACATAAACAATGACAACCAGCTGTTTGCTCAACTCTGTTTTGACATAAAGATTGCTATCAACCAGTCCTTTTCCAAAGCCGATCTTGCGGAGATAGAGGTCCAGCCTTGCATACCACGCCCTTGGCACTTGTTTCAGCCCATAAAGAGCCTTTTTCAACTTGCACACTAGGTCTGAATTTTTGCTAATGAGAAAACCATCAGGTTGCTCAATGTAGACCTCTTCTTCAAGTAATCCATTCAAGAAGGCTGACTTTACATCCATCTGAAATACCTTGAAGGTTTTGTATGCAGCCAATGCAAGAAACATACGAATGGCTTCCAGACGAGCCACCGGTGCAAAGGTCTCTTCAAAATCTATGCCTTCAACTTGAGCATAGCCTTTACAACCAACCTTGCTTTGTTTCGTATCACCTGACCATCTTCATTCAGCTTATTCCGAAAGACCCATTTAGTACCAATAACATTCTTATCGGTAGGTCTAGAAACTAGTTCCCATGTGGAGTTCTTCTCAATTTGCTCCAACTCCTCATGCATAGCTTTCAACCAACTTTCATCGAGACTGGCTTCAGCCACAGTCTTGGGTTCAATGGTGGACACAAGTGAGTAATTGCTAACTACACTTTGTCTTGTTTTAACACCGGCCTCAGGATCTCTAATGATTTGATCCTTAGGGTGTTGCTCTACCCAAGTGCTTTTCTTTCTAGGTGTAGCATCCTCTGAGTCATCCTTTGATTTCTCAGAATCATTAGGTTCAGCCACTTCATCATCAATCTCACTCGAGTCCTCATAAACTGGACTGTCATAATGAGTTACATTCTTTGATTCACGGTTTTCATCAATTCTAATATCGGCACTTTCTATGATTTTTCTGGTCCTTTTGTTAAGACATCTGTAAGCCTTACTAGAGGAGGAGTAACCCAGAAATATACCTTCATCAGCTCTTTCATCAAATTTGCCCGGATTTTGTTCAAGACGCTTGATGTAACACTTGCTACCGAAGACTCTGAAGTGCTTGACTGTTGCTTTTCTCCCAAACCATAGCTCATAAGGAGTTTTGTCTTCATGTGGCCTGATCAAGCATCGATTCTGAATGTATACAGCCGTATGGATTGCCTCCTTCCAGTATTTGTCAGCTAGCTTGCTCTCAGTTAGCATTGTGCGAGCCATCTCTTGCACGGTGCGATTTTTCCGTTCCACAACTCCATTTTGCTGTGGAGTTCTAGGGGGTGAATATTGTCTTTGAATGCCATGGTGCTCACAATAGTTAGTGAACTCTTCAGATGTGAATTCACCGCCTCGATCAGACCTTAAAATCTTGATACGTTTTCCAAGCATATTTTCAACCTATGCTTTAAACACTTTAAAACGATCAAGTGCTTGATGTTTATGCTTAAGAAACAATACCCATGTCATACGAGTATAATCATCAATGCATAACACAAAATACTTATCTCCATTGGTGCTTTAAGTTCGCATCGGTCCACAGAGATCAGTGTGCACTAGCTCAAGAGGTTTCTCATCGGTCCACAGAGATCAGTGTGCACTAGCTCAAGAGGTTTCTTTGAATGATGCTCCTTTGACTTGAACATTACCCTCGTTTGTTTTCCCTTTTGGCAAGAATCGCAAATGGGGTTGGAAGGCTTTTCAACTGTGGACATACCTCTGACAGCCTTTGAATTGCAAATCTTTGACATGTTATCAAAGTTTAGATGCTCAAGGCGTTTGTGCCACAACCAACTTTCCTCTGTCCGACTCATCAAGCAAGTCTTTTCAGCTCCATCTGACAATGTATAGAGATTTCCAGCAGTCCTAGATCCAGTAGCCACTGTTTTGCCGTTGCTACACTTCTTGATAGCAAACCCATTCTTAGTGAAGACAACTTCGTGGCCTTTGTCACAGATCTGGCTCACACTAAGCAAGTTGTGTCTCAGTCCAGACACATATAAGACCTCGTCTGATCTGATCTTGTTTGCCTTTAGCTGAACAACACCTTTTCCGCAGATTTTGGCACCATCATTGTTACCAAACTTCACTGATCCGCCTTCATAGTGCTATAATTTGACGAATTTTTCCTTATCACCTGTCATATGGCTTGAACAGCCACTATCAAGGACCCATGGTGCTGCCTTCTTTTGTGCATTGAATGTCGTTTGCACAATGAGAGATTCCTTGGAATTATCTTCCCTTTTCTTTGCCCTCCATGACTTAACTAACTTGGGTTTCTTTTGAACCTGAAATTGGTTAGCAATAGGCAACCTACAATCCCTAGTCAAGTGTCCATAATTATGACACTTATAGCACTCAATTTTGTGGCTGTTTAGGATTGAAAAAGGGTTCCTAGTCACAAATGGGCTGTTTCTAACATAGAATTTGCATTCAGCCCTTTTATGTCCATATCTATTGCAATGATAACAGTAACCATAAAATTTGAATCTTCTTTGTGGCTGGTTAGACTTCATTTCCTTTCTCACATGAATGGACTCTTTTCTAGGCTGAGTGGGGTTCACAGGTTTTGTCTTTTCAGGAGGTGTAATCTTAGAGGATTCTCCATTCTCAAATCCTAGACCAAATTTGAAGTGAGAAGGCCTTCGAACTTTCAGTATTTCATTTAGCTTCAATGTTCCATTGATTGCTTGGAATTCCTTGAGCTTTTGATTCATTTGTATATTTTCAGTCCTTGCTCCAAGGATTTCATTCTCAAGTTTCACCACTTCCTCAGTTTTGATACTGATTTGTATTTCTAGGACTTCTACCATTCTTTTATATTCTTCAACTTGAGTTTTCAAAGCAATAACTGAACTTTCAGATTCATGAAGAAGTTTCATATTTTTCTTATTTGTTTTTCGTTCCATGCTAAGCTCCTCAAGTGCGGCAATGAGTTCTTCTTCAAGATTGACCTCAGCCTCCTCTTCCTCTTCCGACTCTTGCTCCTCTTCTTCTTCAACAGTAACCATGAAGAGAGCTTCAGTTGCCTCGGCTGATTCATCATCGTCTGAAGTTTCAGACGTGCTGTCATTATATTGACTGATGAAGCTTTTTGCTTTGCCCCTCTTTCTGAAATTTTTCTTCCATTTACTCTTATCAACATAAGAGTCATCATCATTGTTTTCTTTCAGCGGACACTTCGCAGCAAAGTGACCAACACCGCCACAATTGAAGCATTTAAAGGGTAGCTTCCCTATGTACTTTCCATTGCTTCCTTTCTTCAGCTTTCTAACTAATTGAGCCTCAAGCTCATCATCATCAGTATCAGCATCATGACCAGCAGTCTCTTTTCCCTTTTTCTGAACTTTGAAGGCCGCTTCTCTATCAGATGAAGACGTCTTACCTATGCACATCTCATAGGCAGTGAGTGAACCATGCAACTCATCCATGGTAAATTCATTCAGATCCTTGGCTTCTTCTATGGCTGAGACTTTTGAATCAAACCGGGGAATAAGAGATCTTAGAACCTTTTTGACGATGACTGGTTCTTTAATCTCCTCCCCTAGTCCACGAATGTCATTCGTGACTTCATTCACTCGTTGCATATACGAGTCAACATTCTCGCTTTCCTCCATGCGAAGAGACTCGAATTGAGAGCGATGAGTTTGCAATTTCGCTTCTTTCATCTTCTCATCTCCTTCATGAATGCTTTTCAACTTGTCCCATATTTCCTTGGCTGTTTTGCATGCAATTACTTTGACCAGCTCGCTGTCCACAAGGCCACTAAAGAGTGCATTATGTGCCTTGGAGTCGTTGTCTGCTAACTTCTTCGTTACAGCATCAGTGGGTACGATGGCAGTATTGTAACCGACTCTGACAGTCTCCCAGACATCATAGCCAAGTGATTTGATGAAAGCCTGCATTCTGATCTTCCAAAAGGAGTAATTAGAACCATCAAACAAAGGTGCTTTCTTATTCCCTGTATTGGATGCCATGTGATTTGACAAGAGATCACCCTTAGCGTGTTAAGCTTATCAAGGGAGCCTTGGCGCTCTGATACCAATTGTTAGATATCACGATCACTGAGAGGGGGGGGGGGGGGTGAATCAGTGATCCCTTAAAAACAGGTCCAATTTAACAACAAAAGCAAATCAAATCACACAAGGACACCAGATTTAACGTGGTTCACCAAAAGGCTACGTTCACGGTTCAAAGACTGTCCGAACACCGATCCGGAACAGGTCTGAATCTATTTAGTCGCACCAACGACAAAGAGCACCAACCCTTAAGTTTCAGATAGCACCAACTATCTAGGAAGCACCTACCCCCTTTACAATTTATCTGCACCAACAGATAGGATCACCAAACCCCTAACACCAAGCACCAACTTGATGTTCTATAGAATTAAAGTAGAGAGCTTTTCTACAGCCCTTCCCCTCTACAATCTCTCTCTCTCAATCTCTTACAAATTGAAATTTACAGCATAAAAAGAGAGACACTTATCTATGGATGAATCACCATCTTCATGAGCATATTTTCGTCCAACTTGCTGTAGAAACTTGCAGCATAACAGCACACAGCAACAACTCCTTCTCCAATCACTCTTCTCTCCCAAACCCTCTCTTTTGTTCTCTCTTCTCTTCTCTACTTATGAAAACGAACTTAGCAAGTTTTTATTATAGGTTATGGTAACCCTAAAGAGTGTTCAAATTAGGCTAGAATTCGTTTAGGAAGAGTCCCAAACGAAATACATAAGTTTCCTGAATTTTCGTGCAAAACTTCTATTTCTGCGCAATTCTGGTTTCCCGAGTGTTCTACCGGTAGAACTACCGGTTTAACAGATGAAATTCTCATGTCCAAACCTCTGCTAGAATTTCAGCCACTTCAACCGGTAGAACTTGCGGTTGACTGATGGAAATCTCAGGGTCAGCCTTTTCTACCGGTAGAACTACCGGTTGACAGATGGAATTCTCGTGTCCAAACTCTCTACTGGAACATCAGCCACTTCTACCGGTAGAACTTGCGGTTGACTGATGGAAATCTCAGGATCAGCCTTTGTTTTCTCTTTGAAGCTCTATCAACACCATACTATCAACACCACACTTGTGACATTGTGTTGATAATAATTCCAACACAAGATGATACTTGAGATACTAAACACTTCAATGCTTCATAAGACTTCTCAAGGCATCTCAAATTCCAACAACATGGACCTGTTGATGCCATCCAGCGGCTACCAGGGTTCTGATTATTCATCGGTCGATTTGAGACTGGTGGGCCTTGGTATTTTCAGCGGTGACGGCAGCAATTGGATAAAGCCTTTTCGACATCGTGGCCGTTTCAATGCTGACTCCGAGTGGAAGTCATGGACTGATCGCGTCCTGCTGATTGGTGGCGCCGTTTTGAAGGAAGCCGGGATTTTTGATGCGGTCCGTGCCTTTAGGGAGACCGTGATCTTTTCCGACGAGGCCTTCATGGCTATGCTGGAGTCATTCCTTCCACAAACCAATACCTTCGTTGTGACGAATGGTGAGATTAGTTTCTCTTTGAAGGAGCTGAGTGCCATTACTGGATTGCCCTTCCTTGGCAAACTCTATGAGGAGTTTATGCCGATTGACAGCGTCCTTGAGTGGACAGTCTGAGGGGTTCAGGCTTCTGTACTTTCAGCTCGTCACCTTCTATGATTTTTTGAAGGAGAAGGAGGGTTTGAAAGTTAGATCCAGTAGTTGGAAGAGTTCTAGCTCTTCGTTCCCCAACTTTTTTGATAGCAGGGAGTCTTCTGATAGTGTGACCCAGGAAACCAGGGCTCAGGATCCAAGTTCGAAGAAGATCTTAGCTATGTAAGGAGAGTTGAGAGATTTCTGTGCAAGTACAAGCGCCATATGTCCTGACATTGCACTGCGGAGAGATCTCGCTGTTTACCTCACTTATTGGCTTGGTGAGGCTATTTTTACTGGAGGAGATGGAACGCACATCAGGCCGCGTTGTATTTTTTCGGCTTGTCAGATGGCGTTTGGAGAGCAGCTTGCTTTGGTGCCAGCTCTTTACTCCTACCTGTGAACCGAACTGCAGGCTGCTGCTTTTTTGGTTCGGCTTGGGCTTCCCATGAATAGGGTATTTTCAGCCCACATCTTTTATTCGTGGTATGTGTACCACTGTCCTGGCTTCCACCGGCTGGGTGCTGCACAGGATGATGATCCTCTGATGATTTGACTGGCTAAGGGCAAAGCCGTGTCCGAATCACTTTTGTTTGCCTGCATGAGGATCCGACGGCTCAGGGACGTCGAGATGGGGCAGTCTTCAGTGAAGCTTTCTCCGGAGTTGCGGAAGAAGGCTTTTGATTTTGGTGCCTCCCGAGAGTCTACCAGGGCGGGGTCGGGAAGGCATTACTCCTTGACGAATGCAGAGAGAGAGTGGCATTTCAGCATACGTGTCGGCACGATGGTGTACCGTAGACATCTTTTCATTGACATCCAGCCGTATGTACCCTCTCGCTTTGCTTTGCAGCTGGGCTTTTCACAAGGCGTTGTTGGAGCGCCTTCAAGCATGTTGAAGTGCTTTGGAGGTTTACAGGATGGGAGAAATGCATGAGCTTTCTATAGTGCTGAAGACACTACAGCCATGATCTCTTATCCTGTGTTGTTGACTTCCCGGACTGCCGGCTTTGCGAAGTGGTTCGCGGAGAGCTTTTCGGCTTATCGGGGGCTTTCCAAGAAGGAGCTTGATGTGAAGCTGGCATCTGGAAAGGGCCTTGGAAAGTCAGATAGCGTCCGGCGAGAGGAAGTTTGGGCCTTCCTTTCTGGAGAGAAGCACAAGATAGGCTTTCTCGGTGACCAGGGCGTCATTGGTTCTGAAGCTGTTCGAGAAATACCTGATGAGGCTTTAGAGCAGCTAGAACTGGAGGAAGCTGAACTTGGTGCTTGGATGCAAGCGGCACAGAGGCAAGCTTCCGTGGAGTCTACTGGCGAGGGTAGACCATCGAGTGAGGAGCCAAGTGGGAAACCTGAGTCTGACAGCGGGGCAGGTTCCTCTAAGAAGCGAGCCCGCAAGAGTAAGAGGAGGAGGAGTCATCATCGCAGCAAGGGGCAGCATGAGGACTCTCCTGACTTGGAAGTTCCTCTTACTATCAATGAGGATGTGCCAGTGGATGCTGACAAGCCTCCAGAGAAGAGAAGCCGAGAAGAAGAGACCGTCGGTGAAGGTATGATTCTTCCTTTTTCTCTTTCCATTTCTTTTCATGGGATTTTTCCATGTTCTGATTTGCTTCTTGTTTCTGCTTTTCTTTTTTTTTTAGCAGAGGATGAGTTGGTGATGCCTGAGGTTCCAACCGATGAGGTGGTGACGGATCCTGTCGGGGCACCTGAAGAAGAACCGAGGGACTCTGGAGTGAATCCAGAATCTCCAATTGGTATAACTTCTTTTGCTTTTCTTTTTCTTTTGTGTCTGTGACTTGGTTTGCTAACACATTTTTCTTGCCAGCTGACTTGCCACAGGATTCCGATGACTTTGAACCATCGATGGATGCAAATGTTGATGATGCTTCCGATGAGTTCATGGAGGAAGAAAGTGTTCCGCCAGTTGTCGAAGAAGGTATTTTGTAGTAATAACCCTGATAATGATTTTCAAACAGGATCATATTCATATCTTTTTGTGTTTCTTTGGCAGGTTTTGAAGTGACAGAGGAGGATCCGTCGCTTCCAGAGCAAGGGATGCCAAAGGTTGATCCAGAGGTAGAGACTCCTGGGACCAGTTCTGACAATGTTGAGGAGGAGATAGCTCGTGCTGAGATTCCTTCCCGAGCAGGAGCAGCTTCAACTGGAAAGAGTTCTTTTGTTACTCTTCCAACAGGTGATGACATGAGCAGCCGACCAACGGAGTTGGGCGAATCCTCAGCGGGGCCATCTCTTCTTTTTTTTGAAGAAGGCGGTGGTGCGAGTTTTGAGCACTTGGATTGAGACTCTGCTTTCTGGGCACTTAGATGCCGGATTTGGGATCATCCAGCATGTGCGTGAGATTCTCGGTGATGCTGAAGAGGCTGGTCTAGATGTCACAAGTGCCAGGGCGATCGGTGATAGGATCATTGAGCTGGGTGACAGGTGGTTTGAGACCATGGGTTTTCCTGACGACCAGTTCTTCAAGGAGATGTTCCTGGACCCTACGGATAAGGCTCAGTCTAACCTGGATGAGGCTACAGAAAGCAGGAAGCAGGTAGTCCGAGAGAAGAACTTAGAAGAGCTAAACATCATTGGGCTAACACATGACCTTAACATCCTTGATAGGGAGGTCGATGAGGCCAGGAAACGTCTTGAGCATTTGCAGGCACAAGTCGCTACCAAGTGGACTGCAATAACAGAGGCTCGTGATAGGGAGAGTGCTCTGATTCGCCGGGTTGCAGATGCCAATCGAGTTCTTAAAAGGAAGTCTGACGAGAACAAACAATGGCGAACTGCTCGAGATAAGCTTCCCGGTGCGAAAGAAGGGTTACAGCCCACCCCAGCATCTCATGGCAAGTTTCTGAAGAAGCGTGCCTTGGAATCCCTGAGGGCTGAGGCCAAAAGTTTGCTTAAGGAGCTGAACTCTTGGCTGGAGACCATTTTTGATTGAGCTCCTATTTTTTTTTTAAAAAAAACCATCCTTTTTTTTTAGTACCACTTGTATTTTTTTGGTACTTTTCTTTTTTTTGTAGTGCTTGTGAACACTTTCTTTTTTTTTGGTACCACATGTATTTTTTTTGGTACTCTTTTTTTTTGGTTTTCCCTATGCTCACTTAAATCTTTTTGTGATGAAAGTAATTGCTAAATGGGATGCCTTTTTTTTTTTTTTTGGTTTTCCCTACGCTTACTTAAATCATTTTGTGATAAAAGTAATTGCTAAATGGGATTTGATCAAAAGCTTGTCATTTTGTGAAAATCTTTTGTCAAATGATTGTTTTGGCATGGAAGCCAGATTTTTGTTTGTGGCATGGAAGCCGATTTTTGGCATGAGAGCCAGCTTTTTTTTTGTGGCATTGATAGCCGATTTGTGGCATTGATAGCCGGGTTTTTCTTTGAAAGCCAAAGTTTTTGGTTTGTGGCATTGATAGCCGGTTTGTGGCATTTATAGCCTGTTTGGTTTTCAAAAATGCAAGTATCGACTAAAAGTCGCCTCCCTGCTGAATGTTCTTGCAAGTATCGATGGAATGTCGCATCCTTGCTCATTCGGTTGCGAGTATCGATGGAATGTCGCATCCTCACGGATTTGGGTGCAAGTATCGATGGAATGTCGCATCCTTGCTTTTCAAAAATTTTGGTTTTGCGGGTACTGACTTGTTGTCATTTCCCCACGGTTTTTGAAATTTGTGGTTTTCTCGAACCTTTGGGTTATGGATATCAACTGAAATGTTGCGTCTCTTTTTTTTTTTTTTTAGGTTTTTTCGGACCTTTGAAATTTGGGTTATGGATATCAACTGAAATGTTGCATCTCCACAGTTTTGGATTTTGCAAGTATCGACGAAATGTCGCTTCCTTGCGATTTTGGAAGTGTCGAACGTGGTTCGCATGCTTCCGATTTGTGCGAGTATCGATTAAGTGTCGCTTCCCCGCGGTTTTTTTTTTTTGAAAAACCATTTTTTTTTGTTTAAAGACACGAGGGTCATAAGTTTTGACCTAAAACCATTTTGGCGGTAAAAGGCAGGGTGGACTAGGGTGGAAATCCCTGAATCCAGATTTTGTTGCAAACCATGAATTTTGGGTTCAAGGGTTGAAAAGTTAGAGAAAGGTTCCTAAACTTGGTTTTTTTTTCGAACAATGAAACGGATGAAAGTAAGCATTGTTTAAATTTCTAGAAATTTCAACATTTGATATGAAAATTCTAAAAAAGGTGGGTTTAGCGAGCGTGTACCTGGAAACCGGTTTTGGCCGTACAGGCATTGCTCTTACCCAGTTGGGTAAGTCTTCAAGGGTAGTACCGCTTTAAGAACTTGCCGCTGATGGGCAGCATACATCTGTCACCTTCCATGTTTAGGAGTGTGTATGCGCCATTGGAGAAAACCTTGTCGATGACGTAGGGTCCCTCCCGTTTTGGCTCAAATTTGCCTTTGGACTTGTGAGCGAAGACCATTGGTCTTTTTACTGCAAGAACCAAGTCACCCTTTTTGTAGGCGCGTTGCCTGACCTTTTTGTCGAAAGATCCTGCCATGCGTGCTTGGTAAAGTTCAATGCTTTGTTGAGCTTCGAGCCGTCTCTCATCGAGATTGTCCAGCTCATGGAGTCGCAATTTGACATTGCTTTCTTAGGTCATGTCATTTTGCAAGGATACCCTCAAGGAAGGGATTTGTACTTCCAAGGGTATGACAGCTTCGCATCCATAGACCAAGGAGAATGGTGTACTATGGGTTGGTCCTCGAATGGTGGTTCGATAGGCCCACAAAGCTTCAGACATTTTGTCGCTCCAGTTTCTTTTGTGACTAGAGACCACTTTTTTTGAGGATTTTGCAGAGTGTCTTGTTGAAAGCTTCTGCCAACCCATTTGCTGCCGGATTGTATGGAGTCGAAGGACAGCTTTGGATTTTGTATTTGTCGCAGAACCTGTAGAATCGATGATCCCGGAATTGTGGTCCGTTATCATGGACGAATCTTTTGGGTATGCCGAAACGACAAATGATGTTGGTGCGTAGGAACTGAAGGACTGATGAGGTCTTCATTTCGTTGAACGCAAATGCTTCTGACCACTTGGAGAAATAATCCGTAGCGGCGAAGATGAAGCGATGAACTTTGCTCGAAGGGGGAGAAATAGGACCTATGATGTCCATACCCCAGGCTTCAAAAGGCCATGAAATCACTGTAGGATGCAGCCATTCTGGAGGCATGTGAATGTAATCTCCATGAACTTGGCATTGTTGGCAGCACTTAGCAAATTGCATTGCGTCAGCTACCATGGTAGGCCAGTAATAACCTAACCTTTTTATCTGATCATAGAGCTTGGGACCAGCCTGATGAGCTCCGCAAAGACCAGCATGAACTTCTTTGAGTGTTTCTTCAGCCTCTTGTTGTGACAAGCAGCGTAGAAGTACTCCGTTGAAGGATTTCCTGTAAAGGATTTTTGAAGGAATATCCAAATGAAAGCTTGGGGTTCGCCTTTGGATGCTTACCTGTTCTTTTGGATCTTCAGGTAGGATTCCGAACATAATGTAATCAATGAACGGATCCCTCCAGTCGCCGATTGAAGTTTGAAGGATTGAAATCCGACTTCCAACCACTTGGTGGCATTCAGCAACAGCTTGGTGTGTGTTAAGAGGAGGAAGGATTCTTCTTTCGCACACTGTGATTTGCATGTTTTCCCCTTCCTGGATTGCCATGGATGCGGCAAGTCCAGCTAGGGCATCTGCACGTATGTTTTCACCTCTATGAATGTGGGTGATGTGACAGATGTCAAACTTTTGCAGAAGTGATTGTGCCTTGTTGTAGTAAGGCAGCAAATCTGGCTTCCTGACTTCAAATTTCTGATTCATCTGGTTGACGATCAGTTGAGAGTCTCCAAAGACTTCCAGCATGGTGATACCGGATTCGATGGCGAGTTCCAATCCTAGGATCAGAGCTTGATATTCAGCTGCATTGTTTGTGCATGGTTCCAATAGCGAGAAAGCGTGTGGAATCATGTATTTGTCGGGGCTAACAAAGAGGATGCCAACTCCTGAGATCAGCTGTCTTTTTTCATTTGTCCTGGTTGCACCGTCAAAGTACATGTCCCAGGAGGCACTTTGTGAGAAAGTCTCCACATTGTAGACTGGTTCGTCTGGGAGATCATCTCTGAGTGGAGAATCTTTAGGCAATGGATGCTCTGCGAGGAAGTCCGCTAGAGCTTGCCCTTTGATTGCCTTTTGTGGTACATATCTAATATCAAATTGTGACAGAAGGATGGACCATTTTGCCAGTCGAGCATTGAGAGAACCTGCCTTTGTGACAAGGACCTTCAAGAGGTTGACCCTCGAGACCAGGTATACTGTGTTGGAAAGCAAGTAGTGACGCAGCTTTTGTACGGCGAACATCACTGCAAGACATTCTTTTTCGACTGGAGAGTAGCGATGCTCTGCACCTACTAGCATGCGGCTGAGGTAATATAGAGCAGCTTCTTTTCTTTGATCATTTTCTTGCACAAGCAGAGCTCCCAAAGAGTGATCAAGGGCTCTTGTGTACAAGATGAATGGTTTTCCAGTGGTAGGAGCAGCTAACACTGGAGGTTTTGTCAGGTATGACTTGATATCTTGGAAAACAGCTTCACAGTCAGCATCCCAGACAATGTTTACACCTTTTTTCATCAACCGGGAGAATGGACGGCATTTCCCCGAAAGATTGGAGATGAACCGTCTAATGTAGGCCAATCTCCCTTGAAGCCCTTTGAGTTCTCTCAAGGTTCTTGGAGAGGGCATTTCTAGAATGGCTTTGACTTTTATAAGGTCAAGCTCTATTCCAGCTTTCCGAACTAAGAATCCGAGGAACTTACCCAACGAGACGACGAAGAAGCGTTTCAAAGGATTCATTCGCAGTTTGTGTTTGCGAAGCCGGAGGAAGACATCTCGAAGGTCTTCGAGATGATCTTCTTTTCTTTTGATTTTGACAGCGAGGTCATCAACGTAACATTCAACCGTCTTGTGCCGCATATCTTGGAATATTTTCATCATAGCCCTCTGATATGTGGCACCAGCATTTTTCAGACCAAATGGCATGACAGTGTAACAATACACGCCAAATGGGGTCCGAAAAGATGTATGTTTTTCATCTTCAAGATGCATCTTTATCTGATTGTAACCAGAGAAACCATCCATGAATGTCATTCGCTCGAATCCACAGGTATAATCAATCATTACCTCTGGTATGGGGAGCGGAAATTCATCTTTTGGGCATGCGCCATTCAGGTCTCTATAGTCAATACAGACCCTGATCTGCCCGTTTTTCTTTGTCACGGGGACAATGTTGGCCAACCATTCAGGATGTTGTTCCTCACGGATGAAGCTGACGCTTTTGAGTTTTTGAACTTCTTGTTCAATTTTATCCATCACATTTGGACGGAATCTTCTTTGGCCTTGCTTGACAGGCTTGATGTCTTCTTGAAGATTGAGTTTGTGAACCGCTATTTTGGGGTCTAAGCCAGGTATTTCAGCATAAGACCATGCAAAGCAATCAACAAACTCGCGAAGAAAGGTGATATACTCGGGTAACTCATTATCCTTTATATTCTTGCTTATGAATACAGGACGTGGGTTATCTGGTGTTCCCAAGTCTATCTTTTGAACAGGATCTTCTGTTGGTAGGTTCGAAGGTGGTTCCTTCACAATATTTTCGGAGGCTTCCAGCTTAACGAAACCTTCTGGGGTTTCAAAGGCATTTCTAGACCAAGGTTTTGTTCCTTTCCACGGGTCTTCTTGATAGGTAATTTTCCCAAGGCTTGCTATGAGATGATCCCAATCGCCTGTTGAAACCAGGTCGAAGTAGGCTACTTCTTTTGGAGATGAGGGTTCTTCTGGGTCAGAAGACCACACGTCTGTGCCATCAGACAACTCCTCTTCATTTTCAGAGAAATCGTTCCAATTGGATGAGCTTCCTGGATCTTTGTCAGGTGACTCATTAAAGAGATATCCAGGGAGATCGATGTCTTCATGGACTTGAGATGTTGAGGCTTGGTCAGTATATTGACTTTAAAGCCTTTGTGTCAACTGTCTCAGCGGAGTGTCAGGATCATACCCTAACCCATGTGAAGACTTTTCTACATAGCCGTAGAGTCTCCAATCTTCCAGCTGGCTTTTGGTCAAGACGGGCCCCAATGGCGTGAGAATACCGCATCCTTCTCCCAAACCGACTGGGTTTTGAGCATCATAGCCCATTTTCTTCATAATAGCTTATGCCACAGAACTATATAAGGATATTTGAGGCATACCTTTATTTTGGAAAGGTTCAAGCATAGAGTTTGATGAAGAAGCATCCGATCTATGGAAGAAGATCGGCTTTTCCTTTGCTGAAGTTGCTGGAACAACGAAGGAAGCTGACGTAGGATCTTCTATGTCAGAAGTTGTCTCCATTGGAGTAAGAGCAGGCTGAACTTGCTGAGTGTCAGCTTGGCTTGACGATGTGTCGTCTTCTGGCTCTGAATCCGAGTCCGTGTCTTGCATGATAGACACGAAAGAGACAACAAATTTGCCCCCAGGCTTTCGCTTTGCCTTCTTCACTTTAGTTGTGATGACCAAAGGCTTTGAAGATTTGAGGGAGATGATGAAGGGAGTTTGAATGCCCTCTTCGGATTTATCGGATGATTTGTTTTCTTCCGGCGATTGTTGAGGAGCCTTGCCGTTATCTTTTTGAAGATTTTCGGCAAAGGATGCTGTGTGCTTATCCTCTTCTTCTTTTTCACCTTCATACATCTGTGAGTCTGTGAAGTGGACTTCTTTACCTTTGAAGGTTTTTCTATCCGCAAAGGCTCGATGTATCATGCCGTCATCGCCAACAAACTTGATGCATTGATGTAGAGTTGAAGGGACAACACCATTCTCGTGGATCCAAGGGCGTCCGAGAAGGATGTTATAGCATGAAGGGGTTTTTATTGCATACACAGTGACCTCAGAAATAAGATCACCGATCTGCAATTTGAACCTGATTTTGCCGATAGGCCTTTGAGTACTCCCATCGTATCCAAAGATAGATACAGATGTGTGGCTCAGCTTGCTGGGTGGGATACCCAACTCTTCAAGAGCCGATGTGGAGATGAGGTTGAGTGCAGAACCTAGGTCGATCTGAACTCTGTGCATAGGCATTTCCTTGATATACCCTGTGAAGTACAGGGGTTGTGTGTGCCTGGTTTCGCTAAGTAGGAGGTCGTCCTTTGTGAAAGCGATGGTTGCACTGGCTGTTTTTTTAACCGAGAGGCATTCAATGCATGATCCCTCAGTTTTCTTCTTTTCTCCCTTTAAGGAGGCTTCTGAGTTTTTGACCCGGTAATCCATTTCAATTTGGAGGACTTGCGGGGCATGTTTGTTGACATCCTCATTCAGCTTTTGTAATTCTGAGATGAGATTATCACGAGTGTGCGGAGACATTCGTAATAAATCCAGGATGTGCAGACGTGCAGGTATGTGCTTGAAGTGTTCAATCAAGTCATACTTGAAAGCCTCCTTAGGGCCTGCATGTTCATCATTGTTGCCACTAGGGGCGCTTACAACATCTTTTCCCGAAGGATTTACATATGTAAAGGAAGATTAGTTGTAATTTTTGTGGTAGTCCCGGCCAGAGCGGGTGCCTCTACCAACTTCGAGAGCTTCTTGAGAAGGGTCTTTGTTTGGAAGATTGTCTTCATGATCAAGAGGCTGTCGTTTTTCATTTGCTGAGGATGTATCAGCAGCGGAGTTGCCATCCTCAGTGATTGTGTTGCATGGAGCATTTTCCGAGAACGAGTCCTGAACAGCATCCAGCAACCTTTCTTCTTCGTTGACTAATTCATCGTCCCAAGCATCAATAGCTGGGAATTCTTCAGTCGGGAAGGGTGTGAACTTTGAAGTCATAGTCTCAGGGAAGAAACCTGAGAGGGTGTCATCTCAGTGAAAGTCACGTGAGACGAGTTGGCTCCAGAAGATACATTGCTAGGCGTCGCCGGAGTGTAAGTGCTTTCATCAGACGATGCTTCGGAAGAGCTATAATCCCGAATTATCACATTACAGGAAGCTCTGACGGGAGACATTGTCCGATCGGAGTCAGACTCATCCTCGGATGTAAGAGGATCGTCTATCTAGCAATTTTCTACATTTTCAGGAGTTAAGGGAGGATGTACCTGATGGTCTTCAGGGACTTCAGGCTCTGGATTGCGAGGAGGCTCGTTGACGCGGTCTTGCTCTTGTTCTAGAGCGAGACGCTGCAAGATCCTTGCATATTCTTCAAGATCAGGCATGGGAGCCAAATCTTCTTCTTCATCAACTCTTTGTGGCTCAACATGGTTGATTTCCACTGGAGTAATGAGAGGTGCTGGGTCAGCAACATTTTCTTGTACAGCCTCTCGGTCTTCTTTATGATCAGACCAGGATCCTTGTGGTTGTAGAGGGTTATACCAGATTACTGGCATAAGATGAGTCTCAGGAACCCATTCTTCATCGGAGAGGTATTCTCCTGTTTCAAGGGACTCCTCCCACTCATCTGTGTAGTTGGATTCGAATCCATCATCGGTGTCGCTGGACTCGTATCCATCAATGGAGAATCCAACTACCCAATTGCAAGAGTATGATGCCTCCTGCATGGCTTCTTTGAATTGAGGTCGCATGAAATAACTGAGAGTGAATTTTCTTACCCCCTTTGAAGTCTCTGGAAGGGATGTTTTTGTTGCCTCCAGTGAAGCGGTAGAGGAAGCCTCTGCCTTTTCTTTGACCTCTTGTTTTGGCTGGGTCTTCTCTTGCCGTTTGAGCTTATGGAGATATTTCCTAGCCTGCCTTCGCTGTTGAGCTGTAGGCTTTGTTTTCACAACCTCCCAATTTTCATCTTCCAGGAGATCGGTATGTACCCATATGGGTTGTCCGTCTGGTGTCGGGTAAGGAACCAGTTCCTCGGACGCTTGGATTGAGTTTATCATCTTGAAGGAAGTAGTGATCTTCTTCTTCGGTGATTTTGATGTTTGTCCACATGTCACCATGTTGACGGAGGCAGACCCATAGTTTTTGTCAAAGGTGATGACTCCGTTTTTCCACATCTCGTTTATTTTCTCCCTCACAACAAAGCATTGATTGAGAGGATGCGAGATCATCTGGTGGTATGGACAGTACCGAGGATCGTTGGTTTTGCCAACATCACCCGGTCTTTTTGGTTCAAGCAAGGTGAGCTTGCCGTTTGCCACAAGAGCCCCGAAGATTTCATGAACATCTTCATTAAATGGGCATTTCTTCTCTACTCGTTCTTTGAAGGCGTCTGAGAGTTCAGGTCTCTTACCCGCAGCTTTGTTTTCAGCTTTCTTTGGTGGCTGAGGAGCTGACTTGGTCTGCACATTGAGGACCTCTTTTTTCTTTGGTTTAGAGGTTGCAATGGCGGTTGGCTCTTTTCTTGATGATTTCTGACTGTTGAGGTCTTTAATCACCATTTCAGCTTCCATGGAAGCTTCTAGGAGTTCTCCCAGATTTTTTGATTTGTTGCCGATGATCATGGAGCGGATTCTGGCTCTCATGTTGTTTCGACAGATGTCGACTAGCGACGCTTGTGGCAATACATCAGAACATTTGTACGCCATTGCTTTCCACTTGTGAATGAAGTCATATGTTGACTCATTCTCCCCCTATTTTAGGCTGCACAATTGAGCCATAGTAGCGGGATGATCCTCACCTTTGAAGTGAGTCAGGAAGCGTGTCTCTAGCATGGCCCAGTTTTGGATGGAGTCCTCCGGCAGAGTGGAGTACCAATCGAAGGCCGTACCTTTTAGGGTACTTGCAAAGAGGCGGATCTTGAGTGCATCTTGATCTGCGATAGCTCCCGTCAGGATCTTGAAGTGGATGACGTGCTGTCTGGCTGACCCTTTCCCTGTTTATGTTTGGAGAGTAGGATGCTTGAATTTGGTAGGGAACGGGACCGAGTCCATCCATAAGGGGTATGGTGGCTTGATCCCATGCTCCTTGAGTATATCCTCTTCTTTTGCTTTAGCGAGGATACTGTCTACGTCCTTTTTGGTAAGGGCGCGTGACTCATTTTCTTCTCCATTTACCTCATCGTCTTGATGTTTCGGAGGAGGTTCATTGTTCGCTTGATTTTGGAAGGCGAGGAGAAGGTTTTCCAACAGAGTTTCAATCCTCTGTTGGCCTTGTTCCAACTGCTGGATGCGGGTGATCGCATCATCTAGAGGTGGATTGCGGGGTGGTGGCTCAGAATTTCTAGCCAAGACGTTCATCCTTCGTGATTCGAACGAAGAAACTGTCCTGGTGATGAGCTGGGGCTCATTCTTTTTGAAGAAGAGCTTGAGGAAGGATCACTCTGCCGTCCTTTGCTTGAAGGAGCAGGGGATTCTTCTGAATGTCTTCTTGTCCTGGAGACGCTGCGGGTCATCGGACGTTGGACATGGATTTTTGTTGCTGACTTTTGGCGCATTCTGGTTTTTCCAACCATACGGACGGCAGCAACTTGGTTGGGTCTATCTTTTTCGACCCATTTGGGAGAGACTTGAAGTGTAGGAGGCTAGGTCCTTTGCTTTTCTAGTCTCTTTTGTCTATACGATGCGCGGCGGCGTATGCGACGAGCAATTTGAGCTTCGGTCAGCTCTGGCTGGGCTTTGACGATGAAGGATGTGCTCCCTCGGGCGCAGCAGCCGAGCCTGTCTTCTTTGCAGCTGGGCAAGGACAGGATGTGAACCCTGTCCTTCGCCTGTTGCAGCGAAGCTTTGAATTTTTAGAGTTCGGCCCCTGTAGAGCTGAAGGGTCAAACTGCAGGTTTGTAGGCCTTAGCAGGTGCTTGTAGAGGCCTTGTGATGCATGATCTGACTTTGGGCTTGTAGGAACAAGCCGGCTCATGTTGGTTTGACTTGGAAGTCAGGTTGGAGATGGGTCTCTCCTCTTTCATGTAAGCAAGAGGGTAGAACTGGTTCTCCTTGAGTGGGGCCAGGAATGCGGGCTTGGTAGATGTTTGGGACCTTCTCTATTTTGGTGAAGGTCTTGGGGACCAAGTCTTGGGATAGACCTGGTCGTTTGCTGGTCGAGGCTTCGTGGGGCTGCCACGGGCTTCGGGCCTTCTGGTGCTCGCCTTTGGTGTCACGGTAGTGACACGTTGAGAGGCGAGTTTTTACTTCTTGGAGGGAGCAGTTTGTTCCTCGGGAAGTGGGAATGGTCCCAGCGTCCCAAAGACGATAGTCCGGGGAGTCGAGGTGGACCCCGAGCTGAGAGAGTTGCCGAGGGAGTTGACGCTTCGGCAGCTGATGGGGCGCTTGTAGATGCGCGTAGTTTGCTTCTGTTGAAGCATGACTTGGTGCTTGCTCTCATCGAAAGTAATGGTAAACGATGCTGCCATTGTTAGTTTTTTTCGAAAAAATTTCTGAAACAAGACCACATCCATTAGTAATCACAAGAATATAATGATCATAAATGGGAACTTCTATGGTTTTGTCTTTTCAAATTGCTCGAGGAAGATGACCCAAGCAATATGAAGAAGGCAAAACGCCATAGAGGGTATAATTGTTCTGATCGCAGGTATGGTAAGCCCAGAATGAGCGTCCCAGTGACTGCTAGAAGCAATTGTGAACTTAAATTCGAATTATCGAGAAGCAGAGCTTGCTCGAGGTAAGAAGAATATAAAGTTGGAGTTACAAATGTGCCGGTCGCAATACAGTAGACCCTGAAAGGGCTTACTAGTACCGCTACACACAAATGTTTTGCGACCGCTGTTAGGATTTTGTTTATTGCAATTTGATGGATGCATTAGCATTTTATTCATCTCATGAATTTTCACACATGCATTGATTTAGAAATTCTTGAAATCCTGATTTACACATGCATTGTTTTAAATCTTGTAAATCATATGTTTCATGCATGTTTTGGTTTTCATCTTGGATGCATTTTATTTGAAAAAGAATTTTTACAAATCAAGCTAGCCAATGATTTAAAGTTTCAAATGATTTTTGGCTTTTTATGTTTCATGATTTTAAAATACTTAGAATGATTTAAAATCATGTTTCCAAGCTTGATTTAGTGGCCCAAAGATCCCACAAAGAAATCTCTTTAAATATGCAAAAAATGGGATTTTTGGTCATTGGGCTCGGGTCGACCCGCAGTGTGGTCGGTCGACCGAACCCATGCCTTCGGTCGACCGAAGACACTGTGGGTCGACCGAGAAAGTGTCCGTTGAGCATTTTTCAAACGGTCTGATTTTTTACCGTTAAGGGTCGGTCGACCGAGCCAAGCTGGGGGTCGACCGAGGACACGCAGGAACTCAATTTTTGAGTATAAAAAGGGGTTCATTCCCATTGAAAAAGGGTTGATCAAAGTGGAACTTTTGAGGAAACTTGGAGCCTTCTTGGAGGTGTTTGAAGAGAAGATAAAGGGGATGAACCAAGGGGATTAAGAAGGTCATTAAGGAAGCTAAAGCTTGGATCATGAAGTTAAATCTCCAAGTAAGCTTTGCTTAATTTAATCATATGTTTCATGCTTGGTTTTAAATCTTTGGTAAATGTTTTTAGCATGATAACTATGATGAAATGAACTCATTACTTCCATTCAATCTTTGATATTAAGTTGTAATGAATTCTTTTCTTTGATTCAAACTTAGTTTAGTTTTAAACTTTGTTAAACATGTTATGTTTAAAACTTTGATTTCTTTATAACATGTTAATTTAACTTGTTTGAATCATCATTGTTGTTTTCAATCTTTTTAAAACCTTTGTTAAATCTTGTTTTTGAAAACAACACTACAAATGCATCACATGTTTAAGCCAAATTAATTTCATACAACTTGTGAGCCTTTATTTTTTAAATCATCAACAAGTTAGTATTTGTTCATGTGATTTGCATTTAAACTTCAATCAATTCTTTCTATGTGCTTTAATCTTTGAATTGCTTTGAGCATATATTCATTGGACTTTACTTTTTAAACTTGATTGAAGTTGTCACACACACACCTCATTAGCATACATCTTTGCACTCATTAGTGTGTTGTGTGAGTTTAGTTTTCACTTTCAAATTAGCCTATTAAAGAGGCATTGTAATTGTGCTTTAATTGTAATCTCTTAGAGTGTTCTTTGGAAGACACTTTCTTTGAGAAATCATTTCTTTGTAAGGTTATTGCTTAGCCATTAAAAGCATATTGAGAGGTTATTGCTAAGCCTTGGAAAGCATCTTGTAGAGGTTATTGCTTAGCCTATTGGAAAAGCATATTAGTGGAAATCCGGTGGGGTGTGAGAGCACAAGCCGGTAGTGGATGTAGGCACGTTGGCCGAACCACTATAAATATTGTGTTGTGGTGCATGCTTTTGTGATGATTGTATGTATTTAACTTCCGCATTGTGCTTGTTATCATCACTAGTGACTAGTTAGTTTATAGAAAATTAAAATTGGTCATAGTTAGTCACTATTAGTAGCTCACCCTATTCACCTCCCCCCCCCCTCTAGGGTTAGTGTTAGGATTTCGTATTGCAATTTGATGGATGCATCATTCATCTTATTCATTCATTTGAATATTGTCACATGCATTGATTTTAGAAATCTTGAAATCTTGATTTATACATGCATTATTTTAAATCTTGTAAACCTTATGATTTATGCATGTTTTGGTTTTAAACATTGGACGCATTTTTAGTTTGAAAAAGATTTTATAAATCAAGCTAGCCATTGGTTTTAAATGTTTTAAATTTTGTTTGGCCTTTTATGTTATATGATTTTTAAGCACTTGGATTGGTTTAAATCATATTTCCATGCTTGGTTTATTGGCCCAAAGTCCCCCCAAGAAAATCACTTTGAAAATCCCATTTTTGAGAATTCTGGACTTTTACCGGCGGTCAAACGGAACTTTTACCGGCGCTTTATGGCCGCCGCTAAAAGCAGTTTTTCAAAAATTAAAGCCGTTGGGTTTCTAACCGTTGAGGTGTCGGTTGACCGACAACAACCTGTGGGTCGACCGACAAGGAGCCGTTGGACCACTTTTTCTATAAAAAGAAACTCATTCCTTAAGCATTAGGGATGATCTTTGAAGCCCTTCTTGAGGCATTTTGAAGCAAAAGAAAGGGGATCAAGCTAAGGAAGGCTAATGGTCATTAGGAAAAGCTAAAGCTTGGATTAATGAAGTTAAACCACCAAGTAAGCTTTGCCTTTTGTTAATCATATGTTTTATGCTTTGTCTAAACTATTGGTAAATGTTTTTAAGCATATTAACTATGATGTGTTGAATCCATTCTTCTCTTAATCTTTGATTTTAGTTATTGGGTTCTTCACCCTTGATTTCAAACCAAGTTTTGTTTTTGTTGGAATTTGAGATGACTTGAGAAGTCTTTTGATGAATTGAAGAATTAGTATCTCAAGTATTGATTTGAGTTGGAATTATTGTCAACACATTGTCACAAGCATGATGATAGTAGGCTAGTGTTGAAAGAGCTGAAAAGAAGAATCAGAATTGAAACAGTCAGGAATTCAGAATTCCTGAAGCAGAGCACGCGGTCGACCGGGCAACCCATGCGGTCGACCGAAGCAAGAGAAACCTGCAGAAAACAGTTTCAGGCACCTCTCAGTTATTTTCGTGACACAGTGTGTCTTCGGTCGACCGGGACCCCAGGATGTCGACCGAGCTCGAAAAGTTGTCAGTTTCCAGTCAGTGTCTTCGGTCGACCGAGCAAGGCATGATGTCGACCGAGCACGGGAACCAGAGTTGCGCAGAATTAGAAGTTTTGCACGAAAATTCAGCACTCTTATCTATTTCGTTTGGGACTCTTTCTAAACGAATTGTAGCCCGTTTTGAATACAATTAAGGGTTATTAAAACCTATAAAAAGGCATGTATGGGTCGTTCTAAAGAGACACCAGAAGAGAGAAAGAATAGAGAAGAGTTTTAGAGAGTTCTTGAGAGAAAGAAGAAGCTGCTGGTGTGTGTTGCTGTGTGCTGATGTGGTGACGTTTTCTACAGCAATTGTGGACGAGATTATGCTCTAGAAGATGGTGATTCGTCCATGAGTTAAGTGTCTCTCTGTTTATGCTTTATTTTCAATTTGTAAGGGATTGAGAGAGAGAGAATTGTAGAGGGGAAGGGCTGTAGACAGAGTTAATCTTCTATTCTGTTCTTACATCAAGTTGGTGCTTGGTGTTTAGGGTTTGGTGATCCTATCTGTGGGTGCAGATAAATTGTAAGGGGAGTCGGTGCTTCCTAGATAGTTGGTGCTATCTGAAACTAAGGGTTGGTGCTCTTTGTCGTTGGTGCGACTAAATAAGATTCAGATCTGTCCCGGATTGGTGTTCGGACAGTCTTTGAACCGTGGACGTAGCCTTTCGGTGAACCACGTTAAATCTGGTGTTATTGTGTGGTTTGACTTGTTTTGTTGTTGAATTGGACCTGTTTTTAGAAATCACTGATTCACCCCCCCCCCCCCTCTCAGTGATCGCGGTATCCAACAATTGGTATCAGAGCGAGGTTCCCTTGATCAGTTTAATACGCTAAGGGTGATCTCTTGTCAAATCACATGGCAGTCAATACAGGGAATATGAAAGCACCTCTGTTTGATGGTTCTAATTACTCTTTTTGGAAGATTAGGATGCAAGCCTTCATCAAATCTCTTGGCTATGATGTTTGGGAGGCTGTCAGAGCCGGTTACAATGCTGCCACCGTACCCAATGATACTGCATCGAAGAAGTTGGCAGACAACGACTCCAAGGCGCAGAATGCACTCTTTAGTGGCCTTGTGGACAGCGAGCTTGTCAAAGTAATTGCATGCAAAACAGCCAAGGAAATTTGGGACAAGTTGCAAAGCATACATGAAGGTGATGAGAAGATTAAAGAAGCCAAATTGCAAACTCATCGCTCTCAATTCGAGTCTCTTCGCATGGAGGAAAGCGAGAATGTTGACTCGTATATGCAACGAGTGAATGAAGTCACGAATGACATTCGTGGACTAGGGGAGGAGATTAAAGAGCCGGTCATCGTCAAAAAGGTTCTAAGATCTCTTCTTCCCCGGTTTGATTCAAAAGTCTCAGCCATTGAAGAAGCCAAAGATCTGAATGCATTTTCCATGGATGAATTACATGGTTCTCTAACTGCCTATGAGATGCGCATAGGAAAGACGTCTTCATCTGATAAAGAAGCGGCCTTCAATGTTCAGAAAAAGGCAAAAGAGACTGCTGGTCATGATGTTGATTCTGATGATGATGAGCTTGAGGCTCAATTTGTTAGAAAATTGAAGAAAGGAAGCAATGGCAAGTACAAAGGGAAGCTACCCTTTAAATGCTTCAATTGTGGAGGTGTTGGTCACTTTGCTGCGAAGTGTCCGTTAAAAGAAGACAATGATAATGACTCTTATGCTGAAAAGAGTAAAGGAAAGAGAAATTTCAGAAAAAGGGGCAAAGCTAAAAACTTTCTATGTCAACAAGATGACAGCACGTCTGAAACTTCAGACGATGATGAATCAACCGAAGCTCTCTTCATGGTCACTGTTGAAGAAGAAGAAGAGCTAGATCCGGAAGAGGAAGAGGAGGCTGAAGTCAATCTTGAAGAGGAACTCATAGCCGCACTTGAGGAGCTTAGCATGGAACGCAAATCAAGTAAGAAAAATCTGAAACTTCTCCATGAATCTGAAAGTTCTATTATTGCTTTGAAAACTCAAGTAGAAGAATATAAAAGAATGGTAGAAGTGCTTGAAAACCAAATAAGTATCAAAAATGAAGAGGCTATGAAACTTGAAACTGAGATCGCTAGAGCAAAGGCTGAAAATTTGGAAAATAGCAAAAAACTCAAAGCGCTCCAAGCGATTGAAGGGACAATGAAACTCAATGAACTACTGAAAGTTCAAAGACCTGCCCACTTCAGATTTGGTCTAGGATTTGAGAAAGGAGAATCCTCTAAGATTGCACCTCCTGAAAAGAAAGAGTTTGTGAAGCAAGTCACTGCACCTTCTAACTCTATGAAGCCCACTCAACCTAGAAAGGAGTCCATTCCTGTTAGAAAGGTAATGAAGACTAACCAGCCACAAAGAAGATACAAATTCTATGGTTATTAATTTCATTGTAATATGTTTGGACATAAAAGAGCTGATTGCAAATTCTATGTAAGAAACAGTCCATTTGTGACTAGGAATCCTTTTTCAATCCTAAGTAGCCACAAAATTGAGTGCTATATGTGTCATAATTATGGACACTTGGCTAGGGATTGTAGGTTGCATATTGCTAACAAATTTCAGGTTGAAAAGAAACCCAAGTTAGTCAAGGCTTGGAGAGCAAAGCAAAGTGCAGAAAGTCCCAAAGAATCTCTCATTGTGCAAATGGCATTCAATGCACAAAAGAAGGCAGCACCATGGGTCCTTGATAGTGGTTGTTCAAGCCATATGACTGGTGATAAAGAGAAATTCATCAAATTACAGCACTATGAAGGCGGTTCAGTGAAATTTGGCAACAATGATGGTGCCAAAATCTGCGGAAAAGGTGTTATTCAGCTTATGGCAAACAAGATCAGATCGGAAGAAGTCTTATATGTGTCTGGATTGAGACACAATCTGCTTAGTGTGAGCCAGATCTGTGACAAGGGTCACGAAGTTATCTTCACAAAGAATGGGTTTGCCATCAAGAAGAGTAGCAACGGCAAAACAGTGGCAACTGGATCAAGAACTGCTGGAAATCTCTATACATTGTCAGATGGAGCTGAAAAGACCTGCTTGATGAGTCGGACAGAGGAAAGTTGGTTGTGGCACAAACGCCTTGGGCATCTAAGCTTTGACAACATGTCAAAGATTTGCAATTCAAAGGCTGTAAGAGGCATGTCTAAAGTTGAAAAGCCTTCCAATCCCATTTACGACTCTTGCCAAAAGGGAAAGCAAACGAGGGTTATGTTCAAGTCAAAGGAGCATCATTCCAAGAAACCTCTTGAGCTAGTGCACACTGATCTCTGTGGACCGATGCGAACTCAAAGCACCAATGGAGATAAGTATTTCATGTTATGCATTGATGATTATACTCGTATGACATGGGTATTGTTTCTTAAGCATAAGCATCAAGCACTTGATCGTTTTAAAGTGTTTAAAGCACAGGTTGAAAATCAATTGGAAAAACGTATCAAGATTTTAAGGTCTGATCGTGGAGGCGAGTTCACATCTGAAGAGTTCACTAAATATTGTGAACATCATGGCATTCAAAGACAGTACTCAGCCCCTAGAACTCCACAGCAAAATGGAGTTGTGGAACGGAAGAATCGCACCGTACAAGAGATGGCTCGTACGATGCTAAGTGAAAGTAAGATGGCTGACAAGTATTGGAAAGAGGCAATTCATACGGCTGTATACATTCAAAACCGATGCTTGATCAGGCCACATGAAGTCAAAACTGCCTATGAGCTATGGTTTGGAAGAAAAGCAACAGTCAAGCACTTCAAAGTCTTCGGCAGCAAGTGTTACATCAAGAGCCTCGAACAAAATCCGGGCAAATTTGAAGAAAGAGCTGACGAAGGTATATTTCTGGGTTACTCCTCTACTAGCAAGGCATATAGGTGTCTTAACAAAAGAACCAGAAAAATCATAGAAAGTGCTGATGTAAGAATAGATGAGAATATTGAACCAAAGAATGCAATTCATAATGACAGTCCAGTTTATGAGGACTCGAGTGAGATTGATGATGAGATGGCTGAATCTAATGATTCTGAGAAATCAAAGGATGACTCAGAAGATACTTCACCTAAGAAGCACAGCACTTGGGTAGAGCAACACCCTAAGGATCAAATCATTGGAGATCCTAAGGCAGGCGTTCAAACTAGACAAAGTGTAGTTAGCAATTACTCACTTGTGTCCACCATTGAACCCAAGACTGTGGCTGAAGCCAATCTCGATGAAAGTTGGTTGAAATCTATGCATGAGGAGTTGGAGCAAATTGAGAAGAACTCCACATGGGAACTAGTTCCTAGACCTACTGATAAGAATGTTATTGGTACTAAATGGGTCTTTCGGAATAAGCTGAATGAAGATGGTCAAGTCATTAGAAACAAACCAAGGTTGGTTTGTAAAGGCTATGCTCAAGTAGAAGGCATAGATTTTGAAGAGACCTTTGCACCTGTGGCTCGTCTGGAAGCTATTCGTATGTTTCTTGCATTGGCAGCATACAAAACCTTCAAGGTATTTCAGATGGATGTAAAGTCGGCTTTCTTGAATGGTTTACTTGAAGAAGAAGTCTACATTGAGCAACCTGATGGTTTTCTCATCAGCAAAAATTCAGATCTAGTGTGCAAATTGACAAAGGCTCTTTATGGACTGAAACAAGCGCCAAGGGCATGGTATGCAAGGCTGGATCTCTATCTCCGCAAGATCGGTTTTGGAAAAGGAATGGTTGATAGCAATCTGTATGTCAAAACTGAGTTAAGCAAACAGCTGGTTGTCATTGTTTATGTTGATGACATAATCTTTGGTGGCAATGATGAGGAGATGTGCAGGAATTTCGCTGAAGAAATGAAGAAAGAATTTGAGATGTCAATGCTTGGAGAACTAAAGTTCTTTCTTGGTTTACAAGTTCAGCAGCTGAAACATGGTATCTTCATATCACAAATGAAGTACATTAAGGAAATGCAGAAACGGTTCAATATGGAAGACAGCAAGCCAGTGAGCACACCAATGTCAACGAACACGAAGCTTAGCAAAGATGATAAGGCCTCGTCCGTTGATCATACCACCTATCGCTCTATGATAGGAAGCTTGCTCTACTTGACTGCTACAAGACCAGATCTTCTACAAGCACTATGTATGGTTGCACGTTTTCAAGCAGCACCAACTGAAACGCACCTTACAGCAGTGAAACGAATCTTTCGATATCTGAAAGGTACTATGGAGCTTGGTATCTGGTATCCCAAAGGCAAATCCTTCACTCTTGTTGCATATTCTGATGCCGATTGGGCTGGATGCGTAGATGATCGCAAGAGTACTAGCGGCGGCGCATTTTATCTTGGAGAAAGATTAGTTGCTTGGCATAGTAAGAAGCAAGACTCAGTATCCCTTTCGACAGTGGAAGCGGAATATATTGTAGCGGCAACTTGTTGTACGCAAGTGTTATGGATGCGGCAAATGCTCTCTGATCTAGGAGTTCCTACAACGGATCCTACGCCGATCCTATGTGACAACACAAGTGCAATTCATATATCTAAGAATCCTGTTCAGCACTCTCGAACAAAGCATGTAGCAATTCGTTATCATTTTCTTAAAGATAAAGTTGCTGATGGAGAGGTCAAGTTGGAATATGTTCCAACAACTGAGCAAGTGGCTGATATTTTCACGAAACCTCTGCCAAAGGAAGTCTTCGAGTATCTCCGGAAAAAGTTAGGAGTTACTCACTCTCCTAAACCGTAGGAGTTGTGCTTGAAAGGGGGAGCAATGCATTCATTGAATATCCTATTCGCTCCTCGGTTTGGTCCCTTTGGACTTGTTGTCAAAGGGGGAGAGATGTTATGCTATGAAAGCTAGGAAGAGATGTTATGCTATGATAGCAAGGGGAGATTGTTGACAGTGCATGGTTGTTATTTCAGAATTTCAGAATTGGTTCCAAGTGAGTGTTGAAAAGAACTTGGAAGAGCTGCAAGCTGGAGTTGAAAGTGTTGAAGTTCCAATAGTGTTGCCAACAATTCCAAAGGGGGAGATTGTTGGAATTTGAGATGACTTGAGAAGTCTTTTGATGAATTGAAGAATTAGTATCTCAAGTATTGATTTGAGTTGGAATTATTGTCAACACATTGTCACAAGCATGATGATAGTAGGCTAGTGTTGAAAGAGCTGAAAAGAAGAATCAGAATTGAAACAGTCAGGAATTCAGAATTCCTGAAGCAGAGCACGCGGTCGATCGGGCAACCCATGCGGTCGACCGAAGCAAGAGAAACCTGCAGAAAACAGTTTCAGGCACCTCTCAGTTATTTTCGTGACACAGTGTGTCTTCGGTCGACCGGGACCCCAGGATGTCGACCGAGCTCGAAAGTTGTCAGTTTCCAGTCAGTGTCTTCGGTCGACCGAGCAAGGCATGATGTCGACCGAGCACGGGAACCAGAGTTGCGCAGAATTAGAAGTTTTGCACGAAAATTCAGCACTCTTATCTATTTCGTTTGGGACTCTTTCTAAACGAATTGTAGCCCGTTTTGAATACAATTAAGGGTTATTAAAACCTATAAAAAGGCATGTATGGGTCGTTCTAAAGAGACACCAGAAGAGAGAAAGAATAGAGAAGAGTTTTAGAGAGTTCTTGAGAGAAAGAAGAAGCTGCTGGTGTGTGTTGCTGTGTGCTGATGTGGTGACGTTTTCTACAGCAATTGTGGACGAGATTATGCTCTAGAAGATGGTGATTCGTCCATGAGTTAAGTGTCTCTCTGTTTATGCTTTATTTTCAATTTGTAAGGGATTGAGAGAGAGAGAATTGTAGAGGAGAAGGGCTGTAGACAGAGTTAATCTTCTATTCTGTTCTTACATCAAGTTGGTGCTTGGTGTTTAGGGTTTGGTGATCCTATCTGTGGGTGCAGATAAATTGTAAGGGGAGTCGGTGCTTCCTAGATAGTTGGTGCTATCTGAAACTAAGGGTTGGTGCTCTTTGTCGTTGGTGCGACTAAATAAGATTCAGATCTGTCCCGGATTGGTGTTCGGACAGTCTTTGAACCGTGGACGTAGCCTTTCGGTGAACCACGTTAAATCTGGTGTTATTGTGTGGTTTGACTTGTTTTGTTGTTGAATTGGACCTGTTTTTAGAAATCACTGATTCACCCCCCCCCCCTCTCAGTGATCGCGGTATCCAACAGTTTTAAACTTTGTCAATCATGCTTAGCCAAAATCTTTGATTTCTTTATAGCATGATACATTAACTTGTTTGAAACTCTATTTGTTGTTTTCAATCTATTTAAACCTTAGTTAAATTAGTTTTTGAAACCAACATTGCACATGCATCACTTGATTAGTCTTAATCATTTTCATACAACTTGTGATCTTTGATTTTCATATCATTCACAAGTTTGTATTTGTTCAAGTGATTTGCATTTGACTTCAATCATATCTTTTATGTGCTTTAAACTTTGAAATGCTTTAAGCATAAAATTCATTGGACTTAATTTTATCTTGATTGAAGTTCTACACACACACACCTCATAAGCATTCATCTTTGTAATTCTTAGTGTGTTTGTGTGAGTTGATTTACAATTTCATATCCGCCTATCTTAGAGGCAAATTTATTAAGCTTAATTGTAATCTCTTAGAGTGTTTTGTGAAAACACTTTCTTTAGAGAAATCATTTGATTGTAAAGGTTATTGCTTAGCCTAAGAAAAGCATTGTGTATAGGTTGTTGTTAAGCCTTGAAAAACAACATTGAAAGGTTATTGCTTAGCCTAGAAAAGCATAGTTGTAAAGGTTATTGCTTAGCCTTTTGAAAAGCATAATAGTGGAAATCCGGTGGGGTGTTGGATCACAAGCCGGTAGTGGATGTAGGCATTGAGGCCGAACCACTATAAATCCTTGTGTAGTGGTGATTGTTTTGTGGTGGTTGTTTTGTTTAAGCTTCCGCATATTGTATGTTAATCATCACATGTGACTAGTTTATTTTAAAGAAATTAAAATTGGCCATAATTAGTCATTAAGTGTAGATCACCCTATTCACCCCCCCTCTAGGGTAGGATCCCTTGGACTTTAAATTGGTATCAAAGCAAGGTTACTCCATTGAGGGCTTAAACACCCGGAGTTGATCCTCTCTATCTAGATCAAAACCCTAGTGTTTTTTTTCTATTAAAATCATTAGAATGGATTCCACTAGTTTAGACTTTGTAGATTCTTGTGTAGATTCCTCTAGACCCCTCCTTCTTCCATCTATTGGAGATTCTAACATTAAAATTAATGAATCTAAATCTAAATCAAAAGAAGAAGAATATGATGAAAATGAAGCTTATGAGGAATTGTACACATGGTCCTTAGAGCTTTCTAAGAAGAATAAAAGATTAAAAGAAGAATCTAAAAGGCTAAACCAAGAATTAGTCTCTTCTAAAAATGAACTTAAAGAAAAAGATGAATTAATAAATTGTGTAGAATCTAAGTTCATGATCTCTTTACATAATCTATCTAATATTAAAGATGACATAAGAGAATCAAAGATAGATTGTGATATTCTTAATAAGGAAAATTCTAAACTAAGAGATCAATTAAAAAGGCAAGATGAAAACATTAACAATTTAGAATCCAAGTTAACCATTTCTATGGAAAATTTATCCAATGCACAAATTAAGATAAAAACTCTAGAACTTGGATCTAATGTTATCAATGAAGTTAAATTTGAATTAAAACTTGCCCATGAAGAGCTAAACAACTTTAAGGGAATTGTAAATGAATTAACAAAAGTTAAAAATGAAAATTCAACCCTTAAAAACCAAGTCACTCAAATTGAAACCTACAAACAAAAGTATGAGTGCAAATTTACCCAAAGTGAAGAAAAATTTGAAAAATTATTTAAATTGGGTAAATCTAAAAGAGATAGGACGGGTCTTGGTTTTGATAGGAATATTTCACATGACCCTAAATTCACCAACACATTTGTGAAAGGTGAATCCTCCTTCTCTAGCACTCACACTTCCTTGCCCATGTCTAAATGTAATTATTGTGGCATTGAAGGACATTTTAGGTTTGAGTGCAAATCAAGAAGAAGCCATGTGTCTAAAATCATTTTTGAACCAAAGAAAGTTAAATCAAATTCTATGATGGTTAAGACACTAAAAACCAAGGAAGACTCCAAGAAGAATAAACAAGTAAAACCTATTAAAAAGGAGTCTCCTAAAATAGATTCTAAAAAGGTTAAACAAGTTAAACCAACTCTAAAAGAATCTATTAACAAAAAGCTTCTCAATCTTCCTTCCATAACTCAACAAATGAAAGAACTTTGAATAAAGTTGCTAAGTTAAATTTAAAATTCAAAAGTCAAATAAAGGGAGGAAATAAGAAGAAAAGAAAAGTGAACCAATCCCCTAAGAAGAAAAGTCACCAACCTCAAAAGACTAATCACCAACCTAAGCCGAATTTAGTTAAATCTAAACATCTTGGTGATAAGTCTAAATTGAAAATTTATCAAGTCAAATCTCCAATAGTTGGTGAGACTTTTAAGATGGACCTCAAAGACCAACCCTCTCAAGACCTTAGGTGGATTCCCAAAGTTATATACTTAGACAAACCTTAAGGCCTTGGACCTCATTGACCAACCAATCCTTTATAGGTAAATCTTTTTGTTGGTCATATTGCATTTGCATTTTGTTCTTTCTTAGTTACATTTATTAAAATGCAATGTTTATTAGTAATCAATTGATTTTGTCTTCATGTACTTATCTAGTTACATATCATGGTTTTCAAAATCATTTGATTATATTTTCAACATGTTAGATTTGCTTCTTGTTCATTTAGTTATATCTCTTGCAACTCTATACATGTTCAATTGATTATGGTTTCAAAGCTTTATTAGCTAGATCTTTCATAATCAATTGATATTGTAAAATCATTTGTTTGATGTATTAGTAAGATTTGTTTTGAAAAACAAATGATTTGAAACAATTTAGTTTTTCCATAGATTTCTAAGTTATATTTTCATATGGAAAATTATTGCTTTGAAAAACCAACTTGTATGTGTTTCAAATAAGTTATATCTTTTAAAATGCAAGTTGAAAAAGTGTTATCTTCAAAATCATCCTCTTTATGCTCATTGTTGGATTTTGTGTATTGAAATGATTTGAAGATTGTATGAATTGAAAATGTTTTTCAAGCTTTGTTAGTTATATTCATTAACACATTTTCTTTTGAGTATATTTCCTTGTGCTAATAAATATATGTTTTAGAAGGAAATACTTGTTATATGCTATTTGCAACATTGCTCATTTAGTTTCATTCTTGATGTGCAAATATCATATAATTTCTTATGGTTGCATTATTAGTTACATTTGTAGAAACCATAACTCTAAAATCCATCCCTTATACTTTCTAGTCATTTTTTTTTGGATGGTTATGATGTCGATTCATGAGTATTTTTCTTATTGATATCATTCTTTATACATGCTTCAACTTCATAGTAGGGTGCTTGATCATATGATCCTCTTTGAAATCCATTCCTTGTATTTCTTAGTTATATCTATTGTTTGATGGAAGTCTTAGATGTTGAATTCATATGATCTTGACACTTGGAAAATTGCATGCTTTACAAAGTTATATCATTTTAATGCAATTTATGATGCTCATCACTATGCTCATTAGTTATATCATTTAAAGTGATGAATGATCATTTTATGATGCTTGTTGGAATTTGGTGTTTGTCACATGCTTGCTCTTATTCATGTTTCATATTCAATTGGTAATCAATTGGTATCATTTTCAATTAGTATCTATATCCAATTGGTATCATATCTTGAGTTTGTGATAGACCTTGTGTACATTGGATTGATCTTGAGAGTCATATGTCTTTTGTTCCATGTCACATTCCATTAGCTTCATAATCTTCATGATTGCCACCTCTCTTGCACTTATAGGTAAATCACATGACCACCATGTTTATGTGTTCATAATCTTGGTTGGTTAATGGTTGAGGTAGGCTTCATGATTGAACTTCATTTCAATCATCTTGCACATGATAGTCATATTTTATGGTTGGATGAAATGATTTCAAAAATATTCATAGCATATGATTTTCATAGTTATATTGATTGATGCTATGTTTAGTATATCCTTTTGACCTTGCTCTCTAATTATCCAATAGCTTATCCATCAATTGGTATCTTTATGTTGGTAATTTGATCAATTTGAACTTTATAGTCAATTATAATTATCAATTGGTATCTAATTCTTCTCTTGAAGTTAACCCTCAATTGGTTAAACCATCTTCTTCTTGCACCTGAGTTAAATCCTTGTCAAAAGTTTGACAAAAGAAGCTAGAGTATGGATTGAGGGGGAGTAAACCTTCTAAGGAAGCATTAGAGTTGATCAAATTCACCCTTATATTGGCTTTGTACCCTTATAGCCTATCTACCCATGCATGATGCCCTGTTATATATTTCATTTTCGATTACTTTTGTTAACAGGTGCTACTAAAAGGTATTTTCCTTGTTTCATGTGTGTAGGTTCCCCTGTTCAATTGATACCTTTGCAATTTAATGGCAAAGGGGGAGAAAGTTCTCAACCTTAATGGCAAAAGGGGAGAAAGAATTAAGGGGGAGAAAGTGCTAAAGGTGGAGAGAATGCACATCTTGCCAAAAGGAGAGTGCATGGTCAAAGGGGAGAAATGAAGAGAAGAAAGCTTGGGAGCTAAAGAAGATGCTTGGTCTAAAGAAAAGAAGATGAAGAGAAAGCTGGAAGATTGACCAAGCTCCAAGCATAAAGGAGAATGAAGAAAACGAGCTAGAGCCCAAGCCAAGTCAAAGTAGCATCCAAGAAGATTTCAAGCCTTGTCCAGTTAAGGAAGAGCCGAAGACAATGTGTGAAGTATTAGTTTGGAGAAAGGTTTGCCATCAAATTGCAAAGGGGGAGATTGTTAGGATTTCGTATTGCAATTTGATGGATGCATCATTCATCTTATTCATTCATTTGAATATTGTCACATGCATTGATTTTAGAAATCTTGAAATCTTGATTTATACATGCATTATTTTAAATCTTGTAAACCTTATGATTTATGCATGTTTTGGTTTTAAACATTGGACGCATTTTTAGTTTGAAAAAGATTTTATAAATCAAGCTAGCCATTGGTTTTAAATGTTTTAAATTTTGTTTGGCCTTTTATGTTATATGATTTTTAAGCACTTGGATTGGTTTAAATCATATTTCCATGCATGGTTTATTGGCCCAAAGTCCCCCCAAGAAAATCACTTTGAAAATCCCATTTTTGAGAATTCTGGACTTTTACCGGCGGTCAAACGGGACTTTTACCGGCGCTTTATGGCCGCCGCTAAAAGCAGTTTTTCAAAAATTAAAGTCGTTGGGTTTCTAACCGTTGAGGTGTCGGTTGACCGACAACAACCTGTGGGTCGACCGACAAGGAGCCGTTGGACCACTTTTTCTATAAAAAGAAACTCATTCCTTAAGCATTAGGGATGATCTTTGAAGCCCTTCTTGAGGCATTTTGAAGCAAAGAAAGGGGATCAAGCTAAGGAAGGCTAATGGTCATTAGGAAAAGCTAAAGCTTGGATTAATGAAGTTAAACCACCAAGTAAGCTTTGCCTTTTGTTAATCATATGTTTTATGCTTTGTCTAAACTATTGGTAAATGTTTTTAAGCATATTAACTATGATGTGTTGAATCCATTCTTCTCTTAATCTTTGATTTTAGTTATTGGGTTCTTCACCCTTGATTTCAAACCAAGTTTTGTTTTAAACTTTGTCAATCATGCTTAGCCAAAATCTTTGATTTCTTTATAGCATGATACATTAACTTGTTTGAAACTCTCTTTGTTGTTTTCAATCTATTTAAACCTTAGTTAAATTAGTTTTTGAAAACAACATTGCACATGCATCACTTGATTAGTCTTAATCATTTTCATACAACTTGTGATCTTTGATTTTCATATCATTCACAAGTTTGTATTTGTTCAAGTGATTTGCATTTGACTTCAATCATATCTTTTATGTGCTTTAAACTTTGAAATGCTTTAAGCATAAAATTCATTGGACTTAATTTTATCTTGATTGAAGTTCTACACACACACACCTCATAAGCATTCATCTTTGTAATTCTTAGTGTGTTTGTGTGAGTTGATTTACAATTTCATATCCGCCTATCTTAGAGGCAAATTTATTAAGCTTAATTGTAATCTCTTAGAGTGTTTTGTGAAAACACTTTCTTTAGAGAAATCATTTGATTGTAAAGGTTATTGCTTAGCCTAAGAAAAGCATTGTGTATAGGTTGTTGTTAAGCCTTGAAAAACAACATTGAAAGGTTATTGCTTAGCCTAGAAAAGCATAGTTGTAAAGGTTATTGCTTAGCCTTTTGAAAAGCATAATAGTGGAAATCCGGTGGGGTGTTGGATCACAAGCCGGTAGTGGATGTAGGCATTGAGGCCGAACCACTATAAATCATTGTGTAGTGGTGATTGTTTTTGTGGTGATTGTTTTGTTTAAGCTTCCACATTTTGTATGTTAATCATCACATGTGACTAGTTTATTTTAAAGAAATTAAAATTGGCCATAATTAGTCATTAAGTGTAGATGACCCTATTCACCCCCCCTCTAGGGTAGGATCCCTTGGACTTTAAATTGGTATCAAAGCAAGGTTACTCCATTGAGGGCTTAAACACCCGGAGTTGATCCTCTCCATCTAGATCAAAACCCTAGTGTTTTTTTTTCTATTAAAATCATTAGAATGGATTCCACTAGTTTAGACTTTGTAGATTCTTGTGTAGATTCCTCTAGACCCCTCCTTCTTCCATCTATTGGAGATTCTAACATTAAAATTAATGAATCTAAATCTAAATCAAAAGAAGAAGAATATGATGAAAATGAAGCTTATGAGGAATTGTACACATGGTCCTTAGAGCTTTCTAAGAAGAATAAAAGATTAAAAGAAGAATCTAAAAGGCTAAACCAAGAATTAGTCTCTTCTAAAAATGAACTTAAAGAAAAAGATGAATTAATAAATTGTGTAGAATCTAAGTTCATGATCTCTTTACATAATCTATCTAATATTAAATATGACATAAGAGAATCAAAGATAGATTGTGATATTCTTAATAAGGAAAATTCTAAACTAAGAGATCAATTAAAAAGGCAAGATGAAAACATTAACAATTTAGAATCCAAGTTAACCATTTCTATGGAAAATTTATCCAATGCACAAATTAAGATAAAAACTCTAGAACTTGGATCTAATGTTATCAATGAAGTTAAATTTGAATTAAAACTTGCCCATGAAGAGCTAAACAACTTTAAGGGAATTGTAAATGAATTAACAAAAGTTAAAAATGAAAATTCAACCCTTAAAAACCAAGTCACTCAACTTGAAACCTACAAACAAAAGTATGAGTGCAAATTTACCCAAAGTGAAGAAAAATTTGAAAATTATTTAAATTGGGTAAATCTAAAAGAGATAGGACGGGTCTTGGTTTTGATAGGAATATTTCACATGACCCTAAATTCACCAACACATTTGTGAAAGGTGAATCCTCCTTCTCTAGCACTCACACTTCCTTGCCCATGTCTAAATGTAATTATTGTGGCATTGAAGGACATTTTAGGTTTGAGTGCAAATCAAGAAGAAGCCATGTGTCTAAAATCATTTTTGAACCAAAGAAAGTTAAATCAAATTCTATGATGGTTAAGACACTAAAAACCAAGGAAGACTCCAAGAAGAATAAACAAGTAAAACCTATTAAAAAGGAGTCTCCTAAAATAGATTCTAAAAAGGTTAAACAAGTTAAACCAACTCTAAAAGAATCTATTAACAAAAAGCTTCTCAATCTTCCTTCCATAACTCAACAAATGAAAGAACTTTTGAATAAAGTTGCTAAGTTAAATTTAAAATTCAAAAGTCAAATAAAGGGAGGAAATAAGAAGAAAAGAAAAGTGAACCAATCCCCTAAGAAGAAAAGTCACCAACCTCAAAAGACTAATCACCAACCTAAGCCGAATTTAGTTAAATCTAAACATCTTGGTGATAAGTCTAAATTGAAAATTTATCAAGTCAAATCTCCAATAGTTGGTGAGACTTTTAAGATGGACCTCAAAGACCAACCCTCTCAAGACCTTAGGTGGATTCCCAAAGTTATATACTTAGACAAACCTTAAGGCCTTGGACCTCATTGACCAACCAATCCTTTATAGGTAAATCTTTTTGTTGGTCATATTGCATTTGCATTTTGTTCTTTCTTAGTTACATTTATTAAAATGCAATGTTTATTAGTAATCAATTGATTTTGTCTTCATGTACTTATCTAGTTACATATCATGGTTTTCAAAATCATTTGATTATATTTTCAACATGTTAGATTTGCTTCTTGTTCATTTAGTTATATCTCTTGCAACTCTATACATGTTCAATTGATTATGGTTTCAAAGCTTTATTAGCTAGATCTTTCATAATCAATTGATATTGTTTTTTTAATCATTTGTTTGATGTATTAGTAAGATTTGTTTTGAAAAACAAATGATTTGAAACAATTTAGTTTTTCCATAGATTTCTAAGTTATATTTTCATATGGAAAATTATTGCTTTGAAAAACCAACTTGTATGTGTTTCAAATAAGTTATATCTTTTAAAATGCAAGTTGAAAAAGTGTTATCTTCAAAATCATCCTCTTTATGCTCATTGTTGGATTTTGTGTATTGAAATGATTTGAAGATTGTATGAATTGAAAATGTTTTTCAAGCTTTGTTAGTTATATTCATTAACACATTTTCTTTTGAGTATATTTCCTTGTGCTAATAAATATATGTTTTAGAAGGAAATACTTGTTATATGCTATTTGCAACATTGCTCATTTAGTTTCATTCTTGATGTGCAAATATCATATAATTTCTTATGGTTGCATTATTAGTTACATTTGTAGAAACCATAACTCTAAAATCCATCCCTTATACTTTCTAGTCATTTTTTTTGGATGGTTAGGATGTTGATTCATGAGTATTTTTCTTATTGATATCATTCTTTATACATGCTTCAACTTCATAGTAGGGTGCTTGATCATATGATCCTCTTTGAAATCCATTCCTTGTATTTCTTAGTTATATCTATTGTTTGATGGAAGTCTTAGATGTTGAATTCATATGATCTTGACACTTTGAAAATTGCATGCTTTACAAAGTTATATCATTTTAATGCAATTTATGATGCTCATCACTATGCTCATTAGTTATATCATTTAAAGTGATGAATGATCATTTTATGATGCTTGTTGGAATTTGGTGTTTGTCACATGCTTGCTCTTATTCATGTTTCATATTCAATTGGTAATCAATTGGTATCATTTTCAATTAGTATCTATATCCAATTGGTATCATATCTTGAGTTTGTGATAGACCTTGTGTACATTGGATTGATCTTGAGAGTCATATGTCTTTTGTTCCATGTCACATTCCATTAGCTTCATAATCTTCATGATTGCCACCTCTCTTGCACTTATAGGTAAATCACATGACCACCATGTTTATGTGTTCATAATCTTGGTTGGTTAATGGTTGAGGTAGGCTTCATGATTGAACTTCATTTCAATCATCTTGCACATGATAGTCATATTTTATGGTTGGATGAAATGATTTCAAAAATATTCATAGCATATGATTTTCATAGTTATATTGATTGATGCTATGTTTAGTATATCCTTTTGACCTTGCTCTCTAATTATCCAATAGCTTATCCATCAATTGGTATCTTTATGTTGGTAATTTGATCAATTTGAACTTTATAGTCAATTATAATTATCAATTGGTATCTAATTCTTCTCTTGAAGTTAACCCTCAATTGGTTAAACCATCTTCTTCTTGCACCTGAGTTAAATCCTTGTCAAAAGTTTGACAAAAGAAGCTAGAGTATGGATTGAGGGGGAGTAAACCTTCTAAGGAAGCATTAGAGTTGATCAAATTCACCCTTATATTGGCTTTGTACCCTTATAGCCTATCTACCCATGCATGATGCCCTGTTATATATTTCATTTTCGATTACTTTTGTTAACAGGTGCTACTAAAAGGTATTTTCCTTGTTTCATGTGTGTAGGTTCCCCTGTTCAATTGATACCTTTGCAATTTAATGGCAAAGGGGGAGAAAGTTCTCAACTTTAATGGCAAAAGGGGAGAAAGAATTAAGGGGGAGAAAGTGCTAAAGGTGGAGAGAATGCACATCTTGCCAAAAGGAGAGTGCATGGTCAAAGGGGAGAAATGAAGAGAAGAAAGCTTGGGAGCTAAAGAAGATGCTTGGTCTAAAGAAAAGAAGATGAAGAGAAAGCTGGAAGATTGACCAAGCTCCAAGCATAAAGGAGAATGAAGAAAACGAGCTAGAGCCCAAGCCAAGTCAAAGTAGCATCCAAGAAGATTTCAAGCCTTGTCCAGTTAAGGAAGAGCCGAAGACAATGTGTGAAGTATTAGTTTGGAGAAAGGTTTGCCATCAAATTGCAAAGGGGGAGATTGTTAGGATTTCGTATTGCAATTTGATGGATGCATCATTCATCTTATTCATTCATTTGAATATTGTCACATGCATTGATTTTAGAAATCTTGAAATCTTGATTTATACATGCATTATTTTAAATCTTGTAAACCTTATGATTTATGCATGTTTTGGTTTTAAACATTGGACGCATTTTTAGTTTGAAAAAGATTTTATAAATCAAGCTAGCCATTGGTTTTAAATGTTTTAAATTTTGTTTGGCCTTTTATGTTATATGATTTTTAAGCACTTGGATTGGTTTAAATCATATTTCCATGCATGGTTTATTGGCCCAAAGTCCCCCCAAGAAAATCACTTTGAAAATCCCATTTTTGAGAATTCTGGACTTTTACCGGCGGTCAAACGGGACTTTTACCGGCGCTTTATGGCCGCCGCTAAAAGCAGTTTTTCAAAAATTAAAGTCGTTGGGTTTCTAACCGTTGAGGTGTCGGTTGACCGACAACAACCTGTGGGTCGACCGACAAGGAGCCGTTGGACCACTTTTTCTATAAAAAGAAACTCATTCCTTAAGCATTAGGGATGATCTTTGAAGCCCTTCTTGAGGCATTTTGAAGCAAAAGAAAGGGGATCAAGCTAAGGAAGGCTAATGGTCATTAGGAAAAGCTAAAGCTTGGATTAATGAAGTTAAACCACCAAGTAAGCTTTGCCTTTTGTTAATCATATGTTTTATGCTTTGTCTAAACTATTGGTAAATGTTTTTAAGCATATTAACTATGATGTGTTGAATCCATTCTTCTCTTAATCTTTGATTTTAGTTATTGGGTTCTTCACCCTTGATTTCAAACCAAGTTTTGTTTTAAACTTTGTCAATCATGCTTAGCCAAAATCTTTGATTTCTTTATAGCATGATACATTAACTTGTTTGAAACTCTCTTTGTTGTTTTCAATCTATTTAAACCTTAGTTAAATTAGTTTTTGAAAACAACATTGCACATGCATCACTTGATTAGTCTTAATCATTTTCATACAACTTGTGATCTTTGATTTTCATATCATTCACAAGTTTGTATTTGTTCAAGTGATTTGCATTTGACTTCAATCATATCTTTTATGTGCTTTAAACTTTGAAATGCTTTAAGCATAAAATTCATTGGACTTAATTTTATCTTGATTGAAGTTCTACACACACACACCTCATAAGCATTCATCTTTGTAATTCTTAGTGTGTTTGTGTGAGTTGATTTACAATTTCATATCCGCCTATCTTAGAGGCAAATTTATTAAGCTTAATTGTAATCTCTTAGAGTGTTTTGTGAAAACACTTTCTTTAGAGAAATCATTTGATTGTAAAGGTTATTGCTTAGCCTAAGAAAAGCATTGTGTATAGGTTGTTGTTAAGCCTTGAAAAACAACATTGAAAGGTTATTGCTTAGCCTAGAAAAGCATAGTTGTAAAGGTTATTGCTTAGCCTTTTGAAAAGCATAATAGTGGAAATCCGGTGGGGTGTTGGATCACAAGCCGGTAGTGGATGTAGGCATTGAGGCCGAACCACTATAAATCCTTGTGTAGTGGTGATTGTTTTGTGGTGATTGTTTTGTTTAAGCTTCCACATATTGTATGTTAATCATCACATGTGACTAGTTTATTTTAAAGAAATTAAAATTGGCCATAATTAGTCATTAAGTGTAGATGACCCTATTCACCCCCCCTCTAGGGTAGGATCCCTTGGACTTTAAATTGGTATCAAAGCAAGGTTACTCCATTGAGGGCTTAAACACCCGGAGTTGATCCTCTCCATCTAGATCAAAACCCTAGTGTTTTTTTTTCTATTAAAATCATTAGAATGGATTCCACTAGTTTAGACTTTGTAGATTCTTGTGTAGATTCCTCTAGACCCCTCCTTCTTCCATCTATTGGAGATTCTAACATTAAAATTAATGAATCTAAATCTAAATCAAAAGAAGAAGAATATGATGAAAATGAAGCTTATGAGGAATTGTACACATGGTCCTTAGAGCTTTCTAAGAAGAATAAAAGATTAAAAGAAGAATCTAAAAGGCTAAACCAAGAATTAGTCTCTTCTAAAAATGAACTTAAAGAAAAAGATGAATTAATAAATTGTGTAGAATCTAAGTTCATGATCTCTTTACATAATCTATCTAATATTAAATATGACATAAGAGAATCAAAGATAGATTGTGATATTCTTAATAAGGAAAATTCTAAACTAAGAGATCAATTAAAAAGGCAAGATGAAAACATTAACAATTTAGAATCCAAGTTAACCATTTCTATGGAAAATTTATCCAATGCACAAATTAAGATAAAAACTCTAGAACTTGGATCTAATGTTATCAATGAAGTTAAATTTGAATTAAAACTTGCCCATGAAGAGCTAAACAACTTTAAGGGAATTGTAAATGAATTAACAAAAGTTAAAAATGAAAATTCAACCCTTAAAAACCAAGTCACTCAACTTGAAACCTACAAACAAAAGTATCAGTGCAAATTTACCCAAAGTGAAGAAAAATTTGAAAAATTATTTAAATTGGGTAAATCTAAAAGAGATAGGACGGGTCTTGGTTTTGATAGGAATATTTCACATGACCCTAAATTCACCAACACATATGTGAAAGGTGAATCCTCCTTCTCTAGCACTCACACTTCCTTGCCCATGTCTAAATGTAATTATTATGGCATTGAAGGACATTTTAGGTTTGAGTGCAAATCAAGAAGAAGCCATGTGTCTAAAATCATTTTTGAACCAAAGAAAGTTAAATCAAATTCTATGATGGTTAAGACACTAAAAACCAAGGAAGACTCCAAGAAGAATAAACAAGTAAAACCTATTAAAAAGGAGTCTCCTAAAATAGATTCTAAAAAGGTTAAACAAGTTAAACCAACTCTAAAAGAATCTATTAACAAAAAGCTTCTCAATCTTCCTTCCATAACTCAACAAATGAAAGAACTTTTGAATAAAGTTGCTAAGTTAAATTTAAAATTCAAAAGTCAAATAAAGGGAGGAAATAAGAAGAAAAGAAAAGTGAACCAATCCCCTAAGAAGAAAAGTCACCAACCTCAAAAGACTAATCACCAACCTAAGCCGAATTTAGTTAAATCTAAACATCTTGGTGATAAGTCTAAATTGAAAATTTATCAAGTCAAATCTCCAATAGTTGGTGAGACTTTTAAGATGGACCTCAAAGACCAACCCTCTCAAGACCTTAGGTGGATTCCCAAAGTTATATACTTAGACAAACCTTAAGGCCTTGGACCTCATTGACCAACCAATCCTTTATAGGTAAATCTTTTTGTTGGTCATATTGCATTTGCATTTTGTTCTTTCTTAGTTACATTTATTAAAATGCAATGTTTATTAGTAATCAATTGATTTTGTCTTCATGTACTTATCTAATTACATATCATGGTTTTCAAAATCATTTGATTATATTTTCAACATGTTAGATTTGCTTCTTGTTCATTTAGTTATATCTCTTGCAACTCTATACATGTTCAATTGATTATGGTTTCAAAGCTTTATTAGCTAGATCTTTCATAATCAATTGATATTGTAAAATCATTTGTTTGATGTATTAGTAAGATTTGTTTTGAAAAACAAATGATTTGAAACAATTTAGTTTTTCCATAGATTTCTAAGTTATATTTTCATATGGAAAATTATTGCTTTGAAAAACCAACTTGTATGTGTTTCAAATAAGTTATATCTTTTAAAATGCAAGTTGAAAAAGTGTTATCTTCAAAATCATCCTCTTTATGCTCATTGTTGGATTTTGTGTATTGAAATGATTTGAAGATTGTATGAATTGAAAATGTTTTTCAAGCTTTGTTAGTTATATTCATTAACACATTTTCTTTTGAGTATATTTCCTTGTGCTAATAAATATATGTTTTAGAAGGAAATACTTGTTATATGCTATTTGCAACATTGCTCATTTAGTTTCATTCTTGATGTGCAAATATCATATAATTTCTTATGGTTGCATTATTAGTTACATTTGTAGAAACCATAACTCTAAAATCCATCCCTTATACTTTCTAGTCATTTTTTTTTGGATGGTTATGATGTCGATTCATGAGTATTTTTCTTATTGATATCATTCTTTATACATGCTTCAACTTCATAGTAGGGTGCTTGATCATATGATCCTCTTTGAAATCCATTCCTTGTATTTCTTAGTTATATCTATTGTTTGATGGAAGTCTTAGATGTTGAATTCATATGATCTTGACACTTGGAAAATTGCATGCTTTACAAAGTTATATCATTTTAATGCAATTTATGATGCTCATCACTATGCTCATTAGTTATATCATTTAAAGTGATGAATGATCATTTTATGATGCTTGTTGGAATTTGGTGTTTGTCACATGCTTGCTCTTATTCATGTTTCATATTCAATTGGTAATCAATTGGTATCATTTTCAATTAGTATCTATATCCAATTGGTATCATATCTTGAGTTTGTGATAGACCTTGTGTACATTGGATTGATCTTGAGAGTCATATGTCTTTTGTTCCATGTCACATTCCATTAGCATCATAATCTTCATGATTGCCACCTCTCTTGCACTTATAGGTAAATCACATGACCACCATGTTTATGTGTTCATAATCTTGGTTGGTTAATGGTTGAGGTAGGCTTCATGATTGAACTTCATTTCAATCATCTTGCACATGATAGTCATATTTTATGGTTGGATGAAATGATTTCAAAAATATTCATAGCATATGATTTTCATAGTTATATTGATTGATGCTATGTTTAGTATATCCTTTTGACCTTGCTCTCTAATTATCCAATAGTTTATCCATCAATTGGTATCTTTATGTTGGTAATTTGATCAATTTGAACTTTATAGTCAATTATAATTATCAATTGGTATCTAATTCTTCTCTTGAAGTTAACCCTCAATTGGTTAAACCATCTTCTTCTTGCACCTGAGTTAAATCCTTGTCAAAAGTTTGACAAAAGAAGCTAGAGTATGGATTGAGGGGGAGTAAACCTTCTAAGGAAGCATTAGAGTTGATCAAATTCACCCTTATATTGGCTTTGTACCCTTATAGCCTATCTACCCATGCATGATGCCCTGTTATATATTTCATTTTCGATTACTTTTGTTAACAGGTGCTACTAAAAGGTATTTTCCTTGTTTCATGTGTGTAGGTTCCCCTGTTCAATTGATACCTTTGCAATTTAATGGCAAAGGGGGAGAAAGTTCTCAACCTTAATGGCAAAAGGGGAGAAAGAATTAAGGGGGAGAAAGTGCTAAAGGTGGAGAGAATGCACATCTTGCCAAAAGGAGAGTGCATGGTCAAAGGGGAGAAATGAAGAGAAGAAAGCTTGGGAGCTAAAGAAGATGCTTGGTCTAAAGAAAAGAAGATGAAGAGAAAGCTGGAAGATTGACCAAGCTCCAAGCATAAAGGAGAATGAAGAAAACGAGCTAGAGCCCAAGCCAAGTCAAAGTAGCATCCAAGAAGATTTCAAGCCTTGTCCAGTTAAGGAAGAGCCGAAGACAATGTGTGAAGTATTAGTTTGGAAAAAGGTTTGCCATCAAATTGCAAAGGGGGAGATTGTTAGGATTTCGTATTGCAATTTGATGGATGCATCATTCATCTTATTCATTCATTTGAATATTGTCACATGCATTGATTTTAGAAATCTTGAAATCTTGATTTATACATGCATTATTTTAAATCTTGTAAACCTTATGATTTATGCATGTTTTGGTTTTAAACATTGGACGCATTTTTAGTTTGAAAAAGATTTTATAAATCAAGCTAGCCATTGGTTTTAAATGTTTTAAATTTTGTTTGGCCTTTTATGTTATATGATTTTTAAGCACTTGGATTGGTTTAAATCATATTTCCATGCATGGTTTATTGGCCCAAAGTCCCCCCAAGAAAATCACTTTGAAAATCCCATTTTTGAGAATTCTGGACTTTTACCGGCGGTCAAACGGGACTTTTACCGGCGCTTTATGGCCGCCGCTAAAAGCAGTTTTTCAAAAATTAAAGCCGTTGGGTTTCTAACCGTTGAGGTGTCGGTTGACCGACAACAACCTGTGGGTCGACCGACAAGGAGCCGTTGGACCACTTTTTCTATAAAAAGAAACTCATTCCTTAAGCATTAGGGATGATCTTTGAAGCCCTTCTTGAGGCATTTTGAAGCAAAAGAAAGGGGATCAAGCTAAGGAAGGCTAATGGTCATTAGGAAAAGCTAAAGCTTGGATTAATGAAGTTAAACCACCAAGTAAGCTTTGCCTTTTGTTAATCATATGTTTTATGCTTTGTCTAAACTATTGGTAAATGTTTTTAAGCATATTAACTATGATGTGTTGAATCCATTCTTCTCTTAATCTTTGATTTTAGTTATTGGGTTCTTCACCCTTGATTTCAAACCAAGTTTTGTTTTAAACTTTGTCAATCATGCTTAGCCAAAATCTTTGATTTCTTTATAGCATGATACATTAACTTGTTTGAAACTCTCTTTGTTGTTTTCAATCTATTTAAACCTTAGTTAAATTAGTTTTTGAAAACAACATTGCACATGCATCACTTGATTAGTCTTAATCATTTTCATACAACTTGTGATCTTTGATTTTCATATCATTCACAAGTTTGTATTTGTTCAAGTGATTTGCATTTGACTTCAATCATATCTTTTATGTGCTTTAAACTTTGAAATGCTTTAAGCATAAAATTCATTGGACTTAATTTTATCTTGATTGAAGTTCTACACACACACACCTCATAAGCATTCATCTTTGTAATTCTTAGTGTGTTTGTGTGAGTTGATTTACAATTTCATATCCGCCTATCTTAGAGGCAAATTTATTAAGCTTAATTGTAATCTCTTAGAGTGTTTTGTGAAAACACTTTCTTTAGAGAAATCATTTGATTGTAAAGGTTATTGCTTAGCCTAAGAAAAGCATTGTGTATAGGTTGTTGTTAAGCCTTGAAAAACAACATTGAAAGGTTATTGCTTAGCCTAGAAAAGCATAGTTGTAAAGGTTATTGCTTAGCCTTTTGAAAAGCATAATAGTGGAAATCCGGTGGGGTGTTGGATCACAAGCCGGTAGTGGATGTAGGCATTGAGGCCGAACCACTATAAATCCTTGTGTAGTGGTGATTGTTTTGTGGTGATTGTTTTGTTTAAGCTTCCGCATATTGTATGTTAATCATCACATGTGACTAGTTTATTTTAAAGAAATTAAAATTGGCCATAATTAGTCATTAAGTGTAGATCACCCTATTCACCCCCCCCCCCCCCTCTAGGGTAGGATCCCTTGGACTTTCAGTTAGGATCCTAAGGACTTTCAATTGGTATCAGAGCCTCGTGCTCTAATATTAGGATCAAGTGTTTGGAACTCTTGATTAGGTGTGAAAACCTAGAGTCAAAACCCTAGTGTTTGTGCTTACATGAAAATCATAAAAATGGATTCCACTAGTTTAGACTTTGTAGATTCTTCTAGATCCCTTCTTCCATCTATTGGAGATTCAAACATCAAAATTAAAGAATCTCAACTTAAATTGAAAGAAGAAGAAATTAAAGAAAATGAAGATGATATTCAACAAGCTTATGAAGAATTATATGCTATATCCTTGAAGCTTGCCAAGAGTAATAAAAAATTAAGAGAAGAATCTAAAAGACTAAACAAAGAATTAGTCTCTTCTAAAGATGAACTTAGAGAAAAAGTGGAAGCTTTAAATTGTGTAGACTCTAAGTTCATGATCTCCTTGCATAACCTATCTAATATCCAAGATGAACTAAATGAAATTAAAATAGGTTATGACAATCTCAATAAGGAAAATTCTAAACTAAGAGATCAATTACAAAGGCAAGACAAAGACTTTAACAATCTTGAATCTAAGTCAAGTATCTCTAAGGAAAATTTATCTAATGCTCAAATTGAACTAAATAAAATAAAGATAAATTGTGATGAACTTAAGAAAGAAAATTTAAGTCTAAGAGATACTTTAAAAAGACAAGATGAGAACATTATCCATTTAAGATCCAAGTTGACAATTTCAATGGAAAACTTGTCAAATGCTCAAAATAATTTAAACACCTTAGAACTTGGATCTAATGTTGTTAATGAACTTGAAATGAAGTTAAAACTTGCCAATGAAGAGCTAATCAAATTTAAGGGAATTGAACAAGAACTAACTAAAGTTAAAAATGAGAATTCAACCCTTAAAACCAAAGTTACTCAACTTGAAACATACAAACAAAAGTATGAGTGCAAATTTACCCAAAGTGAAGAAAGATTGGAAAAGTTATTTAAATTGGGTAAATCAAAAGGAGATAGGACGGGTCTTGGATTTGATAGGAATACCTCATATGACCCTAAATTCACCAACACTTTTGTGAAAGGTGAGTCCTCATTCTATAGCACTCACACTTCTTTGCCCATGTCTAAATGTAATTATTGTGGCATTGAAGGACATTTTAGGTTTGAGTGCAAACAAAGAAGAAGCAATGTGTCTAAATCCATATTTGAACCAAAGAAAGGTAAATCAAATTCTATGATGGATAAGACACCAAAAACCAAGGAGAACTCCATGAAGCTTAAACAAGTAAAATCAATTAAGAAGGAGTCTCCTAAAATAGATTCTAAAAAGATTAAACAAGTTAAATCAAGTTTAAAAGAATCTATAAATAAAAAGGTTCTCAACCTACCTCCCTTAACTCAACAAATGAAAGAACTTTTGAAGAAAGTTGCAAAGATAAATTTGAAATTCAAAAGTCAATTAAAGGGAGGAGATAAGAAGAAAAGAAAAATGGTTCAAACCCCAAAGAAGCAAACTCACCAAAAGACTAATCACCAATCTAAGCTAAACTTAGTTAAATCTATATCTCATGGTGATAAGTCTAAGTTAATAATTTATCAAGTTAAATCTCCTAGAGTTGGTGAGAAGTTTAAGTTAGACCTCAAAGTTCATCCATCCCAAGACCTTAGGTGGATTCCCAAAGTTAGACAAATAGACACACCTTAGGGCCTTGGACCTCATTGACCAACCTAACCTTAATAGTTAAATCTTTTTGTTGGTCATGATTGCATTTGGATTTTATGTTCTTTCTTAGTTACATTTTTTAAAATGCATTTGTTTCTTTATGATCATTTGATTTTGTCTTCATGTACTTCCCTAAGTCACATATCATGGTTTTCAAAATCATTTGATTGTATTTCTCACATGTTAGATTTGCTTTTTATAGTCACATCTTGTTTGCATTTCTACATGTTCAATTGATTATGGGTTCAAAGCTTTCATAGCTAGATCTTTCATAATCGATTGATGTTGCAATATCATTTGTTTGTATGTCTTAGTTAGATTATCTTGAAAAACAAATGACTTAAATCAATTTAATTTTTCCATGAATTTTTAAGTTATACTTTCACATGGAAAATTACTTTGAAAAGATCAACTTGTATGTTTTCCAATTAAGTTATATCTTTTAAAATGCAAGTTGAATGGTTTTTAAATCAAATTGTATGATTCTTGGTAGTGATATTGCTTAGAATACAATTTGATGTTTGATAAGGTGCTTTCTTTATTTTCATATACATTATGCCCATTGTTAGATTTTGTTTATGATTTGAAGATTGCATGAATGGAAATGCTTTAAAACTTTTTGTTGTATTCATCAAAGCATGTTCCATGTTTTCATTTCCTTATGCTTTTGCTTATGTCATCCTTTAATGGAAATGAATGTTGTGATAGACTATTTGCATGTTTGCTCTTTTAGTTACATTCTTTATGCAAATGTTTTATTTGTTCCATGTATGGTTGTGTTCTTTAATTATTTTTTTTGTAACCATACTAGAACCCAAATCCATCCTTTATGCTTTCTGGTCATTTTTGTGAAATGGATGGTTATGATGTTTGATTCATGTGTATTTGTCATACTTATACATGTTTCAACCTCATAGTAGTGTTTGATCATATGAACCTCTTTGAAATTCATTTCTTGAATTACATAGTTATATCTCTTGAATGATGGATTTCTTAGATGTTGTATTCATATGGTTGACACTTTGGAAATTGCATATTCTTATAAGTCATATATTTTCAAAATGCAATTTCTCATGTTCATCACTATGCTCATTAGTTATATCATTTAAAGTGATGAATATCCTTTTGTGATGCTTATTTTTGTAATTGTCACATTTTATTAGCATCATAATCTACATGTTGCCTCCTCTCATTGCACTTATTGGTATATCTCATGACCACCATACTTATGTATTCGTAATCTTGGTTGGTTAATGGTTGAGGTTGGCTTCATGTTTGAACTTCATTTCACTCATCTTGCACATGATAGTCATATTTGATGATTGGATGAAATGATTTCAAAAATATTCATAGCATATGATTTTCATAGTTATATTGATTGATGCTATGTTTAATATATCCCTTGACCTGGCACTATATTTGTAATTTGATCATATTGAGCTTATTAGTCATTTGGAATCTAATCCTTCACTTGAAGTTAACCCTCAATTGGTTAAACCATCTTCTTGCACCAAATAGTTATATTCTTGTCAAATGTTTGACAAAAGGAGAAGTATGGATTGAGGGGGAGTAAATCTTCATAGGAAGTATTGGTTTTGATCAAATTCACCCTTATATTGGCTCTGGATACCCTTATAGCTTATTACCCATGCATGATGACCTGTTATGCACTTCATTTTCGATTTCCTTTGTTAACAGGTGCTACTAAAAGGTATTTTCCTTGTTTCATGTGTGTAGGTACCCCTCTTCAATTGATACCTTTGCAATTTAATGGCAAAGGGGGAGAAAGTTCTCAAGCTAAATGGCAAAAAGGGGAGAAAGAATTAAGGGGGAGAAAGTGCTAAAGGTGGAGAGAATGCACATCTTGCCAAAAGGAGAGTGCATGGTCAAAGGGGAGAAATGAAGAGAAGAAAGCTTGGGAGCTAAAGAAGTTGCTTGGCCAAAGAAAGGAAGATGAAATGAAAGCTTGAAGAATGATCAAGCTCCAAGCATCAAGGAGAATGAAGGAAAAGAGCTAAAGCCCAAGCCAAGACAAAGAGAGCATCCAAAGAAGATTTCAAGCCTAGTCCAGCCAAGGAGGAGCTGAAGACTTAGTGTGAAGATTTAGTGTGAGAAAGGTTTGCCATCAAATTGCAAAGGGGGAGATTGTTAGGATTTTGTTTATTGCAATTTGATGGATGCATTAGCATTTTATTCATCTCATGAATTTTCACACATGCATTGATTTAGAAATTCTTGAAATCTTGATTTACACATGCATTGTTTTAAATCTTGTAAATCATATGTTTCATGCATGTTTTGGTTTTCATCTTGGATGCATTTTATTTGAAAAAGAATTTTTACAAATCAAGCTAGCCAATGATTTAAAGTTTCAAATGATTTTTGGCTTTTTATGTTTCATGATTTTAAAATACTTAGAATGATTTAAAATCATGTTTCCAAGCTTGATTTAGTGGCCCAAAGATCCCACAAAGAAATCTCTTTAAATATGCAAAAAAATGGGATTTTTGGTCCTTGGGCTCGGGTCGACCCGCAGTGTGGTCGGTCGACCGAACCCATGCCTTCGGTCGACCGAAGACACTGTGGGTCGACCGAGAAAGTGTCCGTTGAGCATTTTTCAAACGGTCTGATTTTTGACCGTTAAGGGTCGGTCGACCGAGCCAAGCTGGGGGTCGACCGAGGACACGCAGGAACTCAACTTTTGAGTATAAAAAGGGGTTCATTCCCATTGAAAAAGGGTGGAACTTTTGAGGAAACTTGGAGCCTTCTTGGAGGTGTTTGAAGAGAAGATAAAGGGGATGAACCAAGGGGATTAAGAAGGTCATTAAGGAAGCTAAAGCTTGGATCATGAAGTTAAATCTCCAAGTAAGCTTTGCTTAATTTAATCATATGTTTCATGCTTGGTTTTAAATCTTTGGTAAATGTTTTTAGCATGATAACTATGATGAAATGAACTCATTACTTCCATTCAATCTTTGATATTAAGTTGTAATGAATTCTTTTCTTTGATTCAAACTTAGTTTAGTTTTAAACTTTGTTAAACATGTTATGTTTAAAACTTTGATTTCTTTATAACATGTTAATTTAACTTGTTTGAATCATCATTGTTGTTTTCAATCTTTTTAAAACCTTTGTTAAATCTTGTTTTTGAAAACAACACTACAAATGCATCACATGTTTAAGCCAAATTAATTTCATACAACTTGTGAGCCTTTATTTTTTAAATCATCAACAAGTTAGTATTTGTTCATGTGATTTGCATTTAAACTTCAATCAATTCTTTCTATGTGCTTTAATCTTTGAATTGCTTTGAGCATATATTCATTGGACTTTACTTTTTAAACTTGATTGAAGTTGTCACACACACACCTCATTAGCATACATCTTTGCACTCATTAGTGTGTTGTGTGAGTTTAGTTTTCACTTTCAAATTAGCCTATTAAAGAGGCATTGTAATTGTGCTTTAATTGTAATCTCTTAGAGTGTTCTTTGGAAGACACTTTCTTTGAGAAATCATTTCTTTGTAAGGTTATTGCTTAGCCATTAAAAGCATATTGAGAGGTTATTGCTAAGCCTTGGAAAGCATCTTGTAGAGGTTATTGCTTAGCCTATTGGAAAAGCATATTAGTGGAAATCCGGTGGGGTGTGAGAGCACAAGCCGGTAGTGGATGTAGGCACGTTGGCCAAACCACTATAAATATTGTGTTGTGGTGCATGCTTTTGTGATGATTGTATGTATTTAGCTTCCGCATTGTGCTTGTTATCATCACTAGTGACTAGTTAGTTTATAGAAAATTAAAATTGGTCATAGTTAGTCACTATTAGTAGCTCACCCTATTCACCCCCCCCCCCCTCTAGGGTTAGGATCCCAAGGACTTTCAACCGCATCCATGAGATGAGATTCTCTATTTTGAAAGGTCAAGATTGGATTCATCAAAGAGAGCAGATGGTATTCCGATCTGAACACGGGCTCAGCGATTTCCGCGAGCGCCAGTGCTCAGAAAGAAATGAACCATAATTTCTCGGATCTGAATCCAAAAATGACGAGTTTTTTTTTTTTTTTGAAAGGCCAATATCGGGTTCATCAAAGAGAGCAAAAGGCACTCCAATCTGAACACGGGCTCAGCGATTTCCGCGAGCGCCCGTGCCCAGAAATGAGAAGACCAAGATTTCTCTAATCTAAACCCAAAATGACGGAAGTTTTTTTTTTTGACGATTTTTTTTTCAAAAAAATTTATTTATTTATTTATTTCTTTTTTTTTAAATTTTTTTTTATTTTTTATTTTAAATTTTTTATTTTTAAAAATTTTATTTTTGAAAAAATTTATTTAAAAGACGAGAGAGTACACATAGGCCTCCTAACCCGGTCTTATGAAATCTTGATTGATAGAATTGCCCCCAGGTAAGGGTAGGATTACATAATGAACCCGTTTGGAGGACCCTTGCCTAGAATAGTCAAGCTGTCTCCACACTCTGGATAAGGCTTTTCTTGAATCAACCATGATCAAAGAACACAGTTGGTTTAACCTTAGTGGTCTATGTCTTTTTTTTTGTTTTATATATATATTTTGACCTTTAATGAACTCATCGAAGAGAAACGATGGCCCAAAACCTTAGTCGAACAGGCTCAACATTTCTGCAAGCGCGATGAACGATAGGAACGGATCAAGGTCTCTCAATTTTGAATTCAAAATGAAAATTCTGATTTTTTATTTATTTATTTTATATATATATTTTTTAAATCTTTAATGAACTCATCGAAGTGAAACGATGGCCCAAAACCTTAGTCGAACAGGCTCAACATTTCTGCAAGCGCGATGAACGATAGGAACGGATCAAGGTTTCTCAATTTTGAATTCAAAATGAAAAATCTGATTATTTATTTATATATATATTTTTAGATCTTTAATGAACTCATCGAAGAGAAACGATGGCCCAAAACCTTAGTCGAACAGGCTCAACATTTCTGCAAGCGCGATGAACGATAGGAACGGATCAAGGTTTCTCAATTTTGAATCCAAAATGAGAAATCTAATTTTTTGTTTTTTTTTCAAAAGAGAAAAAGTGGAAATAAATTCAAAGAATTAGAAATTTCCAAAAAATCTCATCTCATTTTTTTTAGATGCGGAATCCAACATGGCCACCAATCAACAAGTAGCCAAAGAATCAAGAAAAGAAGTATAAGCATAGAGCAATAGATATGATATGCAAATATTTCTTTTCTAGCATCGTGTTCTCAAATGAACGGGTCCCACCGGGTGGAGCCAGCTTGATGGACCGCGCTCCTGGCGCCTAGTCCTACCGAGGTCGGCGGACGTGGGAGTCCGTTGGGTCCGACCCTTTCGTAACCGGGGGGCAAGGGCGTGCATCAACATTTCTTTTGTGTGGGTGTGCCAGATTTTCTATTTTTACTTGGAATTGCAAGTGGTGATCCGGAGATCAACCTTCGCAAGTAAAAATGAAATAAACTTCTTTCAAGCTTTCCATTGCACATATATTTAAGAAAAGAGACATTTTCTGATTTGCTGTGAAAGGCGATTTTTTTGGCGTTTATAGCCGATTTTGGCGTTTATAGCCGTTTTACAATCCTTATCAATAATGAAAGACAAGAGTTGTGATTTTTGTCTCTTTAAAAAAATACAAAGTAAAATGAAAAGCAAGAAAAGGAGGATCTAACTTCTCAGGAGATTGTGGGGGACCCGTTCAGATTGACGGTCGCAAGCCATATGTGGACTTCGCCATCATCCATGCAGATGAGAACAGAGGATGCTATTGATTCGCTTGGCTTGGCTATAACCTCAGGTTTTTAGAGAACAAAGACCAAAAGGAGGTCCTATGTCCAATAAAAAGCCGAGTAGACGGGCTGAAAAGCCACGTCTAAGCCATTTGAGGCAGAAGGAGAAGGCAAGGACCTTGGGGGGGGGGGTACCCCCAAGGGACTTTTGTGTAGCGGTGGTCGGTGTAGAACTTCCGCAGAGTTTTCTCTCTTAGATTCCTTATGCCTTTTTCTGTCTGAGTTTCCGGATTTTTTGCAGTCTGTTGTCTGTGTGTTTGTTGATTCTTTTCTTCTTAGAGAGCTCTCCTATTTATAGTCTTTTAGGTAGCCATTTAGGAGGGTTTATGAGCCTTAATTGTCATAAAGCTACATAAAGGGAGGAGTTACAAGATTGAATTCTTTATTTTGTAACTCCTTTTTCTTGGCTTCTGATTGGCCGGAGGAGATTGAGGGCATTTAATCGCCTTTAATCGTCAGGATGGGAGGAGTTTCATGGGTTAAATGCCATGAATCTCTTGACTTGTAACTCCTGGATGCTTGCTTCTGATTGATCCGTCCAAAGAAATGGATTAATGACTGTAATAAAGCTAGTCAATTAATCGCATTAAGTGGTTGCCGAGCAGTTGAAGAGTCGCGGGCCGTGCCGCGTCTTTTGGGATTCTTCTGGCGATGATCATCGATGGATCTTTATATAGATCGACATCGGATGACCATGTAACTTCAGGTGTTTGTTGCCAACAGCAGGTCGGTAGCATCTGTACTGTCGATTTCTCGATTGGTCGGGTAGAAAGCACACTTTTTTTGGTTGACCGGGTGGCGATCAATGTTGTTTTCGATACTCTTGATGATTAACCCATGTTTTTTACGGATGTCAGAGGATTTGGTATCTCAAAAGTATGAATTTTGGAAAATACCAGAGGCCGGACGATTCGAATCGCGAAAAAACGGTGAAAAACGGGGTTTTCGGGGCCCACCGGGCGATCCCGGGCCCCAGGGTCGCCGGCGACCCTAGGGGGGTTTTTTTCCCCTTTTGTCCCGTTTTTTGTCCGTTTTTGCTGTTTTTTTATTCTTTTTTATTCTGTATTTTTCCTTGACATTTTTGATCATTTATTGGCCTGATTTCCCTGTAGAAAACCTGATGAGAATCCTTGCATTTTATTTTGCAAAGTTTCCAATTTTCCGAGAAAGCCGAAGACTTTGTTGCGCAGAGCTGCCGATTTTCCGTCAGAAGCTGAAACTGGGTCAAACGATGTCAGAATGACCTGAAATTTTAGGTGAAGCCTCCTAAGCAATAACTAAGACCAACATAGGCTTCTGTTTGAGTTTTGAAGCCGTTTGGGGTCCTATCACTAGTAGACTTGCTTTTGTCGCGATGAAGATGTCGCGGTTTGATGTGCGGTCAACCGATGTCCGATTGACTTGAAATTTGACAGGGAACCTATTGGAGTCATTTTAAGATGATCCATAGGCTCTGTCTTGGAAACCATGGTCCCGGGGACAGGTTGTCGAAATGACCTGAAATTTGACGTGTAGCCCTTTGTAAGCATTTTGAAGCCGTCCATGTGCTCTATCTGATGAGTGATGGCCTCGGTGGTTCTCACCGCCGAGAGGCTTGATTTAGCTGTTCGAGGGTTGATGTAGGGTCAAACATTGTCGGTTTGACTCGGAACTTGACGTGGAGACTTTTGGAAGTATTTTGAGACCATCCATCGGCTCTGATCGAAGATTTGATGTCTCCGATGCTTTCGCCGCCGGGAGCTCCTTTTCAGCTGTCGGAGAAGCGAAGTTAGGCTAAATGATTTTGAAATGGCCCGAAACTTCTTGTGTACTCCTCTTTTGGCTGTCTTGAAGGATCTTAAAGTTTTTGTTTGATTCTGACAAGATTTGATTTTTGGAAGTAGCATTGCCTATTTATGGCAGGTTGTGACTTCATGTAGCTCTTTGGATCTTGAAGAGGCAAAGTGACATTTTTGGTGTCAACAGGAACCATTTGTGTATGCTCTTGGTAAAAGGGATTTCTCTTTGACTAAAAACCTAAATATTTTATTTTTTCTTTGTGTGCCTAGGTGGTCAAACCTGGCTCATATGGGCTAACCGATGGGACCTTAAGCTTTTGAAATGGCTTAGATCTCCTATGGTGTCATTTTTGTAAAGAATATCCAAAAATATCTCATTTGGATAGAGAATATCTAAGAATATCTTTACTTGGAGAGAATCTCTCATGTTCCCTTTATTTTGGGATAGGGTATCTCAAGATATCTTTCTTTTGGGAAAGAATCCCTCATTGATCCTATCTTTTGGGAGAAAATCTCTCATTGATTTCTTTTTGGGAGAGAGGGACATTGATTTCTTTTTGGGAGAGAATCCCTCAAGATATCTTTCTTTTGGGAAAGAATCCTTCTAATCTATTTCTTTTGGTAATGTTACTAATTAGTAACACTTACCTCTTTCTTCTTTCCTTCTTTGGTTTGCTCTCTTCTATAAAAGCAAGGAGGTGGTTGGATCTCTTGCTCTTATTGCTTTCTTTTGCAACAATCCCAAGAGGGCTTCAAGACCAAGAGTTCTTCTTCTTCAAGATCTTCAAGACTTTTCTTCTTCTTCTCCATCAATGGCTTCAAGTAAGTTCCCTTTTTCAAGAAAACTCCATTGTAGGAAAAATAAAAGATTCTTTCTTTCTTTTTTTTTGTTTCTTTCTTTTCTTCTTTTCTTTTTTTTTCTCCACGTGTTTTTTTTTCTTTTTTTTTGCATGTGTTTCTCCTTTTTTTTTGCTTGTTTTTTTTTATGGGCCGTACGGACAGATCTGTACGGATCTGGCCGTACGGCCACGGCCTGTGGGCCTTCCCTTTTTTTTTTGCTCATCATTGATAATGCATTTTTTTTACCAAGATGTTCATGCATATATATTTTTGTAAATTGAATTGTAGCATGATGTGATAGCATACCTGAAAGTTTTCGCAAATTTGGAAATTTCGAGCTGGCAGCGATGTTGAGCCCTTCCTGATATTGCGGAGACTTTGAGGTTTCGAAAGTTTGGAGTTTCGGAGCTCGCAGCAATGTTGAGCCCATCTTCAAGCTTTCTATTTCTTTCGAGATAATTCCTTTTCTTCGGAATTGCCCCGTCATCATGTCAAAATTTCGCCAGATTATTTTTAGCGAGATTCTGTCATTTTGATGTTTGATCTTTTTCTTTTCCATCCTTTTCAGGTGGTTCCTCCAGAACGAACAAGGGTAAAGAGCCTGCTACAAGCGTACCTCGTCGATCTGCTAGATCTTCTAATCCGGCCGTTCAGTAGGCCTTTGAGAAGGTCCAGTATGTTGAGAGATATCTGGAAGAATGCGACTCCCTCGACAAAGATGAGATGAGGCAGCGACTGATCCCTCTCAAGGGAGAGGAATTCTATAAGATCATGGTAAGCAGTCGTCCATGGGTGATGGAAGATCAGAGGGTTTTGCCCAAGCCTACCTTCTTCTTTGGTGATGCAGTCCCTGATGACATGACATACCGGAGGAGATGTTTTCAGTTCTCTTTCACAGCAGATGGTGAGAAGAAGACTGTTGCTACCCGGTCGACGTTTGATCGCACCGTCTCGATCATGAGCCTTGCCCTCACGTGCTCTAAGAGGGAAGATCCTCCAAGCTGCGTGAGAAGGACAAATGTAATCAAGACCGGGGTTTTTGTTGGCGGTTCTCCTGGATATACGGAGAGGTCACCTGTTGACATGGACCTGTTGATGCCATCCAACGGCTACCAGGGTTCTGATTATCCGTCGGTCGATTTGAGACCGGTGGGCCTTGGTATTTTCAGCGGTGACGGCAGCAATTGGATAAAGCCTTTTCGACTTCGTGGCCGTTTCAATGCTGACTCCGAGTGGAAGTCGTGGACTGATCGCGTCCTGCTGATTAGTGGCGCCGTTTTGAAGGAAGCCGGGATTTTTGATGCGGTCCGTGCCTTTAGGGAGACCGTGATCTTTTCTGACGAGGCCTTCATGGCTATGCTGGAGTCATTCCTTCCACAAACCAATACCTTCGTTGTGACGAATGGTGAGATTGGTTTCTCTTTGAAGGAGCTGAGTGCCATTACTGGATTGCCCATCCTTGGCAAACTCTATGAGGAGTTTATGTCGATTGACAGCGTCCTTGAGGGGCAGTCTAAGGGGTTCAGGCTTCTGTACTTTCAGCTCGTCGCCTTCTATGATTTTTTGAAGGAGAAGGAGCATTTGAAAGTTAGATCCAGCAGTTGGAAGAGTTCTAGCTCTTCGTTCCCCAACTTTTTTGATAGGAGGTAGTCTTCTGATAGTGTGACCCAGGAAGCCAGGGCTCAGGATCCAAGTTCGAAGAAGATCTTAGCTATGCAAGGAGAGTTGAGAGTTTTCTGTGCAAGTACAAGCGCCATATGTCCTGACATTGCACTGCGGAGAGATCTTGCTGTTTACCTCACTTATTGGCTTGGTGAGGCTATTTTTGCTGGACGAGATGGAACGCACATCAGGCCGCATTGTATTTTTTCGGCTTGTCAGATGGTGTTTGGAGAGCAGCTTGCTTTGGTGCCATCTCTTTACTCCTACCTGTGTACCGAACTGCAAGCTGCTGCTTTTTTGGTTCGGCTTGGGCTTCCCTTGAATAGGGTATTTTAAGCCCACATCTTTTATTCGTGGTATGTGTACCACTGTCCTGCCTTCCACCGGCTGGGTGCTGCAGAGGATCATGATCCTCTGATGATTCGACTGGCTAAGGGCAAAGCCGTGTCCGAATCACTTTTGTTTGCCCGCATGAGGATCCGACGGTTCAGGGACGTCGAGATGGGGCAGTCTTCAGTGAAGCTTTCTCCGGAGTTGCGGAATAAGGCTTTTGATTTTGGTGCCTCCCTAGACTCTACCAGGGCGGGGTCGGGAAGGCATTACTCCTTGACGAATGCAGAGAGAGAGTGGGTTTTTAGCATACGTGTCGGCACGATGGTGTACCGTAGACATCTTTTCGTTGACATCCAGCCGTATGTACCCGCTCGCTTTGCTTTGCAGCTGGGCTTTTCTCAAGGCGTTGTTGGAGCGCTTTCAAGCATGGTGAAGCGCTTTGGAGGTTTACAGGACGGGAGAAATGCATGGGCTTTCTATAGTGCTGAAGACACTACAGCCATGATCTCTTATCCTGTGTTGTTGACTTCCCGGACTGCCGGCTTTGCGAAGTGGTTCGCGGAGAGCTTTTCGGCATATCGGGGGCTTTCCAAGAAGGAGCTTGATGTGAAGCTGGCATCTGGAAAGGGCCTTAGAAAGTCGGATGGCGTCCGGCGAGAGGAAGTTTGGGCCTTCCTTTCTAGAGAGAAGCACAAGATAGGCTTTCTCGGTGACCAGGGCGTCATTGGTTCTGAAGCTGTTCGAGAAATACCTAATGAGGTTTTAGAGCAGCTAGAACAGGAGGAAGCTGAACTTGGTGCTTGGATGCAAGCGGCACCGAGGCAAGCTTCTGTGGAGTCTACTGGCGAGGGTATACCATCCAGTGAGGAGTCAAGTGGGAAACCTGACTCTGACAGCGGGGCAGGTTCCTCTAAGAAGCGGGCCCGCAGGAGTAAGAGGAGGAGGAGTCATCATCACAGCAAGGGGCAGCATGAGGACTCTCCTCACTTGGAAGTTCCTCTTACTATCAATGAGGATGTGCCAGTGGATGCTGCGAGCCTCCAGAGAAGAGAAGCCGAGAAGAAGAGACCGTCGGTGAAGGTATGATTCTTCCTTTTTCCCTTTCCATTTCTTTTGATGGGATTTTTCCATGTTCTGATTTGCTTCTTGTTTCTGCTTTTCTTTTTTTTTTAGCAGAGGAAGACTTGGTGATGCCTAAGGTTCCAACCGATGAGGTGGTGACGGATCCTGTCGGGGCACCTGAAGAAGAACCGAGGGACTCTGCAGTGAATCCAGAATCTCCAATTGGTATAACCTCTTTTGCTTTCTTTTTTTTTTTGTGTCTGTGACTTGGTTTGCTAATATTTTTTTTTTAGCTGACTTGCCACAGGATTCCGATGACTTTGAACCATCGATGGATGCAAATGTTGATGATGCTTCCGATCAGTTCATGGAGGAAGAAAGTGTTCCGCCAGTCGTCGAAGAAGGTATTTTCTAGTAATAACCCTGATAATGATTTTCAAACAGGATCATATTCATACCTTTTTGTGTTTCTTTGGCAGGTTTTGAAGTGACAGAGGAGGATCCGTCGCTTCCAGAGCAAGGGATGCCAGAGGTTGATCCAGAGGTAGAGACTCCTGGGACCAGTTCTGACAATGTTGAGGAGATACCTCGTGCTGAGATTCCTTCCCGAGCAGGAGCAGCTTCAACTGGAAAGAGTTCTTTTGTTACTCTTCCAACAGGTGATGACATGAGCAGCCGACCAACGGAGTTGGGCGAATCCTCAACGGGGCCATCTCTTCTTTTTGCGAAGAAGGCGGTGGTGCGAGTTTTGAGCACTTGGATTGAGACTCTACTTTCTGGGCACTTAGATGCCGGATTTGGGATCATCCAGCATGTGCGTGAGATTCTCGGTGATGCTGAAGAGGCTGGTCTAGATGTCACAAGTGCCAGGGCGATCGGTGATAGGATCATTGAGCTGGGTGACAGGTGGTTTGAGACCATGGGTTTTCCTAACGACCAGTTCTTCAAGGAGATGTTCCTGGACCCTGCGGATAAGGCTCAGTCTAACCTGGATAAGGCTACAGAAAGCAGGAAGTAGGTAGCTAAACATCATTGGGCTGACACATGACCTTAACATCCTTGATAGGGAGGTCGATGAGGCCAGGAAACGTCTTGAGCATTTGCAGGCACAAGTCGCTGCCAAGTGGACTGCAATAATAGAGGCTCGTGACAGGGAGAGTGCTCTGATTCGCTGGGTTGCGGATGCCAATCGAGTTCTTAAAAGGAAGTCTGACGAGAACAAACAATGGCGAACTGCTCGAGATAAGCTTCCCGGTGCGAAAGAAGGGTTACAGCGCACCCGAGCATCTCATGGCAAGTTTCTGAAGAAGCGTGCCTTGGAATCCCTGACGGCTGAGGCCAAAACTTTGCTTAAGGAGCTGAACTCTTGGCTGGAGACCATTTTTGATTGAGCTCCTGTTTTTTTTTTTTTTTTTTACAGAAACCATCCTTTTTTTTTAGTACCACTTGTATTTTTGTGGTACTTTTCTTTTTTTTTGTAGTGCTTGTGAACACTTTCTTTTTTTTGGTACCACATGTATTTTTTTTTGGTACTCTTTTTTTTTGTTTTCCCTACGCTCACTTAAATCTTTTTGTGGTGAAAGTAATTGCTAAATGGGATGCCTTTTTTTTTTTTGGTTTTCCCTATGCTTACTTAAATCTTTTTGTGATAAAAGTAATTGCTAAATGGGATTTGATCAAAAGCTTGTCATTTTGTGAAAATCTTTTGTCAAATGATTATTTTGTCATGGAAGCCAGATTTTTGTTTGTGGCATGGAAGCCGATTTTTGGCATGAGAGCCAGCTTTTTTTTTTGTGGCATTGATAGCCGATTTGTGGCATTGATAGCCGGGTTTTTCTTTGAAAGCCAAAGTTTTTGGTTTGTGGCACTGATAGCCGGTTTGTGGCATTTATAGCCTGTTTGGTTTTCAAAAATGCAAGTATCGACTAAAAGTCGCCTCCCTGCAGAATGTTCTTGCAAGTATTGATGGAATGTCGCATCCTTGCTCATTCGGTTGCGAGTATCGATGGAATGTCGCATCCTCGCGGATTTGGGTGCAAGTGTCGATGGAATGTCGCATCCTTGCTTTTCAAAAATTTTGGTTTTGCGGGTACTGACTTGATGTCGTTTCCCCACGGTTTTTGAAATTTGTGGTTTTCTCGAACCTTTGGGTTATGGATATCAACTGAAATGTTGCGTCTCCATGTTTTTTTTTTTTTTAGGTTTTTTCGATCCTTTGAAATTTGGGTTGTGGATATCAACTGAAATGCTGCATCTCCACGGTTTTGGATTTTGCAAGTATCGACGAAATGTCGCTTCCTTGCGATTTTGGAAGTGTCGAACGTGGTTCGCATGCTTCCGATTTGTGCGAGTATCGATTAAGCGTCGCTTCCCCGCGGTTTTTTTTTTTTTTTTTGAAAAACCATTTTTTTTTGTTTAAAGACACGAGGGTCATAAGTTTTGACCTAAAACCATTTTGGCGGTAAAAGGCAGGGTGGACTAGGGTGGAAATCCCTGAATCCGGATTTTATTGCAAACCATGAATTTTGGGTTCAAGGGTTGAAAAGTTAGAGAAAGGTTCCTACACTTGGTTTTTTTTTTTGAACAATGAAATGGATGAAAGTAAGCATTGTTTAAATTTCTAGAAATTTCAACATTTGATATGAAATTTCTAAAAAAGGTGGGTTTAGCGAGCGTGTACCTGGAAACCGGTTTTGGCCGTACAGGCATTGCTCTTACCCAGTTGGGTAAGTCTTCAAGGGTAGTACCGCTTTAAGAACTTGCCGCTGATGGGCAGCATACATCTGTCACCTTCCATGTTTAGGAGTGTGTATGCGCCATTGGAGAAAACCTTGTCGATGACGTAGGGTCCCTCCTGTTTTGGCTCAAATTTGCCTTTGGACTTGTGAGCGAAGACCATTGGTCTTTTTACTGCAAGAACCACGTCACCCTTTTTGTAGGCGTGTTGCCTGACCTTTTTGTCGAAAGATCCTGCCATGCGTGCTTGGTAAAGTTCAATGCTTTGTTGAGGTTCGAGCCGTCTCTCATCGAGATTGTCCAGCTCATGGAGTCGCAATTTGACATTGCTTTCTTAGGTCATGTCATTTTGCAAGGATACCCTCAAGGAAGGGATTTGTACTTCCAAGGGTATGACAGCTTCGCATCCATAGACCAAGGAGAATGGTGTACTATGGGTTGGTCCTCGAATGGTGGTTCGATAGGCCCACAAAGCTTCAGACATTTTGTCGCTCCAGTTTCTTTTGTGACTAGAGACCATTTTTTTGAGGATTTTGCAGAGTGTCTTGTTGAAAGCTTCTGCCAACCCATTTGCTGCCGGATTGTATGGAGTCGAAGGACAGCTTTGGATTTTGTATTTGTCGCAGAACCTGTAGAATCGATGATCCCGGAATTGTGGTCCGTTATCATGGACGAATCTTTTGGGTATGCCGAAACGACAAATGATGTTGGTGCGTAGGAACTGAAGGACTGATGAGGTCTTCATTTCGTTGAACGCAAATGCTTCTGACCACTTGGAGAAATAATTCGTAGCGGCGAAGATGAAGCGATGAACTTTGCTCGAAGGGGGAGAAATAGGACCTATGATGTCCATAACCCAGGCTTCAAAAGGCCATGAAATCACTGTAGGATGCAGCCATTCTGGAGGCATGTGAATGTAATCTCCATGAACTTGGCATTGTTGGCAGCACTTAGCAAATTGCATTGCGTCAGCTACCATGGTAGGCCAGTAATAACCTAACCTTTTTATCTGATCATAGAGCTTGGGACCAGCCTGATGAGCTCCGCAAAGACCAGCATGAACTTCTTTGAGTGTTTCTTCAGCCTCTTGTTGTGACAAGCAGCGTATAAGTACTCCGTTGAAGGATTTCCTGTAAAGGATTTTTGAAGGAATATCCAAATGAAAGCTTGGGGTTCGCCTTTGGATGCTTACCTGTTCTTTTGGATCTACAGGTAGGATTCCGAACATAATGTAATCAATGAACGGATCCCTCCAGTCGCCGATTGAAGTTTGAAGGATTGAAATCCGACTTCCAACTACTTGGTGGCATTCAGCAACAGCTTGGTGTGTGTTAAGAGGAGGAATGATTCTTCTTTCGCACACTGTGATTTGCATGTTTTCCCCTTCCTGGATTGCCATGGATGCGGCAAGTCCAGCTAGGGAATCTGCACGTATGTTTTCACCTCTATGAATGTGGGTGATGTGACAGATGTCAAACTTTTGTAGAAGTGATTGTGCCTTGTTGTAGTAAGGCAGCAAATCTGGCTTCCTGACTTCAAATTTCTGATTCATTTGGTTGACGATCAGTTGAGAGTCTCCAAAGACTTCCAGCATGGTGATACCGGATTCGATGGCGAGTTCTAATCCTAGGATCAGAGCTTGATATTCAGCTGCATTGTTTGTGCATGGTTCCAATATCGAGAAAGCGTGTGGAATCATGTATTTGTCGGGGCTAACAAAGAGGATGCCAACTCCTGAGATCAGCTGTCTTTTTTCATTTGTCCTGGTTGCACCGTCAAAGTACATGTCCCAGGAGGCACTTTGTGAGAAAGTCTCCACATTGTAGACTGGTTCGTCTGGGAGATCATCTGTGAGTGGAGAATCTTTAGGCAATGGATGCTCTGCGAGGAAGTCCGCTAGAGCTTGCCCTTTGATTGCCTTTTGTGGTACATATCTAATATCAAATTGTGACAGAAGGATGGACCATTTTGCCAGTCGAGCATTGAGAGAACCTGCCTTTGTGACAAGGACCTTCAAGAGGTTGACCCTCGAGACCAGGTATACTGTGTTGGAAAGCAAGTAGTGACGCAGCTTTTGTACGGCGAACATCACTGCAAGCATTCTTTTTCGACTGGAGAGTAGCGATGCTCTGCACCTACTAGCATGCGGCTGAGGTAATATAGAGCAGCTTCTTTTCTTTGATCATTTTCTTGCGCAAGCAGAGCTCCCAAAGAGTGATCAAGGGCTCTTGTGTACAAGATGAATGGTTTTCCAGTGGTAGGAGCAGCTAACACTGGAGGTTTTGTCAGGTATGACTTGATATCTTGGAAAACAGCTTCACAGTCAGCATCCCAGACAAAGTTTACACCTTTTTTCATCAACCGGGAGAATGGACGGCATTTCCCCGAAAGATTGGAGATGAACCGTCTAATGTAGGCCAATCTCCCTTGAAGCCCTTTGAGTTCTCTCAAGGTTCTTGGAGAGGGCTTTTCTAGAATGGCTTTGACTTTTATAGGGTCAAGCTCTATTCCAGCTTTCCGAACTAAGAATCCGAGGAACTTACCCAACGAGACGACGAAGAAGCATTTCAAAGGATTCATTCGCAGTTTGTGTTTGCGAAGCCGGAGGAAGACATCTCGAAGGTCTTCGAGATGATCTTCTTTTCTTTTGATTTTGACGGCGAGGTCATCAACGTAACATTCAACCGTCATGTGCTGCATATCTTGGAATATTTTCATCATAGCCCTCTGATTTGTGGCACCAGCATTTTTCAGACCAAATGGCATGACAGTGTAACAATACACGCCAAATGGGGTCCGAAAAGATGTATGTTTTTCATCTTCAGGATGCATCTTTATCTGATTGTAACCAGAGAAACCATCCATGAATGTCATTCGCTCGAATCCACAGGTATTATCAATCATTACCTCTGGTATGGGGAGCGAAAATTCATCTTTTGGGCATGCGCCATTCAGGTCTCTATAGTCAATACAGACCCTGATCTGCCCGTTTTTCTTTGTCACGGGAACAATGTTGGCCAACCATTCAGGATGTTGTTCCTCACGGATGAAGCCGACGCTTTTGAGTTTTTGAACTTCTTGTTCAATTTTATCCATCACATCTGGACGGAATCTTCTTTGGCCTTGCTTGACAGGCTTGATGTCTTCTTGAAGATTGAGTTTGTGAACCGCTATTTTGGGGTCTAAGCCAGGCATCTCAGCATAAAACCATGCAAAGCAATCAACGAACTCGCGAAGAAAGGCGATATACTCGGGTAACTCATCATCCTTTATATTCTTGCTTATGAATACAGGACGTGGGTTATCTGGTGTTCCCAAGTCTATCTTTTGAACAGGATCTTCTGTTGGAAGGTTCGAAGGTGGTTCCTCCATAATATTTTTGGAGGCTTCCAGCTCAACGAAACCTTCTGGGGTTTCAAAGGCATTTCTAGACCAAGGTTTTGTTCCTTTCCACGGGTCTTCTTGATCGGTAATTTTCCCAAGGCTTGCTATGAGATGATCCCAATCGCCTGTTGAAACCAGGTCGAAGTAGGCTACTTCTTTTGGAGATGAGGGTTCTTCTGGGTCAGAAGACCACACGTCTGTGCCATCGGACAACTCCTCTTCATTTTCAGAGAAATCGTTCCAATTGAATGAGCTTCCTGGATCTTTGTCAGGTGACTCATTAAAGAGATATCCAGAGAGATCGATGTCTTCATGGACTTGAGATGTTGAGGCTTGGTCAGTATATTGACTTTTAAGCCTTTGTGTCAACTGTCTCAGGGGAGTGTCAGGATCATACCCTAACCCATGTGAAGACTTTTCTACATAGCCGTAGAGTCTCCAATCTTCCAGCTGGCTTTTGGTCAAGACGGGCCCCAACGGCGTGAGAATACCGCGTCCTTCTCCCAAACCGACTGGGTTTTGACCATCATAGCCCATTTTCTTCATAATAGCTTATGCCACAGAACTATATAAGGATAGTTGAGGCATATCTTTATTTTGGAAAGGTTCAAGCATAGAGTTTGATGAAGAAGCATCCGATCTATGGAAGAAGATCGGCTTTTCCTTTGCTGAAGTTGCTGGAACAACGAAGGAAGCTGACGTAGGATCTTCTATGTCAGAAGTTGTCTCCATTGGAGTAAGAGCAGGCTGAACTTGCTGAGTGTCAGCTTGGCTTGACGATGTGTCGTCTTCTGGCTCTGAATCCGAGTCTGTGTCTTGCATGATAGACACGAAAGAGACAACAAATTTGCCCCCAGGCTTTCGCTTTGCCTTCTTCACTTTAGTTGTGATGACCAAAGGCTTTGAAAATTTGAGGGAGATGATGAAGGGAGTTTGAATGCTCTCTTCGGATTTACCGGATGATTTATTTTCTTCCGGCGATTGTTGAGGAGCCTTGCCTTTATCTTTTTGAAGATTTTCGGCAAAGGATGCTGTGTGCTTATCCTCTTCTTCTTTTTCACCTTCATACATCTGTGAGTCTGCGAAGTGGACTTCTTTACCTTTGAAGGGTTTTCTATCCGCAAAGACTCGATGTATCTTGCCGTCATCGCCAACAAACTTGATGCATTGATGTAGAGTTGAAGGGACAACACCATTCTCGTGGATCCAAGGGCGTCCGAGAAGGATGTTATAGCATGAAGGGGTTTTTATTGCATACACAGTGACCTCATAAATAAGATCACCGATCTGCAATTTGAACCTAATTTTACCGATAGGCCTTTGAGTACTCCCATCGTATCCAAAGATAGATACAGATGTGTGGCTCAGCTTGCTGGGTGGGATACCCAACTCTGCAAGAGCCGATGTGGAGATGAGGTTGAGTGCAGAACCTGGGTCGATCTGAGCTCTGTGCATAGGCATTTCCTTGATATACCCTGTGAAGTACAGGGGTTGGTTGTGCCTGGTTTCGCCAAGTAGGAGGTCGTCCTTTGTGAAGGCGATGGTTGCACTGGCTGCTTTTTTAACCGAGAGCCATTCAATGCATGATCCCTCAGTTTTCTTCTTTTCTCCCTTTGAGGAGGCTTCTGAGTTTTTGACCCGGTAATCCATTTCAATTTGGAGGACTTGCGGGGCATGTTTGTTGACATCCTCATTCAGCTTTTGTAATTCTGAGATGAGATTATCACGAGTGTGCGAAGACATTCGTAATAAATCCAGGATGTGCAGACGTGCAGGTATGTGCTTGAAGTGTTCAATCAAGTCATACTTGAAAGCCTCCTTAGGGCCTCTGCATGTTCATCATTGTTGCCACTAGGGGCGCTTACAACATCTTTTGCCGAAGGATTAACATATGTAAAGGAAGATTAGTTGTAATTTTTGTGGTAGTCCCGGCCAGAGCGGGTGCCTCTACCAACTTCGAGAGCTTCTTGAGAAGGTTCTTTGTTTGGAAGATTGTCTTCAGGATCAAGAGGCTGTCGTTTTTCATTTGCTAAGGATGTATCAGCAGCGGAGTTGCCATCCTCAGTGATTGTGTTGCACGGAGCATTTTCCGGGAACAAGTCCTGAACAGCATCCAGCAACCTTTCTTCTTCGTTGTCTAATTCATCGTCCCAAGCATCAATAGCTGGGAATTCTTTAGTCGGGAAGGGTGTGAACTTTGAAGTCACAGTCTCAGGGAAGAAACCTGAGAGGGTGTCATCTCAGTGAAAGTCACGTGAGACGAGTTGGCTCCAGAAGATACATTGCTAGGCGTCGCCGGAGTGTAAGTGCTTTCATCAGACGATGCTTCGAAAGAGCTATAATCCCGAATTATCACATTACAGGAAGCTCTGACGGGAGACGTTGTCTGATCGGAGTCAGACTCATCCTCGGATGTAAGAGGATCGTCTATCTAGCAATTTTCTCCATTTTCAGGAGTTAAGGGAGGATGTACCTGATGGTCTTCAGGGACTTCAGGCTCTGGATTGCGAGGAGGCTCGTTGACGCGGTCTTGCTCTTGTTCTAGAGCGAGACGCTGCAAGATCCTTGCATATTCTTCAAGATCAGGCATGGGAGCGAAATCTTCTTCTTCATCAACTCTTTGTGGCTCAACATGGTTGATTTCCACTGGAGTAATGAGAGGTGCTGGGTCAGCAGCATTTTCTTGTACAGCCTCTCGGTCTTCTTTATCATCAGACTAGGATCCTTGTGGCTGTAGAGGGTTATACCAGATTACTGGCATAAGATGAGTCTCAGGAACCCATTCTTCATCGGAGAGGTATTCTCCTGTTTCAAGGGACTCCTCCCACTCATCTGTGTAGTTGGATTCGAATCCGTCATCGGTGTCGCTGGACTCGTATCCATCAATGGAGAATCCAACTACCGAATTGCAAGAGTATGATGCCTCCTACATGGCTTCTTTGAATTGAGGTGGCATGAAATCACTGAGAGCGAATTTTCTTACCCCTTTGAAGTCATTGGAAGGGATGTTTTTGTTGTCTCCAGTGAAGCGGTAGAGGAAGCCTCTGCCTTTTCTTCGACCTCTTGTTTTGGCTGGGTCTTCTCTTTCCGTTTGAGCTTAAGGAGATATTTCCTAGCCTGCCTTCGCTGTTGAGCTGTAGGCTTTGTTTTCACGACCTCCCAATTTTCATCTTCCAGGAGATCGGGATGTACCCATATGGGTTGTCCGTCTGGTGTCGGTAAGGAACCAGTTCCTCGGACGCTTGGATTGAGTTTGTCACCTTGAAGGAAGTAGTGATCTTCTTCTTCGGTGATTTTGATGTTTGTCCACATGTCACCATGTTGACGGAGGCAGACCCATAGTTTTTGTCAAAGGTGATGACTCCGTTTTTCCACATCTCGTTTATTTTCTCCCTCACAACAAAGCATTGATTGAGAGGATGTGAGATCATTTGGTGGTATGGACAGTACCGAGGATCGTTGGTTTTGCCAACATCACCTGGTCTTTTTGGTTCAGGCAAGGTGAGCTTGCCGTTTGCCACAAGAGCCCCGAAGATTTCATGAACATCTTCATCAAATGGGCATTTCTTCTCTACTCGTTCTTTGAAGGCGTCTAAGAGTTTAGGTCTCTTACCCGCAGCTTTGTTTTCAGCTTTCTTTGGTGGCTGAGGAGCTGACTTGGTCTGCACATTGAGGACCTCTTTTTTCTTTGGTTTAGAGGTTGCAATGGCGGTTGGCTCTTTTCTTGATGATTTCTGACTGTTGAGGTCTTTAATCACCATTTTAGCTTCCATGGAAGCTTCTAGGAGTTCTCCCAGATTTTTTGATTTGTTGCCGATGATCATGGGGCGGATTCTGGCTCTCATGTTGTTTCGACAGATGTCGACTAGCGACGCTTGTGGCAATACATCAGAACATTTGTACGCCATTGCTTTCCACTTGTGAATGAAGTCATATGTTGACTCATTCTCCCCCTATTTTAGGCTGCACAATTGAGCCATAGTAGCGGGATGATCCTCACCTTTGAAGTGAGTCAGGAAGCGTGTCTCTAGCATGGCCCAGTTTTGGATGGAGTCCTCCGGCAGAGTGGAGTACCAATCGAAGGCCGTACCTTTTAGGGTACTTGCAAAGAGGCGGATCTTGAGTGCATCTTGATCTGCGATAGCTCCCGTCAGGATCTTGAAGTGGATGACGTGCTGTCTGGCTAACCCTTCCCTGTATATGTTTGGAGAGTAGGATGTTTGAATTTGGTGGGGAACGGGACCGAGTCCATCCATAAGGGGTATGGTGGCTTGATCCCATGCTCCTTGAGTATTTCCTCTTCTTTTGCTTTAGCGAGGATACTGTCTACGTCCTTTTTGGTAAGGGGGCGTGACTCATTTTCTTCTCCATTTACCTCATCGTCTTGATATTTCGGAGGAGGTTCATTGTTCGCTTGATTTTGGAAGGCGAGGAGAAGGTTTTCCAACAGAGTTTCAATCCTCTGTTGGCCTTGTTCCAACTGCTGGATGCGGGTGATCGCATCATCTAGAGGTGGATTGCGGGGTGGTGGCTCAGAATTTGTAGCCAAGACGTTCATCCTTCGTGATTCGAACGAAGAAACTGTCCTGGTGACTGAGCTGGGGCTCATTCTTTTTGAAGAAGAGCTTGAGGAAGGATCACTCTGCCGTCCTTTGCTTGAAGGAGCAGGGGATTCTTCTGAATGTCTTCTTGTCCTGGAGACGCTGCGGGTCATCGGACGTCGGACATGAATTTTTGTTGCTGACTTTTGGCGCCTTCTGGTTTTTCCAACCATACGGACGGCAGCAACTTGGTTGGGTCTATCTTTTTCGACCCATTTGGGAGAGACTTGAAGTGTAGGAGGCTGGGTCCTTTGCTTTTCTAGTCTCTTTTGTCTATACGATGCGCGGCGGCGTATGCGACGAGCAATTTGAGCTTCGGTCAGCTCTGGCTGGGCTTTGACGTGGAAGGATGTGCTCCCTCGGGCGCAGCAGCCGAGCCTGTCTTCTTTGCAGCTGGGCAAGGACAGGATGTGAACCCTGTCCTTCGCCTGTTGCAGCGAAGCTTTGAATTTTTAGAGTTCGGCCCCTGTAGAGCTGAAGGGTCAAACTGCAGGTTTGTAGGCCTTAGCAGGTGCTTCCAGAGGCCTTGTGATGCATGATCTGATTTTGGGCTTGTAGGAACAAGCCGGCCCATGCTGGTTTGACTTGGAAGTCAGGTTGGAGATGGGTCTCTCCTCTTTCATGTAAGCAAGAGGGTAGAACTGGTTCTCCTTGAGTGGGGCCAGGAATGCGGGCTTGGTAGATCTTTGGGACCTTCTCTGTTTTGGTGAAGGTCTTGGGGACCAAGTCTTGGGATAGACCTGGTCGTTTGCTGGTCGAGGCTTCGTGGGGCTGCCACGGGCTTCGGGCCTTCTGGTGCTCGCCTTTGGTGTCACGGTAGTGACACGTTGAGAGGCGAGTTTCTACTTCTTGGAGGGAGCAGTTTGTTCCTCGGGAAGTGGGAATGGTCCCATCGTCCCAAAGACGATAGTCCGGGGAGTCGAGGTGGACCCAGAGCTGAGAGAGTTGCCGAGGGAGTTGACGCTTCGGCAGCTGATGGGGCGCTTGTAGATGCGCGTAGTTTGCTTCTGTTGAAGCATGACTTGGTGCTTGCTCTCATCGAAAGTAATGGTAAGCGATGCTACCATTGTTAGTTTTTTTCGAAAAAATTTCTGAAATAAGACCACATCCATTAGTAATCACAAGAATATAATGATCATAAATGGGAACTTCTATGGTTTTGTCTTTTCAAATTGCTCGAGGAAGATGACCCAAGCAATATGAAGAAGGCAAAATGCCATAGAGGGTATAATTGTTCTGATCGCAGGTATGGTAAGCCCAGAATGAGCGTCCCAGTGACTGCTAGAAGCAATTGTGAACTTAAATTCGAATTATCGAGAAGCAGAGCTTGCTCGAGGTAAAAAGAATATAAAGTTGGAGTTACAAATGTGCCGGTCGCAATACAGTAGACCCTGAAAGGGCTTACTAGTACCGCTAGACACAAATGTTTTGAGACCGCATCCATGAGATGAGATTCTCTATTTTGAAAGGTCAAGATTGGATTCATCAAAGAGAGCAGATGGTATTCCGATCTGAACACGGGCTCAGCGATTTCCGTGAGCGCCAGTGCTCAGAAAGAAATGAACCATAATTTCTCGGATCTGAATCCAAAAATGACGAGCTTTTTTTTTTTTTTTGAAAGGCCAATATCGGGTTCATCAAAGAGAGCAAAAGGCACTCCAATCTGAACACGGGCTCAGCGATTTCCGCGAGCGCCAGTGCTCAGAAATGAGAAGACCAAGATTTCTCTAATCTAAACCCAAAATGACGGAAGTTTTTTTTTGAAGATTTTTTTTTTCAAAAAAATTTATTTATTTATTTATTTCTTTTTTTTTAAGAATTTTTTTTATTTTTTATTTTTTATTTTTTATTTTTAAAAATTTTATTTTTGAAAAAAATTATTTAAAAGACGAGAGAGTACACATAGGCCTCCTAACCCGGTCTTATGAAATCTTGATTGATAGAATTGCCCCCAGGTAAGGGTAGGATTACATAATGAACCCGTTCGGAGGACCCTTGCCTAGAACAGTCAAGCTGTCTCCACACTCTGGATATTCTTGAATCAACCATGATCAAAGAACACAGTTGGTTTAACCTTAGTGGTCTATGTCTTTTTTTTTTTTTATATATATATATATATATTTTGACCTTTAATGAACTCATCGAAGAGAAACGATGGCCCAAAACCTTACTCGAACAGGCTCAACATTTCTGCAAGCGCGATGAACGATAGGAACGGATCAAGGTTTCTCAATTTTGAATTCAAAATGAAAATTCTGATTTTTTATTTCTTTATTTTATATATATATATTTTAAATCTTTAATGAACTCATCGAAGTGAAACGATGGCCCAAAACCTTAGTCGAACAGGCTCAACATTCCTGCAAGCGCGATGAACGATAGGAACGGATCAAGGTTTCTCAATTTTGAATTCAAAATGAAAAATCTGATTTTATATATATATATATATTTTGATCTTTAATGAACTCATCGAAGAGAAACGATGGCCCAAAACCTTAGTCGAACAGGCTCAACATTTCTGCAAGCGTGATGAACGATAGGAACGGATCAAGGTTTCTCAATTTTGAATCCAAAATGAGAAATCTAATTTTTTGTTTTTTTTTCAAAAGAGAAAAAGTGGAAATAAATTCAAAGAATTAGAAATTTCCAAAAAATCTCATCTCATTTTTTTTAGATGCGGAATCCAACATGGCCACCAATCAACAAGTAGCCAAAGAATCAAGAAAAGAAGTATAAGCATAGAGCAATAGATATGATATGCAAATATTTCTTTTCTAGCATCGTGTTCTCAAATGAACGGGTCCCACCGGGTGGAGCCAGCTTGATGGACCGCGCTCCTGGCGCCTGGTCCTACCGAGGTCGGCGGACGTGTGAGTCCGTTGGGTCCGACCCTTTCGTAACCGGGGGGTAAGGGCGTGCATCAACATTTCTTTTGTGTGGGTGTGCCAGATTTTCTATTTTTACTTGGAATTGCAAGTGGTGATCCGGAGATCAACCTTCGCAAGTAAAAAAGAAATAAACTTCTTTCAAGCTTTCCATTGCACATATATTTAAGAGAAGAGACATTTTCTGATTTGCTGTGAAAGGCGATTTTTTTGGCGTTTATAGCCGATTTTGGCGTTTATAGCCGTTTTACAATCCTTATCAATAATGAAAGACAAGAGTTGTGATTTTTGTCTCTTTAAAAAAAATACAAACTAAAATGAAAAGCAAGAAAAGGAGGATCTAACTTCTCAGGAGATTGTGGGGGACCCGTTCAGATTGACGGTCGCAAGCCATATGTGGACTTCGCCATCATCCATGCAGATGAGAACAGAGGATGCTATTGATTCGCTTGGCTTGGCTATAACCTCAGGTTTTTAGAGAACAAAGACCAAAGGGAGGTCCTATGTCCAATAAAAAGCCAAGTAGACGGGCTGAAAAGCCACGTCTAAGCCATTTGAAGGCAGAAGGAGAAGGCAAGGACCTTGGGGGGGGGGGGTACCCCCCAAGGGACTTTTGTGTAGCGGTGGTCGGTGTCGAACTTCCGCAGAGTTTTCTCTCTTAGATTCCTGATGCCTTTTTCTATCTGAGTTTCCGGATTTTTTGCAGTCTGTTGTCTGTGTGTTTGTTGATTCTTTGCTTCTTGGAGAGCTCTCCTATTTATAGTCTTTTAGGTAGCCATTTAGGAGGGTTTATGAGCCTTAATTGTCATAAAGCTACATAAAGGGAGGAGTTACAAGATTGAATTCTTTATTTTGTAACTTTTTTTTCTTGGCTTCTGATTGGCCGGATGAGATTGAGGGCATTTAATCGCCTTTAATCGCCATGATGGGAGGAGTTTCATGGGTTAAATGCCATGAATCTCTTGACTTGTAACTCCCGGATGCTTGCTTCTGATTGATCCGTCCAAATAAATGGATTAATGACTGTAATAAAGCTAGTCAATTAATCGCATTAAGCGGTCGCCGAGTAGTTGAAGAGTCGCGGGCCGTGCCGCGTCTTTTGGGATTCTTCTGGCGATGATCATCGATGGATCTTTATGTAGATCGACATCGGATGACCATGTAACTTCAGGTGTTTGTTGCCAACAGCGGGTCGGTACCATCTGTACTGTCGATTTCTCGATTGGTCGGGTATAAAGCACACTTTTTTTGGTTGACCGGGTGGCGATCAATGTTGTTTTCGATACTCTTGATGATTAACCCATATTTTTTACGGATGTCAGAGGATTTGGTGTCTCAAAAGTATGAATTTTGGAAAATACCAGAGGCCGGACGCTTCGAATCGCGAAAAAACGGTGAAAAATGGGGTTTTCGGGGCCCACCGGGCGATCCCGGGCCCCAGGGTCGCCGGCGACCCTAGGGGGGTTTTTTTTCCCCTTTTGTCCCGTTTTTTGTCCGTTTTTGCTATTTTTTTATTCTTTTTTCTTCTGTATTTTTCCTTGACATTTTTGATCATTTATTGGCCTGATTTCCCTGTAGAAAACCTGATGAGAATCCTTGCATTTTATTTTGCAAAGTTTCCAATTTTCCGAGAAAGCCGAAGACTTTGTTGCGCAGAGCTGCCGATTTTCCGTCAGAAGCTGAAACTTGGTCAAACGATGTCGGAATGACCTGAAATTTGAGGTGAAGCCTCCTGAGCAATAACTAAGACCAACCATAGGCTTCTGTTTGAGTTTTGAAGCCGTCTGGGGTCCTATCACTAGTAGACTTGCTTTTGTCGCGATGAAGATGTCGCGGTTTGATGTGCGGTCAACCGATGTCCAATTGACTTGAAATTTGACAGGGAACCTATTGGAGTCATTTTAAGATGATCCATAGGCTCTGTCTTGGAAACCATGGTCCCGGGGAGAGGTTGTCGAAATGACCTGAAATTTGACGTGTAGCCCTTTGTAAGCATTTTGAAGCCGTCCATGTGCTCTATCTGATGAGTGATGGCCTCGGTGGTTCTCACCGCCGAGAGGCTTGATTTAGCTGTTCGAGGGTTGATGTAGGGTCAAACATTGTCGGTTTGACTCGGAACTTGACGTGGAGACTTTTGGATGTATTTTGAGACCATCCATCGGCTCTGATCGAAGATTTGATGTCTCCGATGCTTTCGCCGCCGGGAGCTCCTTTTCAGCTGTCAGAGAAGCGAAGTTAGGCTAAATGATTTTGAAATGGCCCGAAACTTCTTGTGTACTCCTCTTTTGGCTGTCTTGAAGGATCTTGAAGTTTTTGTTTGATTCTGACAAGATTTGATTTTTGGAAGTAGCATTGCCTATTTATGGCAGGTTGCGACTTCATGTAGCTCTTTGGATCTTGAAGAGGCAAAGTGACATTTTTGGTGTCAACAGGAACCATTTGTGTATGCTCTTGGTAAGAGGGATTTCTCTTTGACTAAAAGCCTAAATATTTTATTTTTTCTTTGTGTGCCTAGGTGGTCAAACCTGGCTCATATGGGCTAACCGATGGGACCTTAAGCTTTTGAAATGGCTTAGATCTCCTATGGTGTCATTTTTGTAAAGAATATCCAAAAATATCTCATTTGGATAGAGAATATCTAAGAATATCTTTACTTGGAGAGAATCTCTCATGTTCCCTTTATTTTGGGATAGGGTATCTCAAGATATCTTTCTTTTAGGAAAGAATCCCTCATTGATCCTATCTTTTGGGAGAAAATCTCTCATTGATTTCTTTTTGGGAGAGAATCCCTCAAGATATCTTTCTTTTGGGAAAGAATCCTTCTAATCTCTTTCTTTTGGTAATGTTACTAATTAGTAACACTTACCCCTTTCTTCTTTCCTTCTTTGGTTTGCTCTCTTCTATAAAAGCAAGGAGGTGGTTGGATCTCTTGCTCTTATTGCTTTCTTTTGCAACAATCCCAAGAGGGCTTCAAGACCAAGAGTTCTTCTTCTTCAAGATCTTCAAGACTTTTCTTCTTCTTCTCCATCAATGGCTTCAAGTAAGTTCCCTTTTTCAAGAAAACTCCATTGTAGGAAAAATAAAAGATTCTTTCTTTCTTTTTTTCTTGTTTCTTTCTTTTCTTCTTTTTTTTTTCTCCACGTGTTTTTTTTTCTTTTTTTTTTGCATGTGTTTTCTCCTTTTTTTTTGCATGTTTTTTTTTGTGGGCCGTACGGACAGATCCGTATGGATCTGGCCGTACGGCCACGGCTTGTGGGCCATCCCTATTTTTTTTGCTCATCATTGATAATGCATTTTTTTACCAAGATGTTCATGCATATATATTTTTGTAAATTGAATTGTAGCATGATGTGATAGCATACCTGAAAGTTTTCGCAAATTTGGAAATTTGGAGCTGGCAGCGATGTTGAGCCCTTCCTGATTTTGCGGAGACTTTGAGGTTTCGAAAGTTTGGAGTTTCGGAGCTCGCAGCAATGTTGAGCCCATCTTCAAGCTTTCTATTTCTTTCGAGATAATTCCTTTTCTTCGGAATTGCCCCGTCATCATGTCAAAATTTCGCCAGATTTTTTTTAGCGAGATTCTGTCATTTTGATGTTTGATCTTTTTCTTTTCCATCCTTTTCAGGTGGTTCCTCCATAACGAACAAGGGTAAAGAGCCTGCTACAAGCGTACCTCATCGATCTGCTAGATCTTCTAATCCGGCCGTTCAGCAGGCCTTCGAGAAGGTCCAGTATGTTGAGAGATATCTGGAAGAATGTGACTCCCTCAACAAAGATGAGATGAGGCAGCGACTGATCCCTCTCAAGGGAGAGGAATTCTATAAGATCATGGTAAGCAGTCGTCCATGGGTGATGGAAGATCAGAGGGTTTTGCCCAAGCCTACCTTCTTCTTTGGTGATGCAGTCCCTGATGACATGACATACCAGAGGAGATGTTTTCAGTTCTCTTTCACAGCAGATGGTGAGAAGAAGACTGTTGCTACCCGATCGACGTTTGATCGCACCGTCTCGATCATGAGCCTTGCCCTCACGTGCTCTAAGAGGGAAGATCCTCCAAGCTGCGTGAGAAGGACAAATGTAATCAAGACCGGGGTTATTGTTGGCGGTTCTCCTGGATATACGGAGAGGTCACCTGTTGACATGGACCTGTTGATGCCATCCAACGGCTACCAGGGTTCTGATTATCCGTCGGTCGATTTGAGACTGGTGGGCCTTGGTATTTTCAGCGGTGACGGCAGCAATTGGATAAAGCCTTTTCGACTTCGTGGTCGTTTCAATGCTGACTCCGAGTGGAAGTCGTGGACCGATTGCGTCCTGCTAATTAGTGGCGCCGTTTTGAAGGAAGCCGGGATTTTTGATGCGGTCCGTGCCTTTAGGGAGACCGTGATCTTTTCCGACGAGGCCTTCATGGCTATGCTGGAGTCATTCCTTCCACAAACCAATACCTTCGTTGTGACGAATGGTGAGATTAGTTTCTCTTTGAAGGAGCTGAGTGCCATTACTGGATTGCCCATCCTTGGCAAATTCTATGAGGAGTTTATGCCGATTGACAGCGTCCTTGAGGGGCAGTCTAAGGGGTTTAGGCTTCTGTACTTTCAGCTCGTCGTCTTCTATGATTTTTTGAAGTAGAAGGAGCGTTTGAAAGTTAGATCCAGCAGTTGGAAGAGTTCTAGCTCTTCGTTCCCCAACTTTTTTGATAGCAGGGAGTCTTCTGATAGTGTGACCCAAGAAGCCAGGGCTCAGGATCCAAGTTCGAAGAAGATCTTAGCTATGCAAGGAGAGTTGAGAGATTTCTGTGCAAGTACAAGCGCCATATGTCCTGACATTGCACTGCGGAGAGATCTCGCTGTTTACCTCACTTATTGGCTTGGTGAGGCTATTTTTGCTGGACGAGATGGAACGCACATCAGGCCACATTGTATTTTTTCGGCTTGTCAGATGGTGTTTGGAGAGCAGCTTGCTTTGGTGCCATCTCTTTACTCCTACCTGTGTACCGAACTGCAAGCTGCTGCTTTTTTGGTTCGGCTTGAGCTTCCCTTGAATAGGGTATTTTCAGCCCACATCTTTTATTCGTGGTATGTGTACCACTGTCCTGCCTTCCACCGGCTGGGTGCTGCAGAGGATCATGATCCTCTGATGATTCGACTGGCTAAGGGCAAAGCCGTGTCCAAATCACTTTTGTTTGCCCGCATGAGGATCCGACGGTTCAGGGACGTCGAGATGGGGCAGTCTTCAGTGAAGCTTTCTCCGGAGTTACAGAAGAAGGCTTTTGATTTTGGTGCCTCCCGAGACTCTACCAGGGCGGGCTCGGGAAGGCACTACTCCTTGACGAATGCAGAGAGAGAGTGGCTTTTTAGCATACGTGTTGGCACGATGGTGTACCGTAGACATCTTTTCGTTGACATCCAGCCGTATGTACCCGCTCGCTTTGCTTTGCAGCTGGGCTTTTCTCAAGGCGTTGTTGGAGCTCTTTCAAGCATGGTGAAGTGCTTTGGAGGTTTACAGGACAGGAGAAATGCATGGGCTTTCTATAGTGCTGAAGACACTACCGCCATGATCTCATATCCTATGTTGTTGACTTCCCGGACTGCCGGCTTTGCGAAGTGGTTCGCGGAGAGCTTTTCGGCATATCGGGGGCTTTCCAAGAAGGAGCTTGATGTGAAGCTGGCATCTGGAAAGGGCCTTAGAAAGTCGGATGGCGTCCGGCGAGAGGAAGTTTGGGCCTTCCTTTCTAGAGAGAAGCACAGGATAGGCTTTCTCGGTGACCAGGGCGTCATTGGTTCTGAAGCTATTCGAGAAATACCTAATGAGGCTTTAGAGCAGCTAGAACAGGAGGAAGCTGAACTTGGTGCTTGGATGCAAGCGGCACCGAGGCAAGCTTCTGTGGAGTCTACTGGCGAGGGTAGACCGTCCAGTGAGGAGTCAAGTGGGAAACCTAACTCTGACAGCGGGGCAGGTTCCTCTAAGAAGCGAGCCCGCAGGAGTAAGAGGAGGAGGAGTCATCATCGCAGCAAGGGGCAGCATGAGGACTCTCCTGACTTGGAAGTTCCTCTTACTATCAATGAGGATGTGCCAGTGGATGCTGACGAGCCTCCAGAGAAGAGAAGGCGAGAAGAAGAGACCGTCGGTGAAGGTATGATTCTTCCTTTTTCCCTTTCCATTTCTTTTCATGGGATTTTTCCATGTTCTGATTTGCTTCTTGTTTCTGCTTTTCTTTTTTTTTAGCAGAGGAAGACTTGGTGATGCCTAAGGTTCCAACCGATGAGGTGGTGACGGACCCTGTCGGGGCACCTGAAGAAGAACCGAGGGACTCTGGAGTGAATCCAGAATCTCCAATTGGTATAACTTCTTTTGGTTTCTTTTTTTTTTGTGTCTGTGACTTGGTTTGCTATTTTTTTTTGCCAGCTGACTTGCTACAGGATTCCGATGACTTTGAACCATCGATGGATGCACATGTTGATGATGCTTCCGATGAGTTCATGGAGGAAGAAAGTATTCCGCCAGTCGTCGAAGAAGGTATTTTGTAGTAATAACCCTGATAATGATTTTCAAACAGGATCATATTCATACCTTTTTGTGTTTCTTTGGCAGGTTTTGAAGTGACAGAGGAGGATCCGTCGCTTCCAGAGCAAGGGATGCCAGAGGTTGATCCAGAGGTAGAGACTCCTGGGACCAGTTCTGACAATGTTGAGGAGATACCTCGTGCTGAGATTCCTTCCCGAGTAGGAGCAGATTCAACTGGAAAGAGTTCTTTTGTTACTCTTCCAACAGGTGATGACATGAGCAGCCAACCAACGGAGTTGGGCGAATCCTCAGCGGGGCCATCTATTCTTTTTGCGAAGAAGGCGGTGGTGCGAGTTTTGAGCACTTGGATTGAGACTCTGCTTTCTGGGCACTTAGATGCCGGATTTGGGTTCATCCAGCATGTGCGTGAGATTCTCGGTGATGCTGAAGAGGCTGGTCTAGATGTCACAAGTGCCAGGGTGATCGGTGATAGGATCATTGAGCTGGGTGACAGGTGGTTTGAGACCATGGGTTTTCCTGACGACCAGTTCTTCAAGGAGATGTTCCTGGACCCTGCGGATAAGGCTCAGTCTAACCTGGATAAGGCTACAGAAAGCAGGATGCAGGTAGCTAAACATCATTGGGCCGACACATGACCTTAACATCCTTGATAGGGAGGTCGATGAGGCCAGGAAACGTCTTGAGCATTTGCAGGCACAAGTCGCTGCCAAGTGGACTGCAATAACAGAGGCTCGTGACAGGGAGAGTGCTCTGATTCGCCGGGTTGCGGATACCAATCGAGTTCTTAAAAGGAAGTCTGACGAGAACAAACAATGGCGAACTGCTCGAGATAAGCTTCCCGGTGCGAAAGAAGGGTTACAGCGCACCCGAGCATCTCATGGCAAGTTTCTAAAGAAGCGTGCCTTGGAATCCCTGACGGCTGAGGCCAAAACTTTGCTTAAGGAGCTGAACTCTTGGCTGGAGACCATTTTTGATTGAGCTCCTGTTTTTTTTTTTTTTAACAGAAACCATCCTTTTTTTTTAGTACCACTTGTATTTTTGTGGTACTTTTCTTTTTTTTTTGTAGTGCTTGTGAACACTTTGTTTTTTTTGGTACCACATGTATTTTTTTTTGGTACTCTTTTTTTTTTGTTTTCCCTACGCTCACTTAAATCTTTTTGTGGTGAAAGTAATTGCTAAATGGGATGCCTTTTTTTTTTGGTTTTCCCTACGCTTACTTAAATCTTGTTGTGGTAAAAGTAATTGCTAAATGGGATTTGATCAAAAGCTTGTCATTTTGTGAAAATCTTTTGTCAAATGATTGTTTTGTCATGGAAGCCAGATTTTTGTTTGTGGCATGGAAGCCGATTTTTGGCATGAGAGCCAGCTTTTTTTTTTTTTTGGCATTGATAGCCGATTTGTGGCATTGATAGCCCGGTTTTTTTTTTTTTGAAAGCCAAAGTTTTTGGTTTGTGGCATTGATAGCCGGTTTGTTTTGGTGGCATTTATAGCCGGTCTGTGGCAATTATAGCATGTTTTGGTGGCATCTATAGCCAATTTGTTTTGGTGGCATCTATAGCCAGTTTGTGGCATTTATAGCCTATTTTGGTGCCTCCCTGCTGAATGTCCTTACAAGTATCGATGGAATGTCGTATCCTTGCTCATTCGGTTGCGAGTATCGATGGAATGTCGCATCCTCGCGGTTTTTTTTTTTTGAAAAACCTTTTTTTTTGTTTAAAGACATGAGGGTCATAAGTTTTGACCTAAAACGATTTTGGCGGTAAAAGGCAGGGTGGACTAGGGTGGAAATCCCTGAATTCGGATTTTGTTGCAAACCATGAATTTTGGGTTCAAGGGTTGAAAAGTTAGGGAAAGGTTCCTAAACTTGGTTTTTTTTTAACAATGAAACGGATGAAAGTAAGCATTGTTTAAATTTCTAGAAATTTCAACATTTGATATGAAAATTCTAAAAAAGGTGGGTTTAGCGAGCGCGTACCTGGAAACCGGTTTTGGCCGTACAGGCATTGCTCTTACCCAGTTGGGTAAGTCTTCAAGGGTAGTACCGCTTTAAGAACTTGTCGTTGATGGGCAGCATACATCTGTCACCTTCCATGTTTAGGAGTGCGTATGCGCCATTGGAGAAAACCTTGTCGATGACGTAGGGTCCCTCCCATTTTGGCTCAAATTTGCCTTTGGACTTGTGAGCGAAGACCATTGGTCTTTTTACTGCAAGAACCAAGTCACCCTTTTTGTAGGCGCGTTGCCTGACCTTTTGGTCGAAAGATCATGCCATGCGTGCTTGGTAAAGTTCAATGCTTTGTTGAGCTTCGAACCGTCTCTCATCGAGATTGTCCAGCTCATGGAGTCGCAATTTGACATTGCTTTCTTGAGTCATGTCATTTTGCAAGGATACCCTCAAGGAAGGAATTTGTATTTCCAAGGGTATGACAGCTTCGCATCCATAGACCAAGGAGAATGGTGTACTATGGGTTGGTCCTCGAACGGTGGTTCGATAGGCCCACAAAGCTTCAGACATTTTGTCGCTCCAGTTTCTTTTGTGACTAGAGACCATTTTTTGAGCATTTTGCAGAGTGTCTTGTTGAAAGCTTCTGCCAACCCGTTTGCTACCGGATTGTATGGAGTCGAAGGGCAGCTTTGGATTTTGTATTTGTCGCAGAACCTGTAGAATCGATGATCCCGGAATTGTGGTCCGTTATCATGGACGAATCTTTTGGGTATGCCGAAACGACAAATGATGTTGGTGAGCAGGAACTGAAGGACTGATGAGGTCTTCATTTCGTTGAACGCAGATGCTTCTGACCACTTGGAGAAATAATCCGTAGCGGCGAAGATGAAGCGATGACCTTTGCTCGAAGGGGCAGAAATAGGACCTATGATGTCCATACCCCAGGCTTCAAAAGGCCATGAAATCACTGTAGGATGCAGCCATTCTGGAGGCATGTGAATGTAATCTCCATGAACTTGGCATTGTTGGCAGCGCTTAGCAAATTGCATTGCGTCAGCTACCATGGTAGGCCAGTTATAACCTAACCTTTTTATCTGATCATAGAGCTTGGGACCAGCCTGATGAGCTCCGCAAAGACCAGCATGAACTTCTTTGAGTGTTTCTTCAGCCTCTTGTTGTGACAAGCAGCGTAGAAGTACTCCGTTGAAGGATTTCCTGTAACGGATTTTTGAAGGAATATCCAAATGAAAGCTTGGGGTTCGCCTTTGGATGCTTACCCGTTCTTTTGGATCTTCAGGTAGGATTCCGAACATAATGTAATCAATGAACGGATCCCTCCAGTCGCCGATTGAAGTTTGAAGGATTGAAATCCGACTTCCAACCACTTGGTGGTATTCAGCAACAGCTTGGTGTGCATTAAGAGGAGGAAGTATTCTTCTTTCGCACACTGTGATTTGCATGCTTTCCCCTTCCTGCACGTATGTTTTCACCTCTACGAATGTGGGTGATGTGAAAGATGTCAAACTTTTGCAGAAGTGATTGTGCCTTGTTGTAGTAAGGCAGTAAATCTGGCTTCCTGACTTCAAATTTCTGATTCATCTAGTTGACGATCAGTTGAGAGTCTCCAAAGACTTCCAGCATGGTGATACCGGATTCGATGGCGAGTTCCAATCCTAGGATCAGAGCTTGATATTCAGCTGCATTGTTTGTGCATGGTTCCAGTAGCGAGAAAGCGTGTGGAACCATGTATTTGTCGGGGCTAACAAAGAGGATGCCAACTCCTGAGATCAGCTGTCTTTTTTCATTTGTCCTGGTTGCACCGTCAAAGTACATGTCCCAGGAGGCACTTTGTGAGAAAGTCTCCACATTGTAGACTGGTTCATCTGGGAGATCATCTCTGAGTGGAGAATCTTTAGGCAATGGATGCTCTGCGAGGAAGTCCGCTAGAGCTTGCCCTTTGATTGCCTTTTGTGGTACATATCTAATATCAAATTGTGACAGAAGGATGGACCATTTTGCCAATCGAGCATTGAGAGAACCTGCCCTTGTGACAAGGACCTTGAAGAGGTTGACCATCGAGACCAGATATACTGTGTTGGAAAGCAAGTAGTGACGCAGCTTTTGTACGGCAAACATCACTGCAAAACATTCTTTTTCGACTGGAGAGTAGCGATGCTCTGCACCTACTAGCATGCGGCTGAGGTAATATAGAGCAGCTTCTTTTCTTTGATCATTTTCTTGCGCAAGCAGAGCTCCCAAAGAGTGATCAAGGGCTTTTGTGTACAAGATGAATGGTTTTCCAGTGGTAGGAGCAGCTAACACTGGAGGTTTTGTCAGGTATGACTTGATATCTTGGAAAGCAGTTTCACAGTAAGCATCCCAGACAAAGTTTACACCTTTTTTCATCAACCGGGAGAATGGACGACATTTCCCCGAAAGATTGGAGATGAACCGTCTGATTTAGGCCAATCTCCCTTGAAGCCCTTTGAGTTCTCTCAAGGTTCTTGCAGAGGGCATTTCTAGAATGGCTTTGACTTTTATAGGGTCAAGCTCTATTCCAGCTTTCCGAACTAAGAATCCGAGGAACTTACCCGACGAGACGCCGAAGAAGCATTTCAAAGGATTCATTCGCAGTTTGCATTTGCGAAGCCGAAGGAAGACATCTCGAAGGTCTTCGAGATGATCTTCTTTTCTTTTACTTTTGACGGCGAGGTCATCAACGTAACATTCAACCGTCTTGTGCTGCATATCTTGGAATATTTTCATCATAGCCCTCTGATATGTGGCACCAGCATTTTTCAGACCAAATGGCATGACAGTGTAACAATACACGCCAAATGGGGTCCGAAAAGATGTATGTTTTTCATCTTCAGGATGCATCTTTATCTGATTGTAACCAGAGAAACCATCCATGAATGTCATTCGCTCGAATCCACAGGTATTATCAATCATTACCTCAGGTATGGGGAGCGGAAATTCATCTTTTGGGCATGCGCCATTCAGTTCTTCTATAGTCAATATAGACCCTGATCTGCCCGTTTTTCTTTGTCACGGGGACAATGTCGGCCAACCATTCAGGATGTTGTTCCTCACGGATGAAGCCGACGCTTTTGAGTTTTTGAACTTCTTGTTTAATTTTATCCATCACATCTGGACGGAATCTTCTTTTGCCTTGCTTGACAGGCTTGATGTCTTCTTGAAGATTGAGTTTGTGAACCGCTATTTTGGGGCTAAGCCAGGCATTTCAGCGTAAGACCATGCAAAGCAATCAACGAACTCGCGAAGAAAGGCGATATACTCGGGTAACTCATCATCCTTTATATTTCTTGCTTACGAATACAGGACGTGGGTTATCTGGTGTTCCCAAGTCTATCTTTTGAACAGGATCTTCTGTTGGAAGGTTCGAAGGTGGTTCCTCCACAATATTTTCGGAGGCTTCCAGCTCAATGAAACCTTCTGGGGTTTCAAAGGCATTTCCAGACCAAGGTTTTGTTCCTTTCCACGGGTCCTCTTGATCGGTAATTTTCCCAAGGCTTGCTATGAGATGATCCCAATCGCCTGTTGAAACCGGGTCGAAGTAGGCTACTTCTTTGGGAGATGAGGGTTCTTCTGGGTCAGAAGACCACACGTCTGTGCCATCGGACAACTCCTCTTTATTTTCAGAGAAATCATGCCAATTGGATGAGCTTCTTGGATCTTTGTCAGGTGACTCATTAAAGTGATATCCAGGGAGATCGATGTCTTCATGGACTTGAGATGTTGAGGCTTGGTCAGTATAATGACTTTTAAGCCTTTATGTCAACTGTCTCAGGTGAGTGTCAGGATCATACCCTAACCCATGTGAAGACTTTTCTACATAGCCGTAGAGTCTCCAATCTTCCAGCTGGCTTTTGGTCAAGACGAGCCCCAATGGCGTGAGAATACCGCGTCCTTCTCCCAAACCGACTGGGTTTTGAGCATCATAGCCCATTTTCTTCATAATAGCTTGTGCCACAGAACTATATAAGGATAGTTGACGCATACCTTCATTTTGGAAAGGTTCAAGCATAGAGTTTGATGAAGAAACATCCGATCTATGGAAGAAGATCGGCTTTTCTTTTGCTGAAGTTGCTGGAACAACGAAGGAAGCTGACGTAGGATCTTCTATGTCAGAAGTTGTCTCCATTGGAGTAAGAGCAGGCTGAACTTGTTGAGTGTCAGCTTGGCTTGACGATGTGTCGTCTTCTGGCTCTGAATCCGAGTCCGTGTCTTGTATGATAGACACGAAAGAGAAAACAAATTTGCCCCCAGGCTTTTGCTTTGCCTTCTTCACTTTAGTTGTGATGACCAAAGGCTTTGAAGATTTGAGGGAGATGATGAAGGGAGTTTGAATGCTCTCTTCGGATTTACCGGATGATTTGTTTTCTTCCGGCGATTGTTGAGGAGCCTTGCCTTTATCTTTCTGAAGATTTTCGGCAAAGGATGCCGTGTGCTTATCCTCTTCTTCTTTTTCACCTTCATACATCTGTGAGTCTGCGAAGTGGACTTCTTTACCTTTGAAGGGTTTTCTGTCTGCAAAGACTCGATGTATCATGCCGTCATCGCCAACAAACTTGATGCATTGATGTAGAGTTGAAGGGATAACACCATTCTCGTGGATCCAAGGGCGTCCGAGAAGGATGTTATAGCATGAAGGGGTTTTTATTGCATACACAGTGACCTCAGAAATAAGATCACCGATCTGCAATTTGAACCTGATTTTACCGAAAGGCCATTGAGTACTCCTATCGTATCCAAAGATAGATACAGATGTGTGGCTCAGCTTGCTGGGTGGGATGCCCAACTCTTCCAGAGCCGATGTGGAGATGAGGTTGAGTGCAGAACCTGGGTCGATCTGAACTCTGTGCATAGGCATTTTCTTGATATACCCTATGAAGTACAGGGGTCGGTTGTGCCTGGTTTCGCCAAGTAGGAGGTCATCCTTTGTGAAGGCGATGGTTGCACTGGCTGCTTTTTTAACCGAGAGGCATTCAATGCATGATCCCTCAGTTTTCTTCTTTTCTCCCTTTGTGGAGGCTTCTGAGTTTTTGACCCGGTAATCCATTTCAATTTGGAGGACTTGCGGGGCATGTTTGTCGACATCCTCATTCAGCTTTTGTAATTCTGAGATGAGATTATCACGAGTGTGCGGAGACATTCGTAATAAATCCAGGATGTGCAGACGTGCAGGTATGTGCTTGAAGTGTTCAATCAAGTCATACTTGAAAGCCTCCTTAGGGCCTGCATGTTCATCATTGTTGCCGCTAGGGGCGCTTACAACATCTTTTCCTGAAGGATTTACATATGTAAAGGAAGATTGGTTGTAATTTTTGTGGTAGTCCAGGCCAGAGCGGGTGCCTCTACCAACTTCGAGAGCTTCTTGAGAAGGGTCTTCGTTTGGAAGATTGTCTTCAGGATCAAGAGGCTGTCGTTTTTCATTTGCTGAGGACGTATTAGCAGCGGAGTTGCCATACTCAGTGATTGTGTTGCACGGAGCATTTTCCGGGAACAAGTCCTGAACAGCATCCAGCAACCTTTCCTCTTCGTTGACTAATTCATCGTCCCAAGCATCAATAGCTGGGAATTCTACAGTCCAGAAGGGTGTAAACTTTGAAGTCACAGTCTCGGGAGAAGAAACCTGAGGGGGCGTCATCTCAATGAAAGTCAGGTGAGACGAGGTGGCTCCAGAAGAAACATTGCTAGGCATCGCCGGAGTGTATGTGCTTTCATCAGACGATGCTTTGGAAGAGCTATAATCCCGAATTATCACATTACAGCAAGCTCTGACGGGAGACGTTGTCTGATCGGAGTCAGACTCATCCTCGGATGTAAGAGGATCGTCTATCAAGTAATTTTCTCCATTTTCAGGAGTTAAGGGAGGATGTACCTGATGGTCTTCAGGGACTTCAGGCTCTGGATTGGGAGGAAGCTCGTTGACGCGGTCTTGCTCTTGTTCTAGAGCGAGAGCTGCAAGATCCTTGCATATTCTTCAAGATCAGGCATGGGAGCGAAATCTTCTTCTTCATCAACTCTTTGTGGCTCAACATGGTTGATTTCCACTGGAGTAATGAGAGGTGCTGGGTCAGCAGCATTTTCTTGTACAGCCTCTCGGTCTTCTTCATCATCAGACCAGGATCCTTGTGGCTGTAAAGGGTTATACCAGATTACTGGCATAAGATGAGTCTCAGGAACCCATTCTTCATCGGAGAGGTATTCTCCTGTTTCAAGGGACTCCTCCCACTCATCTGTGTAGTTGGATTCGAATCCATCATCGGTGTCGCTGGACTCGTATCCATCAATGGAGAATCCAACTACCGAATTGCAAGAGTATGATGCCTCCTACATGGCTTCTTTGAATTGAGGTGGCATGAAATCACTGAGAGCGAATTTTCTTACCCCTTTGAAGTCTCTGGAAGGGATGTTTTTGTTGTCTCCAGTGAAGCGGTAGAGGAAGCCTCTGCCTTTTCTTCGACCTCTTGTTTTGGCTGGGTCTTCTCTTGCCGTTTGAGCTTAAGGAGATATTTCCTAGCCTGCCTTCGCTGTTGAGCTGTAGGCTTTGTTTTCACGACCTCCTAATTTTCATCTTCCAGGAGATCGGGATGTACCCATATGGGTTGTCCGTCTGGTGTCGGTAAGGAACCAGTTCCTCGGACGCTTGGATTGAGTTTGTCACCTTGAAGGAAGTAGTGATCTTCTTCTTTGGTGATTTTGATGTTTGTCCACATGTCACCATGTTGACGAAGGCAGACCCATAGTTTTTGTCAAAGGTGATGACTCCGTTTTTCCACATCTCGTTTATTTTCTCCCTCACAACAAAGCATTGATTGAGAGGATGTGAGATCATCTGGTGGTATGGACAGTACCGAGGATCGTTGGTTTTGCCAACATCACCCGGTCTTTTTGGTTCAGGCAAGGTGAGCTTGGCGTTTGCCACAAGAGCCCTGAAGATTTCATAAACATCTTCATCAAATGGGTATTTCTTCTCTACTCGTTCTTTGAAGGTATCTGAGAGTTCAGGTTTCTTACCAGTAGCTTTGTTTTCAGCTTTCTTTGGTGGCTGAGGAGCTGACTTGGTCTACACATTAAGGACCACTTTTTTATTTGGTTTAGAGGTTGCAATGGCGGTTGGCTCTTTTCTTGATGATTTCTGACTGTTGAGGTCTTTAATCACCATTTCAGCTTCCATGGAAGCTTCTAGGAGTTCTCCCAGATTTTTTGATTTGTCGCCGATGATCATCGAGCGGATTTTGGCTCTCATGTTGTTTCGACAGATGTCGACTAGCGACGCTTGTGGCAATACATCAGAACATTTGTACGCCATTGCTTTCCACTTGTGAATGAAGTCATATGTTGACTCATTCTCCCCCTGTTTTAGGCTGCACAGCTGAGCCATAGTAGCGGGATGATCCTCACCTTTGAAGTGAGTCAGGAAGCGTGTCTCTAGCATGGCCCAGTTTTGGATGGAGTCCTCCGGTAGAGTGGAGTACCAATCGAACGCCGTACCTTTTAGGGTACTTGCAAAGAGGCGGATCTTGAGTGAATCTTGATCCGCGATAGCTCCCGTCAGGATCTTGAAGTTGATGACGTGCTATCTGGCTGACCCTTTCCCCGTATATGTTTGGAAAGTAGGATGCTTCAATTTGGTGGGGAATGGGACCGAGTCCATCCATAAGGGATATGGTGGCTTGATCCCATGCTCCTTGAGTATATCCTCTTCTTTTGCTTTGGCAAGTATACTGTCTACGTCCTTTTTGGTAAGGGCGCGTGACTCATTTTCTTCTCCATTTACCTCATCGTCTTGATGATTCGGAGGAGGTTCATTGTTCGCCTGATTTTGGAAGGCGAGGAGAAGGTTTTCCATTAGAGTTTCAATCCTCTGTTGGCCTTGTGGATGCGGGTGATCGCATCATCTAGAGGTGGATTGTGGGGTGGTGGCTCAGAATTTGTAGCCAAGACGTTCATCCTTCGTGATTCGAACGAAGAAATTGTCCTGGTGACTGAGCTGGGGCTCATTCTTTTTGAAGAAAAGCTTGAGGAAGGATCACTCTGCCATCCTTTGCTTGAAGGAGCAGGGGATTCTTCTGAATGTCTTCTTGTCCTGGAGACGCTGCGGGTCATCGGACGTCGAACATGGATTTTTGTTGCTGACTTTTGGCGCTTTCTAGTTTTTCCAACCATATGGACGGCAGCAACTTGGTTGGGTCTATCTTTTTCTACCCATTTGGGAGAGACTTGAAGTGTAGGAGGCTGGGTCCTTTGCTTTTCTAGTCTCTTTTCTCTATACGACGCGCGGCGGCGTATGCGACGAGCAATTTGAGCTTCGGTCAGCTCTGGCTGGGCTTTGACGATGAAGGATGTGCTCCCTCAGGCGCAGCAGCCGAGCCTATCTTCTTTGCAGCTGGGCAAGGACAGGATGCGAACCCTGTCCGTCTCCTGTTGCAGCGAAGCTTTGAATTTTTGGAGTTCGGCCACTGTAGAGATGAAGGGTCGAACTGAAGGTTTGTAGGCCTTAACAGTGCTTACAGAGGCCTTGTGATGCATGATTTGATTTTGGGCTTGTAGGAACAAGCCGGCTCATGCTGGTTCGACTTGGAACTCAGGTTGGAGATGGGTCTCTCCTCTTTCATGTAAGCAAGAGGGTAGAACTGGTTCTCCTTGAGTGGGGCCAGGAATGCTGGCTTGGTAGATGTTTGGGACCTTCTCTGTTTTGGTGAAGGTCTTGGGGACCAAGTCTTGGGATAGACCTGGTTGTTTGCTGGTTGAGGCTTCGTGGGGCTGCCACGGGCTTCGGGCCTTCTGGTGCTCGCCTTTGGTGTCACGGTAGTGACACGTTGAGAGGCGAGTTTCTGCTTCTTGGAGGGAGCAGTTTGTTCCTCGGGAAGTGGGAATGGTCCTAGCGTCCCAAAGACGATAGTCCGGGGAGTCGAGGTCGACCCGGAGCTTAGAGAGTTGCCGAGGGAGTTGACGCTTCGGCAGCTGATGGGGCGCTTGTAGATGCGCGTAGTTTGCTTCTGTTGAAGCATGACTTGGTGCTTGCTCTCATCGAAAGTAATGGTAAGCGATGCTGCCATTGTTAGTTTTTCTCGAAAAAATTTCTGAAACAAGACCACATCCATTAGTAATCACAAGAATATAATGATCATAAATGGGAAGTTCTATGGTTTTGTCTTTTCAAATTGCTCGAGGAAGATGACCCAAGCAATATGTAGAAGGCAAAACGCCATAGAGAGTACAATTGTTCTGATCGCAGGTATGGTAAGCCCAGAATGAGCGTCCCAGTGACTGCTAGAAGCAATTGTGAACTTAAATTCGACTTATCGAGAAGCAGAGCTTGCTCGAGGTAAGAAGAATACAAAGTTGGAGTTACAAATGTGCCGGTCGCAATACAGTAGACCCTGAAAGGGCTTACTAATACCGCTAGACACAAATGTTTTGAGACCGCATTCATGAGATGAGATTCTCTGTTTTGAAAGGTCAAGATTGGATTCATCAAAGAGAGCAGATGGTATCTCGATCTGAGCACGGGCTCAGCGATTTCCGCGAGCGCCAGTGCTCAGAAAGAAATGAACCATAATTTCTCGGATCTAAATCCAAAAATGTCGAGTTTTTTTTTTTTTTGAAAGGCCAATATCGGGTTCATCAAAGAGAGCGAAAGGCACTTCAATCTGAAGACGGGCTCAGCGATTTTCGCGAGCACCAGTGCTCAGAAAAGCGAAGACCAAGATTTCTCCAATCTAAACCCAAAATGACGGAAGTTTTTTTTTTTTTTGAAGATTTTTTTTCAAGATTTTTTTTTAAAAATAATTTATTTATTTTTTATTTTTTATTTTTTTTATTTTTTTTAAGATTTTTTTTGAAATTTTTTTATTTTTTATTTAAAAATTTTTATTTTAAAATTTTTATTTTTGAAAAAATTTATTTAAAAGACGAGAGAGTACACATAGGCCTCCTAACCCGGCCTTATGAAATCTTGATTGATAGAATTGCCCCCAGGTAAGGGTAGGATTACTTAATGAACCCGTTTGGAGGACCCTTGCCTAGAACAGTCAAGCTGTCTCCACACTCTGGACAAGGCTTTTCTTGAATCAACCATGAACAAAGAACACAGTTGGTTTAACCTTAGTGGTCTATGTCTTTTTTTTTGTTTTATATATATAAATATATATATATCTTTTTGACCTTTAATGAACTCATCGAAGAGAAACGATGGCCCAAAACCTTAGTCGAACAGGCTCAACATTTGTGCAAGCGCGATGAACGATAGGAACGGATCAAGGTTTCTCAATTTTGAATTCAAAATGAAAAATCTGATTTTTTTTAGTTATTTTATATTTATATATATTTTTTAAATCTTTAATGAACTCATCGAAGGGAAACGATGGCCCAAAACCTTAGTCGAACAGGCTCAACATTTCTGCAAGGGCGATGAACGATAGGAACGGATCAAGGTTTCTCAATTTTGAATTCAAAATGAAAAATCTGATTTATATATATATATATATTTTTAGATCTTTAATGAACTCATCGAAGAGAAACGATGGCCCAAAACCTTAGTCGAACAGGCTCAACATTTCTGCAAGCATGATGAACGATAGGAACGGATCAAGGTTTCTCAATTTTGAATCCAAAATGAGAAATCTAATTTTTTATTTATTTTTTTTATATATATATATATTTTTAGATCTTTAATGAATTCATCGAAGAGAAACGATGGCCCAAAACCTTAGTCGAATAGGCTCAACATTTTTGCAAGCGCGATGAACGATAGGAACGGATCGAGGTTTCTCAATTTTGAATCCAAAATGAGAAATCTGATTTTTTATTTTTTGAAAAGAGAAAAAGTGGAAATAAATTCAAAGAATTAGAAATTTCCAAAAAATCTCATCTCATTTTTTTTAGATGCGGAATCCAACATGGCCACCAATCAGCAAGTAGCCAAAGAATCAAGAAAAGAAGTATAAGCATAGAGCAATAGATATGATATGCAAATATTTCATTTCTAGCATCGTGTTCTCAAATGAACGGGTCCCACCGAGTGTGCCAGCTTGATGGTCCGCGCTCCTGGCGCCTGGTCCTACCGAGGTCGGCGGACGTGGGAGTCCGTTGGGTCCGACCCTTTCGTAACTGGGGGGCAAGGGCGTGCATCAACATTTCTTTTGTGTGGGTGTGCTAGATTTTCTATTTTTACTTGGAATTGCAAGTGGTGATCCGGAGATCAACCTTCGCAAGTAAAAAAGAAATCAACTTCTTTCAAGCTTTCCATTGCACATATATTTAAGAAAAGAGACATTTTCTTATTTGCCGTGAAAGGCGATTTGTTTGGCATTTATAGCCGATTTTGGCGTTTATAGCCGATTTTTGGCGTTTATAGCCGATTTTGGCGTTTATAGCCGTTTTACAATCCTTATCAATAATGAAAGACAAGAGTTGTGATTTTTTTCTATTTAAAAAAAATACAAACTACAATGAAAAGCAAGAAAAGGAGGATCTAACTTCTCAGGAGATTGTGGGGGACCCGTTCAGATTGACGGTCGCAAGCCATATGTGGACTTCGCCATCATCCATGCAGATGAGAACAGAGGATGCTATTGATTCGCTTGGCTTGGCTATAACCTCAGGTTTTTAGAAAACCAAGACCAAAAGGAGGTCCTATGTCCAATAAAATGTCTAGTAGACGGGCTGAAAAGCCACGTCTAAGCCATTTGAAGGCAGAAGGAGAAGGCAAGGACCTTGGGGGGGGGGGGGGGAACCCCCCGAGGGACTTTTGTCACCTTGTAGCGGTGGTCGGTGTAGAACTTCCGTAGAGTTTTCTCTCTTAGATTTCTGATCCCTTTTTCTGTCTGAGTTTCCGGATTTTCTGTAGTCTGTTGTCTGTGTGTTCGTTTATTCTTTTCTTCTTGGAGAGCTCTCCTAATTATAGGCTTTCAGGTAGCCATTTAGGAGGGTTTATGAGCCTTAATTGTCATAAAGCTACATAAAGGGAGGAGTTACAAGATTGAATTCTTTATTTTGTAACTCCTTTTTCTTGGCTTCTGATTGGCCGGAGGAGATTGAGGGCATTTAATCGCCTTTAATCGCCATGATGGGAGGAGTTTCATGGGTTAAATGCCATGAATCTCTTGACTTGTAACTCCCGGATGCTTGCTTCTGATCGGTCCGTCCAAAGAAATGGATTAATGACTGTAATAAAGCTAGTCAATTAATCGCATTAAGTGGTCGCCGAGCAGTTGAAGAGTCGCGGGCCGTGCCGCGTCTTTTGGGATTCTTCTGGCGATGATCATCGATGGATCTTTATGTAGATCGACATCGGATGACCATATAACTTCAGGTGTTTGTTGCTAACAGCGGGTCGGTACCATCTGTCCTGTCAATCTCTCGATCGGTCGGGTAGAAAGCACACTTTTTTTTGTTGACCGGGTGGCGATCAATGTTGTTTTCGATACTCTTGATGATTAACCCATGTTTTTGACGGATGTCAGAGGATTTGGTGTCTTAAAAGTATGAATTTTGGAAAATACCAGAGGCCGGACGCTTAGAATCGCGAAAAAAGGGCAAAAAACGGGGTTTCCGGGGCCCACCGGGCGATCCCGGGCCCCAGGGTCGCAGGGTCTGCGACCCTGGGGGGTTTTTTTCCCCTTTTGTCCCGTTTTGTGTCCGTTTTTGCTATTTTTTTATTATTTTTTCTTCTGTATTTTTCCTTGACATTTTTTATCATGTATTGGCCTAATTTCCCTGTAGAAAACCTTATGAGAATCCTTGCATTTTATTTTGCAAAGTTTCCAATTTTCCGAGAAAGCCGAAGACTTTGTTGCGCAGAGCTGCCGATTTTACGTCAGAAGCTGAAACTGGGTCAAATGATGTCAGAATGACCTGAAATTTGAGGTGAAGCCTCCTGAGCAATAAATAAGACCAACCATAGGCTTCTGTTTGAGTTTTGAAGCTGTTTGGGTTCCTATCACCAGTAGACTTGCTTTTGTCGCGATGAAGATGTCGCGGTTTGATGTGCGGCCAATCGATGTCCGATTGACTTGAGATTCGACAGGGAACCTATTGGAGTCATTTTAAGATGATCCATAGGCTCTATCTTGGAAACCATGGTCCCGGGGAGCTTTGCCGCCGAGAGGCCTGATTTGGCTTCTGAGCGTCAAACTATGGTCAAATGTTATCAAAATGACCTGAAATTTGACGTGTAGCCCTTTGTAAGCATTTTGAAGCCGTCCATGTGCTCTATCTGATGAGTGATGGCCTCGGTGGTTCTCACCGCCGAGAGGCTTGATTTAGCTGTTCGGGGGTTGATGTAGATTCAAACATTGTCGGTTTGACTCGGAACTTGACGTGGAGACTTTTGGATGTATTTTGAGATCATCCATCGGCTCTGATCGAAGATTTGATGTCTCCGATGCTTTCACCGCTGGGAGCTCCTTTTCAGCTGTCGGAGAAGCGAAGTTAGGCTAAATGATTTTGAAATGGCCCGAAACTTCTTGTGCACTCCTCTTTTGGCTGTCTTGAAGGATCTTGCAGTTTTTGTTTGATTCTGACAAGATTTGATTTTTGGAAGTAGCATTGCCTATTTATGGCAGGTTGCGACTTCATGTAGCTCTTTGGATCTTGAAGAGGCAAAGTGACATTTTTGGTGTCAACAGCCGTTGATGGGCAGCATACATCTGTCACCTTCCATGTTTAGGAGTGCGTATGTGCCGTTGGAGAAAACCTTGTCGATGACGTAGGGTCCCTCCCATTTTGGCTCAAATTTACCTTTGGACTTGTGAGCGAAGACCATTGGTCTTTTTACCGCAAGAACCAAGTCACCCTTTTGTAGGCGCGTTGCCTGACCTTTTTGTCGAAAGATCCTGCCATGCGTGCTTGGTAAAGTTCAATGCTTTGTTGAGCTTCGAGCCGTCTCTCATCGAGATTGTCCAGCTCATGGAGTCGCAATTTGACATTGTTTTCTTGAGTCATGTCATTTTGCAAGGATACCCTCAAGGAAGGAATTTGTACTTCCAAGGGCACGACAGCTTCGCATCCATAGACTAAGGAGAATGGTGTGCTATGGGTTGGTCCTCGAACGGTGGTTCGATAGGCCCACAAAGCTTCAGACATTTTGTCGCTCCAGTCTCTTTTGTGACTAGAGACCATCTTCTTGAGGATTTTGCAGAGTGTCTTGTTGAAAGCTTCTGCTAATCCGTTTGCTGCCGGATTGTATGGAGTCGAAGTACAGCTTTGGATTTTGTATTTGTCGCAGAACCTGTAGAATCGATGATCCCGGAATTGTGGTCCGTTATCATGGACGAATCTTTTGGGTATGCCGAAACGACAAATGATGTTGGTGAGCAGGAACTGAAGGACTGATGAGGTCTTCATTTCGTTGAACGCAGATGCTTCTGACCACTTGGAGAAATAATCCGTAGCGGCGAAGATGAAGCGATGACCTTCGCTCGAAGGGTGAGAAATAGGACCTATGATGTCCATACACCAGGCTTCGAAAGGCCATGAAATCGCTGTAGGATGTAGCCATTCTGGAGGCATGTGAATGTAATCTCCATGACCTTGGCATTGTTGGCAGCGCTTAGCAAATTGCATTGCGTCAGCTACCATGGTAGGCCAGTAATAACCTAACCTTTTTATCTGATCATAGAGCTTAGGACCAGCCTGATAAGTTCTGCAAAGACCAGCATGAACTTCTTTGAGTGTTTCTTCAGCCTCTTGTTGTGACAAGCAGCGTAGAAGTACTCCGTTGAAGGATTTCCTGTAAAGGATTTTTGAAGGAATATCCAAATGAAAGCTTGGGGTTCGCCTTTGGATGCTTACCTGTTCTTTTGGATCTTCAGGTAGGATTTCGAACATAATGTAATCAATGAACGGATCCCTCTAGTCACCGACTGAATGTTGAAGGATTGAAATCCGACTTCCAACCACTTGGTGGCATTCAGCAACTGCTTGGTGTGTGTTAAGAGGAGGAAGGATTCTTCTTTCGCACACTGTGATTTGGATGTTTTCCCCTTCCTGGATTACCATAGATGCGGTAAGTCCAGCCAAGGCATCTGCACGTATGTTTTCACCTCTACGAATGTGGGTGATGTGACAGATGTCAAACTTTTGCAGAAGCGATTGTGCTTTGTTGTAGTAAGGCAGCAAATCTGGCTTCCTGACTTCAAATTTCTAATTCATCTGGTTGACGATCAGTTGAGAGTCTCTAAAGACTTCCAGCATGGTGATACCGGATTCGATGGCGCGTTCCAATCCTAGGATCAGAGCTTGATATTCAGCTGCATTTTTTGTGCATGGTTCCAGTAGCGAGAAAGCGTGTGGAATCATGTATTTGTCGGGGCTAACAAAGAGGATGCCAACTCCCGAGATCAGCTGTCTTTTTTCATTTGTCCTGGTTGCACCGTCAAAGTACATGTCCCAAGAAGCACTTTGTGAGAAAGTCTCCACATTGTAGACTGGTTCGTCTGGGAGATCATCTCTGAGTGGAGAATCTTTAGGCAATGGATGCTCTACGAGGTAGTCCGCTAGAGCTTGCCCTTTGATTGCCTTTTATGGTACATACCTAATGTCAAATTCTGATAGAAGGATGGACCATTTTGCCAGTCGGGCATTGAGAGAACCTGCCTTTTTGACAAGGACTTTCAAGAGGTTGACCCTCGAGACCAGGTATACTGTGTTGGAAAGCAAGTAGTGACGCAGCTTTTGTATGGCGAACATCACTGCAAGACATTCTTTTTCGACTGGAGAGTAGCGATGCTCTGCACCTACTAGCATGCGGCTGAGGTAATATAGAGCAGCTTCTTTTCTTTCATCATTTTCTTATGCAAGCAGAGCTCCCAGAGAGTGATCAAGGGCTCTTATGTACAAGATGAATGGTTTTCCAGTGGTAGGAGCAGCAACACTGGAGGTTTTGTCATGTATGACTTGATATCTTAGAAAGCAGCTTCACAGTCAGCATCCCAGACAAAGTTTACACCTTTTTTCATCAACCGGGAGAATGGACGGCATTTCCTCGAAAGATTGGAGATGAACCGTCTGATGTAGGCCAATCTCCCTTGAAGCCCTTTGAGTTCTCTCAAGGTTCTTGGAGAGGGCATTTCTAGAATGGCTTTGACTTTTATGGGGTCAAGCTCTATTCCAGCTTTTCAAACTAAGAATCCGAGGAAATTACCCGACGGGACGCCGAAGAAGCATTTCAGAGGATTCATTCGTAGTTTCTATTTGCGAAGCCGGAGGAAGACTTCTCGAAGGTCTTCGAGATGATCCTCTTTTCTTTTGCTTTTGGCAGCGAGGTCATCAATGTAACATTCAACCGTCTTGTGCTGCATATCTTGGAATATCTTCATCATAGCCCTCTGATATGTGGCACCAGCATTTTTTCAGACCAAATGGCATGACAATGTAGCAATACACGCCAAATGGGGTCCGAAAGGATGTATGTTTTTCATCCTCAGGATGCATCTTTATCTGATTGTAGCCAGAGAAACCATCCATGAATGTCATTCGCTCGAATCCACGGGTATTATCAATTATTACCTCTGGTATGGGGAGCGGAAATTCATCTTTCGGGCATGCGACATTCAGGTCTCTATAGTCAATACAGACCCTGATCTGCCCGTTTTTCTTTGTCACAGGGACAATGTTCGCCAACCATTTAGGATGTTGTTCCTCACGGATGAAGCCGACGCTTTTGAGTATTTGAACTTCTTGTTCAATTTTATCCATCACATCTGGACAGGATCTTCTTTGGCCTTGCTTGACAGGCTTGATGTCTTCTTGAAGATTGAGTTTGTGGACCGCTATTTTGGGGTCTAAGCCAAGCATTTCAGCGTAAGACCTTGCAAAGCAATCAACGAACTCGCGAAGAAAGGCGATATACTTGGGTAACTCATCATCCTTTATATTCTTGCTTATGAATACAGGACGTGGGTTATCTGGTGTTCCCAAGTCTATCTTTTGAACAGGATCTTATGTTGGAAGGCTCGAAATTGGTTCCTCCATAATATTTTCGGAGGCTTCCAGCTCAACGAAACCTTCTGGGGTTTCAAGGGCATTTCCAGACCAAGGTTTTGTTCCTTTCCACGGGTCTTCTTGATCGACAATTTTCCCAAGGCTTGCTATGAGATGATCCAAATCGCCTGTTGAAAAGGAGTGTTGGGATCGTACCCTAGCTCGTGTGAAGACTTTTCTACATAGCCGTAAAGTCTCCAATCTTCCAGCTGACTTTTGGTCAAGACGGGCTCCAATGGCGTGAGAATACCATGGCCTTCTCCCAAACCGACTGGGTTTTGAGCCTCATAGCCCATTTTCTTCGTAATAGCTTGTGCCACAGAACTATATAAGGATAGTTGAGGCATACCTTTATTTTGGAAAGGTTCAAGCACGGAGTTTGATGAAGAAGCATCCGATCTATGGAAGAAGATTGGCTTTTCCTTTGCTGAAGTTCCTGGAACAACGAAGGAAGCTGACGTAGGATCTTCTTTGTCAGAAGTTGTCTCCATTGGAGTAAGAGCAGGCTGAACTTGCTGAGTGTCAGCTTGGCTTGACGATGTGTCGTCTTCTGGCTCTGAATCCGAATCTGTGTCTTGCATGATTGACACAAAAGAGACAACGAATTTGCCCCCAGGCTTTTGCTTTGCCTTCTTCACTTTAGTTGTGATGACCAAAGGCTTTGAAGGTTTGACGGAGATGATGAAGGGACTTTGAATGCTCTCTTCGGATTTACCGGATGGTTTGTTTTCTTCCGGTGATTGTTGAGGAGCCTTGCCTTTATCTTTCTGGAGATTTTCGGCAAAGGGTGCTGTGTGCTTCTCCTCTTCTTCTTTTTCACCTTCATACATTTGTGAGTCTGCAAAGTGGACTTCTTTACCTTTGAAGGGTTTTCTGTCCGCAAAGACTCGATGTATCATGCCGTCGTCGCCAACAAACTTGATGCATTGATGTAGAGTTGAAGGGACAACACCATTTTCGTGGATCCAGGGTCGTCCGAGAAGGATGTTGTGGCATGAATGGGTTTTTATTACATACACTGTGACCTCAGAGATAAGATCACCGATCTGCAACTTGAACCTGATTTTGCCGATAGGCCTTTGAGTACTCCCATCGTATCCAAAGATAGATACAGATGTGTGGCTCAGCTTGCTGGGTGGGATGCCCAACTCTTCCAGAGCCGATGTGGAGATGAGGTTGAGTGCAGAACCTGGGTCGATCTGAACTCTGTGCATAGGCATTTCCTTGATGTACCCTGTGAAGTACAGGGGTCGGTTGTGCCTTGTTTCGCCAAGTAGGAGGTCGTCCTTTGTGAAGGCGATGGTTGCACTGGCTGCTTTTTTAACCGAGTGGCATTTAATGCATGATCCCTCAGTTTTCTTCTTTTCTCCCATTGAGAAAGCTTCTGAGTTTTTGACTCGGTAATCCATTTCAATTTGGAGGACTTGCGGGGCATGTTTGTCGACATCCTCATTCAGCTTTTGTAATTCTGAAATGAGATTATCACGAGTGTGCGGAGACATTTGCAACAAATCTAGGATGTGCAGACGTGCAGGTATGTGCTTGAAGTGTTCAATCAAGTCATACTTGAAAGCCTCCTTAGGGCCTGCATGTTCATCATTGTTGCCAATAGGGGCGCTTATTTCCCGAAGGATTTACATATGTAAAGGAAGATTGGTTGTATTTTTTGTGGTAGTCCCGGCCAGAGCGGGTGCCTCTACCAACTTCGAGAGCTTCTTGAGAAGTGTCTTCGTTTGGAAGATTGTCTTTAGGATCAAGAGGCTGTCATTTTTCATTTGCTGAGGATGTATCAGCAGCAGAGTTGCCATCCTCAGTGATTGTGTTGCATGGAGCATTTTCCGGGAACAAGTTCTGAACAGCATACAGCAACCTTTCTTCTTCGTTGACCAATTCATCATCCTAAACATCAATAACTGGGAATTCTTCAGTCAGGAAGGGTGTGAACTTTGAAGTCACAGTCTTAGGGGAAGAAACCTGAGAGGGTGTCATCTCAGTGAAAGTCACTTGAGATGAGGTGGCTCCAGAAGATACATTGCTAGGCGTCGCCTGAGTATAAGTGATCTCATCAGACGATGCTTCGGAAGAGCTATAATCCCGAATTATCACATTACAGGAAGCTCTGACAGGAGACGTTGCCTGATCGGAGTCATACTCATCCTCGGATGTAAGAGGATCATCTATCCAGCAATTTTCTCCATTTTCAAGAGTTAAGGGAGGATGTACCTGATGGTCTTCAGGGACTTCAGGCTCTGGATTGCGAGGAGGCTCGTTGACGCGGTCTTGCTCTTTTTCTAGAGCGAGACGCTGCAAGATCCTTGCATATTCTTCAAGATCAGGCATGGGAGCCAAATCTTCTTCTTCATCAACTCTTTGTGGCTCAACATTGTTGATTTCCACTGGAGCAATGAGGGGTGCTGGTTCAACAACATTTTCTTGTACAGCCTCTTGGTCTTCTTCATCATCAGACCAGGACCCTTGTGGCTGTAGGGGGTTATACCAGATTACTGGCATAAGATGATTCTCAGGAACCCATTCTTCATCGGAGAGATATTCTCTAGTTCCAAGGGACTCCTCCCACTCGTCTGTGTAGTTTGATTCGAATCCATCATCGGTGTTGCTGGACTCGTATCCATCAATGGAGAATCTAACTACCGAATTGCAAGTGTATGATGCCTCCTGCATGGCTTCTTTGAATTGAGGTGGCATGAAATCACTAAGAGTGAATTTCCTTACCCACTTTGAAGTCTCTGGAAGGGATCTTTTTGTTGCCTCCAGTGAAGCGGTAGAGGAAGCCTCTACCTTTTCTTTGACTTCTTGTTTTGGCTGGGTCTTCTCTTGCCGTTTAAGCTTGAGGAGATGTTTCCTAGCCCGCCTTCTCTATTTAGCTGTAGGCTTTATTTTCACGACCTCCCAATTTTCATCATCCAGGAGATCGAGATGTACCCATATAGGTTGTCCGTCCGCTGTCGAGTAAGGAACCAGTTCTTTGGACCCTTTATCACCTTGAAGGAAGTAGTGATCTTCTTCTTCGGTGATTTTGATGTTTGTCCACATGTCACCACGTTGACGGAGGCAGACCCATAGTTTTTGTCAAAGGTGATGACTCCGTTTTTCCACATCTCGTTTATTTTCTCCCTTACAACGAAGCATTGATTGAGAGGATGCAAGATCATCTGGTGGTATGGACAGTATCGAGGATCGTTGGTTTTGCCAACATCACTCGGTCTTTTTGGTTCAGGCAAGGTGAGCTTGCCGTTTGCCACAGGAGCCTCGAAGATTTCATCAACATCTTCATCAAACGGGTATTTCTTCTCTACTTGTTCTTTGAAGGCATCAGAGAGTTCAAGTCTCTTACCAGCAGCTTTGTTTTCAGCTTTCTTTGGTGGCTGAGGAGCTGACTGGGTCTGCACATTGAGGACCTCTTTCTTCTTTGGTTTAAAGGTTGCAATGGCGGTTGGCTCTTTTCTTGATGATTTCTGACTGTTGAGGTCTTTAATCACTGTTTCAGCTTCCATAGAAGCTTCTAGGAGTTTTCCCAGGTTTTCTGATTTGTTGCCGATGATCATGGAGCGGATTCTAGCTCTCATGTTGTTTCGGCAAATGTCGACTAGTGACGCTTGTGGCAATACATCAGAGCATTTGTATGCCATTGCTTTCCACTTATGAATGAAGTCATACGTTGACTCATTCTCCCCCTATTTTAGGCTGCACAGCTAAGCCATAGTAGCGGGATGATCCTCACCTTTGAAGTGAGTCAGGAAGCGTGTCTCTAGCATGGCCCAGTTTTGGATGGAGTCCTCCGGCAGAGTGGAGTACCAATCGAAGGCCGTACCTTTTAGGGTACTTGCAAAGAGGCGGATCTTGAGTGCATCTTGATCCGCGATAGCTCCCGTCAGGATCTTGAAGTGGATGACGTGCTGTCTGGCTGATCCTTTCCCTGTATATGTTTGGAGAGTAGGATGCTTGAATTTTGTGGGGAACGGGACCGAGTCCATCCATAAGGGATATGGTGGCTTGATCCCATGCTCCTTGAGTATATCCTCTTCTTTTGCTTTGGCGAGGATATTATCTACGTCCTTTTTGGTAAGGGCGCGTGACTCATTTTCTTCTCCATTTACCTCATCGTCTTGATGATTCGGAGGTGGTTCATTGTTCGCCTGATTTTGGAAGGCGAGGAGAAGGTTTTCCATCAGTGTTTCAATCCTTTGCTTTCTAACTGTTAGATAAGGGTGATCGCATCATCTTGAGGTGGATTGCGGGTTGGTGGCTCAGAATTTGTAGCCAGGACGTTCATTCTTTGGGATTCGAATGAGGAAACTGTCCTGGTGACTGAGCTGGGGCTCATTCTTTTTGAAGAAGAGCTTGAGGAAGGATCACTCTGCCGTCCTTTGCTTGAAGGAGTAGGGGATTCTTCTGAATGTCTTCTTAACCTGGAGACGCTGCGGGTCATCGGACGTCGGACATGGATTTTTGTTGCTGACTTTTGGCGCCTTCTGGTTTTTCCAACCATATGGACGGAAGCAACTTGGTTGGGTCTTTCTTTTTCAACCCATTTGGGAGAGACTTGAAGTGTAGGAGGCTGAGTCCTTTGCTTCTCTAGTCTCTTTTGCCGATACGACGTGCGGCGGCGTATACGATGAGCAGTTTGAGCTTCGGTCAGCTCTGGCTGGGCTTTGACGATGAAGGATGTGCTCCCTCTAGCGCAGCAGCAGAGCCTGTCTTCTTTGTAGCTGGGCAAGGACAAGAAGCGAACCCTGTCCTTCGCCTGTTGTAGCAAAGCTTTGAATTTTTGGAGTTCGGCCCCTGTAGAGATGAAGGGTCGAACTGCAGGTTTGTTGGCCTTAGCAAGTGCTTGCAGAGGCCTTGTGATGCATGACTTGATTTTGGGCTTCTAGGAACAAGCCGGCTCATGCTGGGTTGACTTGAGAGTCTGATTGGAGATAGGTCTCTCCTCTTTCATGTAGGCAAGAGGGTAGAACTGGTTCTCCTTGAGTGGGGCCAGGAATGCAGGCTTGGTGGATGTTTGGGACCTTCTTTGTTTTGGTGAAGGTCTTGGGGACCAAGTCTTGGGATAGACCTGGTCGTTTGCTGGTCGAGGCTTCATGGGGCTGTCACGGGCTTCGAGCCTTCTGGTGCTCGCCTTTGGTGTCACGGTAGTGACACGTTGATAGGCGAGTTTCTGCTTCTCGGAAGGAGCAATTTGTTCCTCAGGAAGTGGGAATGGTCCCAGCGTCCCAAAGACGATAGTCCGGGGAGTCGAGGTCGACCCGGAGTTCAGAGAGTTGCCGAGGGAGTTGACGCTTCGGCAGTTGATGGGGCGCTTGTAGGTGCGCGTGGTTTGCTTCTGTTGAAGCATAAGTTGGTGCCTGTTCTCGTCGAAGGTAATGGTTAGTGAAGCTGCCATTGTTAGTTTTTGAAAAGTTTCTGAAACAAGACCACATCCATTAGTAATCACAAGATTATAATGATCATAAATGGGAAGTTCTATGATTTTGTTTTTTCAAATTGCTCGAGGGAGATGACCCAAGCAATATGAAGAAGGCAGAAAGCCATAGAGTGTACAATTGTTCTGATCGCAGGTATGGTAAGCCCAGAATGAGCGTCCTAGTGACTGCTAGAAGCAATTGTGAACTTAAATTCGACTTATCGAGTAGCAGAGCTTCCTCGAGGTAAGAAGAATATAAAGTTGGAGTTACAAATGTGCAGGTCCCGAATACAGTAGACCCTGAAAGGGCGTACTAGTACCGCTAGACACAAATGTTTGGAGACCGCATCCATGAGATGAGATTCCTTGTTTTGAAAGGTCAAGATTGGATTCATCAAAGAGAGCAGATGGTATTCCGATCCAAATACAGTCTCAGCGATTTCCGCGAGCGCCAATATTTAGAAGGAAATGAACCATAATTTCTCAAATCTTAATCCAAAAATGACGAGTTTTTTTTTTGAAAGGCCAATATCGGGTTCATCAAAGAGAACAAAAGGCACTCCAATCTGAACACGGGCTCAGCGATTTCCACGAGCGCCAGTGCTCAGAAAGGAGAAGACTAAGATTTCTCCAATCTAAACCCAAAATGACGGAAGTTTTTTTTTGAAGATCTTTTTTTTGAAGATTTTTTTTTAAAATCTTTTATTTATTTATTTATTTTTTTTTTAAGATTTTTTTTTGAAAATTTTTTATTTTTTATTTTAAAATATTTATTTTTAAAGACTTTACTTTGAAAAAATTTTATTTAAAAGACGAGAGAGTACACAAAGGCCTCCTAACCTGGTCTTATAAAGTCTCGATTGATAGAATTGCCCCCAGGTAAGGGTAGGATTACTTAATGAACCCGTTTGGAGGACCCTTGCCTAGAACAGCCAAGCTGTCTCCACACTCTCGACAAGGCTTTTCTTGAATCAACCATGATCAAAGAACGCGGTTGGTTTAACCTTAGTGGTCTATGTCTTCTTTGTTTTTTTTTTTTATTTATTTTTTTTTATTTGTTTTTTTTTTAGATCTTTAATGAACTCATCGAAGAGAAACGATGGCCCAAAACCTTAGTCGAACAGGCTCAACATTTCTGCAAGCACGATGAACGATAGGAAAGGATCAAGGTTTCTCAATTTTGAATCCAAACTTAAAAATCTGATTTTTTTTTATTTTTTTTTAGAATTTTAATGAACTCATCGAAGAGAAACATTGGGCCAAAACCTTAGTCGAACAGGCTCAACATTTCTGCAAGCACGATGAACGATAGGAAAGGATCAAGGTTTCTCAATTTTGAATCCAAACTGAAAAGTCTGATTTTTTGTTTTTTTTTATTTCTGTTTTTTTTTAGATTTTTAATGGACTCATCGAAGAGAAACGATGGCCCAAAACCTTAGTCGAACAGGCTCAACATTTCTGCAAGCACGATGAACGATAGGAAAGGATCAAGGTTTCTCAATTTTGAATCCAAAATGGAAAATCTGATTTTTTTTTTGTTGTTTTTTTTTCTAATGAACTCATCGAAGAGAAACGATGGCCCAAAACCTTAGTCGAACAGGCTCAATATTTCTGCAAGCACGATGAACGATAGGAAAGGATCAAGGTTTCTCAATTTTGAATCCAAAAATCCGATTTTTTTTTGTTGAAAAGAGAAAGAGAGGAAGTAAATTCAAAGAATTAGAAATTTGCAAAAAAATCTCATCTCTTTTTTTTTAGATGCGGAATCCAACATGGGCCACCAATTAGAAAGTAGCCAAGGAATCGAGAAAAGAAGTATAAGCATAGAGCAATAGATATGATATGCAAATATCTCATTTCTAGCATTGTGTTCTCAAATGAACGGGTCCCACCGGGTGTGCCAGCTTGATGGACCAGCGCATTCTGCCCGCTCAGTTCTACCGAGGTCGGCGGACGTGGGAGTCCGTTTGGGTCCGACCCTTTCGTAACCGGAGGGGGGCAGAGGCGTGCATCAACATTTCTTTTGTGTGGGTGTGCCGAATTTTCTATTTTACTTGGAATTACAAGTGATGATCTAGAGATCAACCTTCACAAGTAAAAAGGAAATCAACTTCTTTCAAGTTTTCCATTGCACATATATTTAAGAAAAGAGACATTTTCTTGGTTTGCCGTGAAAGGCGATTTTTTTGGCGTTTATAGCCGATTTTTGGCGTATATACCCGATTTTGGCGTTTATAGCCGATTTACAATCCTTATCAATAATGAAAGACAAGAGTTGTGATTTTTGTCTCTTTTAAAAAAATACCAACTACAATGAAAAGCAAGAAAAGGAGGATCTAACTTCTCAGGAGATTGTGGGGGACCCATTTAGATTGACGGTTGCAAGCCATATGTGGACTTCGCCATCATCCATGCAGATGAGAACAGAGGATGCTATTGTTTCGCTTGGCTTGGCTATAACCTCAGGTTTTTAGAGGACAAAGACCAAAAGGAGGTCCTATGTCCAATAAAAAACTAAGTAGACGGGCTGAAAAGCCACGTCGAAGCCATTGGAGGCAGAAGGAGAAGGCAAGGACCTTGGGGGGGGGGGATACCCCCCAAGGGACTTTTGTCACCTTGTAGCGGTGGTTGGTGTAGAACTTCCGCAGAGTTTTCTCTCTTTTTTTCTCTGGATTTCTGTGCTTTTTTCTGATCTGGGATCTGTCTTGTTTTTCCGATCTGGAATTCTTTGGAATGCTCTCCTATTTATAGGCTTTTAGGTAGCCATTCAGGAGAATTTATGAGCTTTAATTGTCATAAAGCTACATAAAGGGAGGAGTTACAAGATTGAATTCTTTATTTTGTAACTCCCTTTTCTTGGCTTCTGATTAGCCGGAGGAGATTGAGGGCATTTAATCGCCTTTAATCGCCATGATGGGAGGAGTTTCATGGGTTAAATGCCATGAATCTCTTGACTTGTCACTCCCGGATGCTTGCTTCTGATTGGGCCATCCAAAGAAATGAATTAATGACTGTAATAAAGCTAGTCAATTAATCACATTAAGTGGTCGCCGAGCAATTGAAGAGTCGCGGGCCGTGCCGCGTCTTTTGGGATTCTTCTAGCGATGATCAATGAATGATCTTCATGTAGATCGGCATCAGATGACCATGTAACTTCAGGTATTGGTTGCCAACAGCGGGTCGGTGCCATCTGTCCTGTCGATTTCTCGATCGGTCGGGTAGAAAGCACACTTTTTTTGGTTGACCGGTTGGCGATCAATGTTGATTTTGATACTCTTGATGATTGACCCGTGTTTTTAACGGATGTCAGAGGATTTGGTGTCTCAAAAGTATGAATTTTGGAAAATACCAGAGGTCAGACGCTTCGAATCGCGAAGAAACGGTGAAAAACGGGGTTTCAAGGGCCCTCCCGGCGATCTCGGGATCCAGGGTCGTCGGCGACCCTAGGGGGTTTTCCCCCCTTTAGTCCCATCTTGTGTCCGTTTTTGATATTTTTTTTATTCTTTTTTCTTATGTATTTTTCCTTGACATTTTTTTATCATTTACTCCCTGATTTCCCTGTAGAAAACCTGATGAGAATCCTTGCATTTTGGTTTGCAAAGTTTCTAATTTTCCGAGAAAGCCGAAGACTTTGTCGCGCAGAGCTACCGATTTTCCGTCAGAAGCTGAAACTGGGTCAAACGATGTCGGAATGACCTAAAATTTGGGGTGAAGCTTGCTGAGCAATAAATAAGACCAACCATAGGCTTTTGTTTGAGTTTTGAAGCCGTTTGGGTTCCTATCACCAGTAGACTTGCTTTTGTCGCGATGAAGATGTCCCGGCTTGATGTGCGATCAACCGATGTCCGATTGACTTGAAATTTGACAGGGAACCTATTGGAGTCATTTTAAGATGATCCATAGGCTCTATCTTGGAAACCATGGTCTCGGGGAGCTTCGCCGCCTAGAGGCCAGATTTGGCTTCCGAGCGTCAAAGTCTGGTCAAATGTTGTCGAAACGACCTGAAATTTGACGTGTAGTCCTTTGTAAGCATTTTGAAGCCGTCCATCTGCTCTATCTGATGAGTGATGGCCTTGGTGGTTCTCACCACCGAGAGGCTTGATTTAGCTGTTCGAGGGTTGATGTAGGGTCAAACGTTGTCGGTTTGACTCGGAATTTGACGTGGAGCCTTTTGGATGTATTTTGAGACCATCCATCGGCTCTGATCGAAGATTTGATGTCTCCGATGCTTTCACCGCCGGGAGCTCCTTTGGATGCCGGATTTGGCAAGATCCAGCATGTGCAGGAGATTCTCGGTGTTGCCGAAGAGGCGGTTCTGGATGTCACAGGTGCCAGGGCGATCGTTGATAGGATCATTGCACTGGGTGACAAGTGGTTTGAGACCATGGGTTTTGCTGACGACCGGTTCTTCAAGGAGATGTTCCTGGACCCTACTGATAAGCCTAAGTCTGACCTAAATGAGGATACACAAAGCAGGAAGCAGCTAGTCCGAGAGAAGAACTTGGAAGAGCTAGCCATCATTGGGCTGACACATGACCTTAACATCCTTGATAGGGAGGTCGATGAGGCCAAGAAATGTCTTGAGCATTCGAAGGCACAGAGGCTCGCGACATTGAGAGTACTCTGATTCACCGGGTTGCAGATGATGATCGAGTTCTTAAAAGGAAGTTTCAAGAGGACAAACAATGGCAAACTGCCCGGGATAAGCTTCCCGGTGTGAAAGAAGGGTTACAGCCTACCTCAGCATCTCATGGCAAGTTTCTGAAGAAGCATGCCCTGGAAACTCTGACGGCTGAGGCCAGTTTGCTTGAGGAGCTGAAATTTTGGCTGGAGACCATTTTTGGTTGAGCTCCTGATTTTTGTATCAGAAACTATCCTTCTTTTTTTTTGGTACCACATGTATTTTTTTTGGTACTCTCTTTTTTTTGTAGTGCTTGTGAACACTATTTTTTTGTACCACATGTATTTTTTCGTACTCTTTTTTTTTTGTTTTCCCTACGCTCACTTAATTCTTTTTGTGATGAAAGTAATTGTTAAATGGGATATATTTTTTTTTGTGTTCCCTACGCTCACTTAATTCTTTTTGTGATGAAAGCAAATGCTAAATGGGATATATATATTTTTTTTGTGTTCCCTACGCTCACTTAAATCTTTTTGTGATGAAAGCAATTGCTAAATGGGATATTTTTTTTTGTGTTCCCTACACTCACTTAAGTCCTTTTGTGATGAAAGCAATTGCTAAATGGGATGCTTTTTTTCCCCACGCTCACTTAAATCTTTTTGTGATGAAAGTAATTGCTAAATGGGATTTGATCAAAAGCTTGTCATTTTGTGAAAATCTTTTGTCAAATGATTGTTTTGGCATGGGAGCCAGATCTTGTTTGTGGCATGGAAGTCGAAGTTGGCATTTGAGCCAATTTTTTGTGGCATAGATAACCAAGTTTGTGGCATTGATAGCCGGTTTTGGTGGCATTGATAGCCGCATTTTTCGAAAGCCAAGTTTTGGTTTGTGGCATTGATAGCCAGTTTTGTTTTGTGGCATTGATAGCCGGTTTGTTTTGTGGCATTGATAGCCTGTTTTGGTGGCATTTATAGCCGGTTTTGGTTTTAAAAAATGCAAGTATCTACTAAAAGTCGCCTCCCTGCTGAATGGTCTTGCAAGTATCGATGGAATGTCGCATCCTTGCTCATTCGGTTACGAGTATCGATGGAATGTCACATCCTCGCGGATTTGGGTGCTAGTATCGATGGAATGTCGTATCCTTGCTTTTCAATAATTTTGGTTTTGCGGGTACTGACTTAATGTCGTTTCCCCACGATTTTTGAAATTTGTGGTTTTCTCGAACCTTTGGGCTATGGATATCAACTGCAATGTTGCATCTCCATGATTTCTTGGTTTTTTTTTTTTTTGAACCTTTGAAATTTGGGTTGTGGATATGAACTGAAATGTTGCATCTCCACGGTTTCTTGGTTTTTTCGAACCATTGAAATTTGGATTGTGGATATCAACTGAAATGTTGCATCTCCATGGTTTTGGATTTTGCAAGTATCGAGGAAATGTCGCCTCCCTGTAATTTTGGAATTGTCGAACGTGGTTCGCATGCTTCCGATTTGGGCAAGTATCGACTAAGCGTTGCTTCCCCGCAGTTTTTTGAAAAACCATTTTTTTTTTGTTTAAAGACGCGAGGGTCATAAGTTTTGACCTAAAACCATTTAGGTGGTAAAAGGTAGGGTGGACTTGGGTGGAAATTCCTGAATCCGGATTTTATTTCAAACCATGAATTTTGGGTTCAAGGGTTAAAAATTTTGGTCAAGTTAGGGAAAGGTTCCTAAACTTGGACTCTTTTTTTTTTTAACAATGAAACGATGAAAGTAAGCATTGTTTAAATTTATAGAAATTTCAACATTTGATATGAAAATTCTAAAAAGAGTGGGTTTGACGAACGTGTGTACTTGGAAACCGGTTTTGACCGTACAGGCATTGCTCTTACCCAGTTGGGTAAGTCTTCAAGGGTAGTACCGCTTTAAGAACTTGTCCTTGATGGGCAGCAAACATCTGTCACCCACCATGTTTAGAAGTGCGTATGTGCCGTTGGAGAAAACCTTGTCGATGACGTAGGGTCCCTCCCATTTTGACTCAAATTTGCCTTTGGACTTGTGAGCGAAGGCCATTGGTCTTTTTACCGTAAGAACTAAGTCACCCTTTTTGTAGGCGCGTTGCCTGACCTTTTTGTCGAAAGATCCTGCCATGCATACTTGGTAAAGTTCAATGCTTTGTCGAGCTTCAAACCATCTCTCATCGAGATTGTCCAGCTCATGGAGTCGCAATTTGACATTGCTTTCTTGAGTCATGTCATTTTGCAAAGATAACCTTAAGGAATGAATTTGTACTTCCAAGGGTACGACAGCTTCGCATCCATTGACCAAGGAGAATGGTGTGCTATGGGTTGGTCCTCGAACGGTGGTTCGATAGGCCCACAAATCTTCAGATAGTTTGTCACTCCAGTCTATTTTGTGACTAGAGACCATTTTTTTGAGGATTTTGTAGAGTGTCTTGTTGAAAGCTTCTGCTAATCCATTTGCTGCCGGATTGTATGGAGTCGAAGGACAGCTTTGGATTTTGTATTTGTCGTAGAACCTGTAGAATCGATGATCCTGGAATTGTGGTCTGTTCTCATGGACGAATCTTTTGGGTATGCCGGAACGACAAATGATGTTGGTGCGCAGGAACTGAAGGACTGATGAGGTCTTCATTTCGTTGAGCGCAAATGCTTCTGACCACTTGGAAAAATAATCCGTAGCGGCGAAGATGAAGCGATGACCTTTGCTTGAAGGGGGAGAAATAGGACCTATGATGTCCATACCCCAGGCTTCGAAAGGCCATGAGATCTCTGTAGGATGTAGGATCTTCTGTTGAAAGGTTTGTAGGTGGTTCCTCCACAATATTTTCAGAGGCTTCCAGCTCAACGAAACCTTCAGGGGTTTCAAGGGCATTTCCAGACCAAGGTTTTGTTCCTTTCCATAGGTCTTCTTAATCGGTGATCTTCTCAAGGCTTGCTATGAGATGGTCCCAATTACCTATTGAAACCGGGTCGAAGTAAGGTACTTCTTTTAGAGACGAGGGTTCTTCTGGGTCAGAATACCACATGTCTATGCCATCGGACAATTCCTCTTCTTTGTCAGAGAAATCGTACCAAATGGATGAGCTTCCTGGATCTTTGTCAGGTGACTCATCAAAGAGATATACAGGGAGATCGATGTCTTCATGGACTTAAGATGTTGAGGATTGGTTAGTAAATTGACTTTTAAGCCTTTGTGTCAACTGTCTCAGAGGAGTGTCGGGATCATACCCTAGCCCGTGTGAAGGCTTTTCTATATGGCCGTAGAGTCTCCAATCTTCCAGCTGGCTTTTGGACAAGATGGGCCCCAATGGCGTGAGAATACTGCGTCCTTCTCCCAAACCGAATGGGTTTTGCGTGTCATAGCCCATTTTCTTCATAATAGCTTGTGCCACAGGACTATATAAGGATAGTTGAGGCATACCTTCATTTTGGAAGGGTTCAAGCATGGATGAAGAAGCATCCGCTCTATGGAAAAAGATTGGCTTTTCCTTTGCTGAAGTTGTAGAACAACGAAGGAAGCTGACGTAGGATCTTCTATGTCAGAAGTTGTCTCCATTGGAGTAAGAACAGGCTGAACTTGTGGAGTGTTAGCTTGGCTTGACGATGTGTCGTCTTCTGGCTCTGAATCCGAATCCATGTCTTGCATGATAGACACGAAAGAGACAACAAATTTGCCCCCAGACTTTTGTTTTGCCTTCTTCACTTTAGTTGTGATGACCAAAGGCTTTGAAGGTTTGAGGGAGATGATGAAGGGAGTTTGAATGATCTCTTCGGATTTACCAGATGGTTTATTTTCTTCCGGTGATTGTTGAGGAGCCTTGCCTCTATCTTTCTGGAGATTTTTGGCAAAGGGTGTTGTCTGCTTCTCCTCTTCTTCCTTTTCACATTCATACATCGGTGAGTCTACAAGGTAGACTTCTTTACCTTTAAAGGGTTTTTTGTCCACAAAGACTCGATGTATCATGTCGTCGTCACCAACAAACTTGATGCATTGATCTAGAGTTAAAGGGACAACACCATTCTTGTGGATCCAAGGGCGTCCGAGAAGGATGTTGTAGCATGAAGGGTTTTTATTGCATATACGGTGACCTCAGAGATAAGATCACCGATTTGCAACTTGAAACTGATTTTGCCGATAGGCCTTTGAGTACTCCCATCATATCCAAAGATAGTTACAGATGTATGGCTCAGCTTGCTGGGTGGGATGCCCAATTCTTCAAGAGCCGAAGTGGAGATGAGGTTGATTGCAGAACCTGGGTCGATCTGTACTCTATGCATAGGCATTTCCTTGATGTACCCTATGAAGTTCAGGGGTTGGTTGTGCCTTGTTTCACCAAGTAGGAGGTCTCCCTTTGTGAAGGCGATGGTTGCACTGGCTGCTTTTTTAACCGAGAGGCATTCGATGCATGATCCCTCAGTTTTCTTCTTTTCTCCCTTTGAGGGAGTTTCTGAGTGTTTGACCCGATATTCCATTTCAATTTGGTGGACTTGCGGGGCATGTTTGTCGACATCCTCATTCAGCTTTTGCAATTTTGAAATGAGATTATCACGCGTGTGCGGAGACATTCACAATAAGTCTAGGATGTGCAGACGTGCAGGTATGTGCTTGAAATGTTCGATCAAGTCATACTTGAAAGCCTCCTTAGGGCCTGCATGTTCAATATTGTTGCCACTAGGGGCGCTTGCAACATCTTTTCCCGACGGATTTACATATGTAAAGGAAGATTGGTTGCAATTCTGGTGGTAGTCCCGGCAAGAGCGGGTGCCTCTACCAACTTCGAGAGCTTCTTGAGAAGGGTCTTCATTTGGAAGATTGTCTTCAGGATCAAGAGGCTGTCGTTTTTCATTTGCTGAGGATGTATCTGCAGCAGAGTTGCCATCCTCAGTGATTGTGTTGCCCGGACCATTTTCCGGGAACAAGTCCTGAACAACATCCGGCAACCTTTCTTCTTCGTTGACCAATTCATCGTCCCAAGCATCAATAGCTGGGGATTCTTCAGTCAGGAAGGGTGTGAGCTTTGAAGTCACAGTCTCAGGAGAAGAAACCTGAGAGGGTGCCGTCTCAGTGAAAGTCACGTGAGATGAGGTGGCTCCAGAGGATACATTGCTAGGCGTCGTCGGAGTGTAAGTGATCTCGTCAGACGACGCTTCGGAAGAGCTATAGTCCCGAATTATCACGTTATAGGAAGCTTTGATAGGAGACGTTGCCTGATCGGAGTCAGACTCATCCTCGGATGAAAGAGGATCTTCTATCCAGCAATTTTCTCCATTTTCAGGATTTAAGGGAGGATGTACATGATGGTCTTCAGGGACTTCAAGATCTGGATTGCGAGGAGGCTCGTTGACGCCGTCTTGCTCTTGTTCTAGAGTGAGACGCTGCAAGATCCTTGCATATTCTTCAAGATTAGACATGGGAGCCAAATCTTCTTCTTCGTCTGCTCTTTGTGGTTCAACATGGTTGTGTTCCACTGGAGCAATGACGGGTGCTGGTTCAACAACATTTTCTTATACAGCCTCTTGGTCTTCTTCATCATCAGACCCGGATCCTTGTGGTTGTAGGGGGTTATACCAGATTACTGGCGTAAGATGAGTCTCAGGAACCCATTCTTCATCGGAGAGATATTCTCTTGTTTCAAGGGACTCCTCCCACTCGTCAGTGTAGTTGGATTCAAATCCATCATCGGTGTCGCTGGACTCGTATCCATCAATGGAGAATCCAACTACCGAATTACAAAAGTATGATGCCCCCTGCGTGGCTTCTTTGAATTGAGGTGGCATGAAATCACTGAGAGTGAATTTTCTTACCCCCTTTGAAGTCTCTAGAAGGGACGTTTTTGTTGCTTCCAATGAAGCGGTAGCGGAGGCCTCTGCCTTTTCTTGGACTTCTTGTTTTGGTTGGGTCTTCTCTTGCCGTTTGAGCTTGAGGAGATGTTTCTTAGTCTGCCTTCGCTGTTGAGCTGTAGGCTTTGTTTTCACGATCTCCCAATTTTCATCTTCCAAGAGATCGGAATGTACCCATATGGGTTGTCCGTCTGGTGTCGGGTAAGGAACCAGTTCTTCGGACGCTTGGATTGTGTTTATCACCTTGAATGAAGTAGTGACCTTCTTCTTCGGTGATTTTGGTGTTTGTCCACAAGACACCATGTTCACGGAGGCAGACCCATAGTTTTTGTCGAAGGTGATGACTCCGTTTTTCCACATCTCATTTATTTTCTCCCTCACAACGAAGCATTGATTGAGAGGATGTGAGACCATCTGGTGGTATGGACAGTACCGAGTGATGGACAGCGCTTCAATCGGTCGGTTCTTCCGAGGTCGGCGGACTTGGGAGTCCGTTTGGGTCCGACCCTTTCGTAACCGGGGGGCAGAGGCGTGCATCAACATTTTTTTGTGTGGGTGTGCCAGATTTTCTATTTTACTTGGAAATGCAAGTGGTGATCCGGAGATTAACCTTCGCAAGTAAAACGGAAATCAACTTCTTTCAAGTTTTCCATTGCACATATATTTAAGAAAAGAGACATTTTTCTTGATTTGTTGTGAAAGGGGCATTTATAGCTGATTTTGGCGTTTATAGCCGATTTTAGCGTTTATAGCTGATTTACAATTCTTATCAATAATGAAAGACAAGAGTTGTGATTTTTGTCTCTTTTGGAAAAATACAAACTACAATGAAAAGCAAGAAAAAGAGGATCTAACTTCTCAGGAGATTATGGGGGACTCGTTCAGATTGATGGTCGCAAGCCATATGTGGACTTCGCCATCATCCATGCAGATGAGAACAGAGGATGCTCTTGATTCGCTTGGCTTGGCTATAACCTCAGGTTTTTAGAGGACAAAGACCAAAAGGAGGTCCTATGTCAAATAAAAAACTAAGAGATGGGCTGAAAAGCCACGTCTAAACCATTGGAGGCAGAAGGAGAAGGCAAGGACCTTGGGGGGGTACCCCCCAAGGAACTTTTGTCACCTTGTAGCGGTGGTCGGTGTAGAACTTCCATAGAGTTTTCTCTCTTTTTTTCTTTCTTAGATTTATGATGCCTTTTTCTGTCTGAATTTCCAGATTTTCTGCAGTCTGTCGTGCTGTCCTTTCTTCTTGGAATTCTCTCCTATTTATAAGCTTTTTGGTAGCCATTTTGGAGGGTTTATGGGCTTTTATTGTCATTAAGCCGCATGATGGGAGTAACATGATTAAATTCTTTTATTTTGTAACTCCTTTTTCTTGGCTTCTGATTGGCCGGAGGAGATTGAGGGCATTTAATCGCCTTTAATCGCCATGATGGGAGGAGTTTCATGGGTTAAATGCCATGAATCAATTAACTTGTAACTCCCGGATGCTTTCTTCTGATTGGGCCGTCCAAAGAAATGAATTAATGACTGTAATAAAGCTAGTCAATTAATTGCATTAAGTGGTCGCCGAGCAGTTGAAGAGTCGCGGGCCGTGCTGCGTCTTTTGGGATTCTTCTGGCGATGATCATCGATGGATCTTCATGTAGATTGACATCGGATGACCATGTAACTTCAGGTATTGGTTGCCAACAGCGGGTCGGTGCCATCTGTCCTGTCGATTTGTCGATCGGTCGGGTAGAAAGCACACTTTTTTGGTTGACCGGTTGGCAATCAATGTTGATTTTGATACTCTTGATGATTGACCCGTGATTTTGACGGATGTCAAAGGATTTGGTGTCTCAAAAGTATGAATTTTGGATAATCCCAGGGGTCGGATGCTTTGAATCGTGAAAAATTACGAAAAGTTGGGCTTCCGGGGCCCTCCCGGCAATCCCAGGCTCCATGGTTTCCAGCGACCATGGGCCAGTGTCGCAGGGGCCTGCGACCCTGGGGGGTTTTCCCCCCTTTTGTCCCGTTTTGTGTCCGTTTTTTATGTTTTTTTATTCTTTATTCTTTTGTATTTTTTCTTGACATTTTTTATCACTTATTGGCCTGACTTCCCTGTAGAAAACCTGATGAGAATCCTTGCATTTTGGTTTGCAAAGTTTCTAATTTTCCGAGAAAGCCGAAGACTTTATCGCGTAGAGCTGCCGATTTTCCGTCAGAAGCTGAAACTAGGTCAAACGATATCGGAATGACCTGAAATTTGGGATGAAGCCTCTTGAGCAATAAATAAGACCAACTATAGGCTTTTGTTTGAGTCTTGAAGCCATTTGGGGTTTTAACACCAGTAGACTTGTTTTTGTCGCGATGAAGATGTCGCGGATTGATGTGCGGTCAACCGATGTCCGATTGACTTGAAAATTGACAAGGAACCTATTGGAGTTATTTTAAGATGATCCATAGGCTCTATCTTGGAAACCATGGTCCCGGGGAGCTTTGCCGCCGAGAGGCCTGATTTGGCTTCCGAGCGTCAAACTATGGTCAAATGTTGTCGAAATGACCTGAAATTTGACGTGTAGTCCTTTGTAAGCATTTTAAAGCCGTCCATGTGCTCTATCTGATGAGTGATGGCCTCGGTGGTTCTCGCCGCCGAGAGGCTTGACTTAGCTGTTCGAGGGTTGATGTAGGGTCAAACATTGTCGGTTTGACTCGAAACTTGACGTGGAGTCTTTTGGATGTATTTTGAGACCATCCATCGGCTCTGATCGAAGATTTGATGTCTCCGATGCTTTCGCCGCCGGGAGCTCCTTTTCAGCTGTCGGAGAAGCGAAGTTAGGCTAAATGATTTTGAAATGGCCCGAAACTTCTTGTGTACTCCTCTTTTGGCTGTCTTGAAGGATCTTGCAGTTTTTGTTTGATTCTGACAAGATTTGATTTTTGGAAGTAGCATTGCCTATTTATGACAGGCTGCGACTTCATGTAGCTTTCTGGATTTCGAAGAAGCAAAGTGACACATTTTTTTGGTGTCAACAAATGCCCCCTCGAGGTGCAGCGATGAGTTGCTTAACTTTTGTAGTCGATGTGCCTTGATGAGATTTTTCGAAGGAGAGCTTGTGACTTGACCAAGAGTCTTTGAGCAGTCTTTCTTTTGGTATTTGTAGCCTTTTGAGCTTCCAGGGGAATTTTATGGTAGTGAAAGGGATCACATACCATCTCGAGGCAAAGTTTTGAAGATGACATTAGGGATGTGGATTTGGGTTTTGACCTTGTGACCTAACAAGCTGTATGTGGCAGGTTAGGGGGTCGATTTTGGTTTTGATCTTGTGACCTAACAGGCTGTATATGGCAATTAGGGGATCAAGTTTTGGTCTTGTGACCTAACAAGCTGTATGTGGCAAGTTAGGGGACTAGGATTTGGTTTGCATTTTTGTGGAATGTCAATTTCAAGATTTTGGCTCAGTTTGGTATATGAGGCTGGATGGTTTGATTTCTGGAAGCTCATGGGGCTTTGGAATTCTTCTCTTTTTTTTTTTGTATGGTCCAATCAACTCAAAAAAGGCATGGAACCATTTTTGTATGCTCTTGGTAAGAGGGATTTCTCTTTGACTAAAAGACCAAATATTTTTTTTAGTGCCTAGGTGGTCAAACCTGGCTCATATGGGCTAACCCATGGGACCTTAAGCTTTTGAAATGGCTTAGATCTCATATGGTGTAATTTTTGTAAAGAATATCTAAAAATATCTCCTTTGGATAGAGAATATCTAAGAATATCTTTACTTGGAGAGAATCTCTCATGTTCTCTTTATTTTGGAGAGAATATCTCAAGATATCTTTCTTTGGGAGAGAATATCTCAAATCTCCTATCTTTTGGGAGAAAATCTCTCATTGATTTCTTTTTGGGAGAGAATCCTTCAAGGTATCTTCCTTTTGGGAAAGAATCTTTCTAATTTCTTTCTTTTGGTAAGGTTACTAATTAGTAACACTTACCTCTTTCTTCTTTCCTTCTTTGGTTTGCTCTCTTCTATAAAAGCAAGGAGGAGGTTGGATCTCTTGCTCTTATTGCTTTCTTTTGCAACAATCCTAAGAGGGCTTCAAGACCAAGAGTTCTTCTTCTTCAAGATCTTCAAGACTTTTCTTCTTCTTCTCCATCAATGGCTTTAAGTAAGTTCTTCTTTTCAAGAAAACTCCATTGTAGGAAATAGGATGATAGAAAGTTCTTCCCTCTTTTTTTTTCTTTTCTTTTCTCTTTTTTTTTTCACGTGTTTGCTCTTTTTTTTTACACTTTTTTTTTGCTTTCTTCTTTTTTTTTGCATGTTTGTTTTTTTGTTTTTTTTTGGGCCGTACGGATCTGGCCGAACGGCCACGTGGCCTGTGGGCCAGCCCCCTTCCTTTTTTTTGTTTTTTTGTTTTCTTTCTCTCTTTTTTTTGAGAAAGTTTTCTTTTTCTTCCTTCTTTTTTGTTCTTTTTCTTTCTCCTTTCTCTCTTTTTTTTTTTGAGAAAATTTCTTTTTTTTTTTTGCTCATCATGATAATGCATATTTTTTTTGCAAACCAAGATGTTCATGCATGTATATTTTTTTTTTGTAAATTGAATTGTAGCATGATGTGATAGCATACCTGAAAGTTTTTGTAAATTTGGGAATTTGGAGCTCGCAGCGATGTTGAGCCCTTCCTGATTTTGCGGAGACTTTTAGGTTTCGAAAGTTTAGAGTTTTGGAGCTCGCAGCAATGTTGAGCCCATCTTCAAGTTTTCTATTTCTTTCGGAGTAGTTCCTTTTCTTCGGAATTGCCCCGGAGTCATGTCGAAATTTCGCCAGATTTTTTTAGCGAAATCGTGTCATTTTGATGATTGATCTTTTTATTTTCCATCCTTTGCAGGTGGTTCCTCCAGAACGAACAAGGGTAAAGAGCCTGCTATAAGCGTACCTCGTCGATATGCTAGATCTTCTAATCCGGCCGTTCAGCAGGCCTGGGAGAAGGTCCAGTATGTTGAGAGAAACCTGGAAGAGTGAGACTCTCTCAATAAAGATAAGATGAGGCAGCGACTGATCGCTCTCAAGGGAGAGGAATTTTATAAGATCATGGTAAGCAGTCGTCCATGGTTGATAGATGATCAGAGGGTTTTGCCCAAGCCTACCTTCTTCTTTGGTGATGCCATCCTTGACGACATGACATACCAGAGGAGATGTTTTCAGCTTTCTTTCACAGCTAATGGTGAGAAGTAGACTGTTGCTACCCGGTCGACATTTGATCGCACCGTCTCGATCACGAGCCTTGCCCCCACGTGCTCTAAGAGGGAAGATCCTCCAAGCTGGGTGATAAGGACAAATGTAATCAAGACTGATGTTTTTGTTGGCGGTTCTCCTGAATATGCGGAGAAGTCGCCTGCGGACATGGACATGTTGATGCCAGCCAGCGGCTACCAGGGCTTTGATTATCCGTCGGTCGATTTGGGACCGGTGGGCCTTGGCATTTTCAGCGGTGACGGCAACAATTGGGTGAAGCCTTTTCGACTTCGTGGCCGTTTCAGTGCTGACTCCGAGTGGAAGTCGTGGACTGATCGCGTCCTGCTGATTGGTGGTGCCGTTTTGAAGGAAGCCGAGATTTTTGATGCGGTCCGCGCCTTTAGGGAGACCGTGATCTTTTTCGACGAGGCCTTCATGGCTATGTTGGAGTCATTCCTTCCACAAACCAATACCTTCGTTGTGACGAATGGTGAGATTGGTTTCTCTTTGAAGGAGCTGAGCGCCATTACTGGATTGCCCATCCTTGGCAGACTCTATGAGGAGTTTATGCCGATTGACAGCGTCCTCGAGGAGCAGTCGGAGGAGTTTAGGCTTCTGTACTTTCAGCTCGTTGCCTTCTATGATTTTTTGAAGGAGAAGGAGGGCTTGAAAGTTAGATCCAGCAGTTGGAAGAGTTTTAACTCTTCTTCTCCTAACTTCTTTGAAAGTGGGGAGTCTTCTGATAGCATGACCCAGGAAGACAGGGCTAAGGATCCGAGTTCGAAGAAGATCTTGGCTCTGTAAGAAGAGTTGAGAGATTTCTGTGCGAGTACAAACGCCATATGTCCTGACATTGCACTGCGGAGAGATCTCGCTGTTTACCCCACTTATTGGCTTGGTGAGGCCATTTTTGTTGGAGGAGATGGAACGCACATCAGGCCGCGTTGTATTTTTCCGGCTTGTCAGATGGCATTTGGAGAGCAGTGTCACGCCCCGAGCCCGAGATTGCACACATCCCGAGGCGCGACACACGCCCGCGTGGAAATTCGAGTCAAACTCATTGACTCTAGGTCCCCACGTACGGAATTTACCCACAGGATATCACGTGTGAGGTTTATATTTCTCAACATGCCTGTATAATTTGTCAAATAGATATCCAATTAAAACAACATAATCATCAAGATATAGAGCATAAGGGTCCATGAGCATAGATTTAAAAGTTCAAGTTTAAGAGATAGAAAGAGAGGAAGTAAGTTAGTTAAGTTTACAATCCAAAAGACTAACAAGTTTATAAACTACTACAAAATATGTGGCAATCCTAGCCACGGTCAGTGGGTCATTTAACGTCCATTTCTCATCGAGTGGATGTCTAGAAGACATCATCAGGAGTCCACTCTGCTACGTTGTGTGGAGGTTCCTCTTCCTCAAGGATCTCCGGGGCAATGGCGTCGACATATTCACCTGTAACGCCAAGTGTAGCACCATTAGACTAAGCTAAGCAAGACAAACATATACAGTCCATATAACATGTATCAAATGAACAGTCAGACAGGTATAAATCATAAGAGATGAAGGAATAATCACTAGGCATATCAGTGCATGAAATTAGCATGAGACATACGAGTCATAGATAACAGATAAATATATTAACAAACTAGTTGGCACAACCACATAAGCTATGTTCTCTCAAGTTAATCATATGACATGAAATAAAAATGAGAGCAGAATATCAGGACAGGACAGGGAGGTGCTACTAGGAGACAGAGGTACCCAGAATTCTCCATCGTAGACCTAGGGTGCCGGTAAACCCTCAGAATATATTCCCATCTGCAGAGGGCCAGAAGTTTACTAAACCCACACTTAGCCGGGTCCGACTTAGATAGGGTCGAAGCTAAGTGGTGCCGACTCATAGAGTACAATATACATACAACAGGGCAGGTGCAGGACAGTATAATCAGATACAGGACATATACAGGACAAGACATATAAATAACAAATCGGGACTTACTGAAATATGCTGAACAAATACAGAAATAAATATAACACACAGATGTGTAACAGAAAATACATGACTAAACAGAAGTATGATCAAGTCATACTAGAATACTGGAAACGAAATGCAATGCATGTACATACAGATCATATACGGAGTCAAGACAGAAATCAAGCCAAGCCTACGGTCTTGGGGACACATGTGGTCTTCACCGTCCAACTCAGGGTAGTATTAAGAGTTCGACATTATCGGGCTACGAGGACCCCCTTGGCGTTACATAATTTGGATGTCGAATCCCTTAATAGAACACATTTGGCACGGTTACAATCCGAAGAACACAATGCCCCTTTTGTGGGTAAGGGTGCTCAATCCATATCCACAATTAAACAAACCCAGTGGTCATGATAAAAGTCCAGGGTGCACATCCTACAAGTCCATCTATCAGGCCAATCAACTAGATCAAGCTACGGTTCAACGTCCGGCTCATGGAGACGTCCATTTGTCACAATTATATAGAATCCAACATATAATCTTTTCCAAGGCTCAAATCAAATAACGGACTTACGGTTGAAAAGTTATGGTCATTGGAAAATCTGCATACTGCAAGTATCAGGTTCGCTTGAGCGACCAGATGTTCGCTCGAGCGGACCCGAGACAGAGAGCTGTTCGCTTGAGCGGACCAAAGTTCGCTCGAGCGAACTCTCCCAGAGAGCCCTTCGCTCGAGCGTGCACTCACGCTCGCTCGAGCGAACTGTCAAATCCTGGGTTCCGAAAATCTGAACTTCTTGATTTCTCTCAAGCTATTCAAGGCATTCATTCCAGGTTTTACACACTACACAAGGGTGTCCTTGAGCTTCCAAAATGCTCATAAAAACCATCAATAAACCATATTACATTAACAAGAAGAAATCATCCACAAAAATCCATTTTTGAGCAAGAAATGGGTATCTAAGCAAGATTGATCACATTCAAGAGACAAACAAGGAATCATGCATACAAATGTATAAGTTTAACTTGCCTTGGTGCTTTGAAAGCTAGCTCTCACACTCCAAATCCCTTCTAATCAAGAATCCCCAAAATGCAAGCTCAAATGCCCTAAAATGGTGAAAAACGAAATGGAAGAAATGAATGAGGAAGAAGATGATGCATGCACGAATTTAGGACATTCTTACACTACTATGAAGCAAGAGAAAGGAAATGGAAGATGAAACTTACCAAGAGTAAGAAAATGTAGAGATGGTTGAGGTTCTTGAGCTTAGAAAATGTAGCCCTTAGCAAATGAGATGGAGAAGATGAAGTGGTGGCTGGCTTCTTCACATGCAAGGAGTCTTGGTTGATTGCTTGAGATGAGGAAGGAAGAAATGAAGAAGAAGAGTAGAGAGGGTTCAGCTGGAGATGAAGAAAGAAGGAAGAAGAAAGGAGTATTAGCTGAAATGGGTTTTAACCCAATTTTTATCCTGCACTTGCATGCAAGTCCACAAAAAGGACTGGAATTTCAAGAAAGGGCTTGGACTGATTAAGTGGGCTGGAAATGGGCCTAAATGGATCCGAATTTGATGGGTCAAGACATGAAAGTTGAGGCCCATAAAATGCTCTATGCAATGCATTAAAAACCCAAAAATTTCTAAGTACACACAAAAACCCAAAACACTCCAAAAGTCATAATCTACCTAGTAAGTGGTCAAACCCCACTAATTCTACCTAATCAAGTCCAATCAAGATCAAAACATCCATTAAGCAATTAATCTAAATTAATTAACTCTAAAACGAGATTAAGGTGGGTCGGGGTGTTACAAGCAGCTTGCTTTGGTGCCAGCTCTTTACTCCTACTTGTGTACCGAACTGCAGGCTGTTGCTTTTTTGGTTCGGCTTGAGCTCCCTATGAATAGGGTATTTTAAGCCCACATCTTTTATTCGTGCTATGTGTACCACTGTGCTGGCTTCCACCGGCTGGGTGCTGCACAGGATGATGATCCTCTTATGATTCGGCTGGCTAAGGGCAAAGCCGTGTCCGAATCACTTTTGTTTGCCCGTATGAGGATTCGACGGTTCAGGGACGTCGAGATGGGGCAGTCTTCAGTGAAGCGTTCTCCGGAGTTACGGAAGAAGGCTTTTGATTTTGGTGCCTCCCGCGACTCTACCAGGGCGGGGCCAGGAAGGCATTACTCCTTGACAAACGCAGAGAAGGAGTGGCTTTTCAGCATACGTGTCGGCACGATGGTGTACCGCAAACATCTTTTCGTCGACATCCAGCCGTATGTACCTTCTCGCTTTGCTCTGCAGTTGAGCTTTTCTCAAGGCGTTGTTGGAGCGCCTTCAATCATGGTGAAGTGCTTTGGAGGTTTGCAGGATGGGAGAAATGCATGGGTTTTCTATAGTGCTGAAGACACTACTGCCATGATCTCTTATCCTGTGCTGTCGACTTCCCGGACTGCCGGCTTTGCGAAGTGGTTCGCGGAAAGCTTTTCGGCATATCGGGGGCTTTCAAAAAAGGAGCTTGATGTGAAGCTGTCATCTGGAAAGGGCCTTGGAAAGTTGGATGGCGTCCGGCGAGAGGAAGTTTGGGCCTTCCTTTCTGGAGAAAAGCACAAGATAGGCTTTCTCGGTGACCAGGGTGTCATTGGTTCTGAAGCTGTTTGAGAAATACCTGATAAGGCTTAGAGCAGCTAGAACAGGAGGAAGCTGAACTTGATGCTTGGATGCAAGCGGCGCAAAGGCAAGCTTCCGTGGAGTCTACTAGCAAGAGTAGACCATGCAGTGAGGAGTCAAGTGGGAAACCTGACTCTGACAGTGGGGCAGGTTCTTCTAAGAAGCGAGCACACAGAAGTAAGAGGAAGAGGGGTCATCATTGCAGCAAGGGGCAACATGAGGACTCTCTTGACTTAGAAGTCCCTCTTACTATCAATGAGGAGGTGCCAGGGAATGCTGATGAGCCTCCAGAAAAGAGAAGCCGAGAAGAAGAGACCGTCGGCGAAGGTATGATTCTTCCTTTTTCTCTTTCCATTTCTTTTCATGGGATTTTTCCATGTCTTGATTTGTTTTCTCCCCCTACTACTTCTTTTTTTTTAGGAGAGGAAGACTTGGCGATGCCTGAGGTTCCAACCGATGAGGCGGTGACGAATCCGGTTGCGGCACCAGAAGAAGAACTGAGGGACTCTGGAGTGATTCCAGAATCTCTAACTGGTATGACTTCTTTTGCTTTTCATTTTTTTGTCTATGACTTGGTTTACTAACATTTTTCTTGTCAGCTGACTTACCACAGGATTCCGATGACTTTGAACCATCGATGGACGCAAATGTTGACGATGCTTCCGATCAGTTCATGGAGGAAGAGAGTGTTCCACCAGTCATCAAAGAAGGTATTTTGTAGTAATAACCCCGATAATGATTTTGAAACAGGATCATATTCATACCTTTTTTTTTGTTTCTTTGGCAGGTATTTTTTGTTATGCATTGATGATTATACTCGTATGACATGGGTATTGTTTCTTAAGCATAAACATCGAGCACTTGATCGTTTTAAAGTGTTTAAAGCACAGGTTGAAAATATGCTTGGAAAACGTATCAAGATTTTAAGGTCTGATCGAGGTGGTGAATTCACATCTGAAGAATTCACTAACTATTGTGAGCACCATGGCATTCAAAGACAATATTCAGCCCCTAGAACTCCACAGCAAAATGGAGTTGTGGAACGGAAAAATCGCACCGTGCAAGAGATGGCTCGCACAATGCTAACTGAGAGCAAGCTAGCTGACAAATACTGGAAGGAGGCAATCCATACGGCTGTATACATTCAGAATCGATGCTTGATCAGGCCACATGAAGACAAAACTCCTTATGAGCTATGGTTTGGGAGAAAAGCAACAGTCAAGCACTTCAGAGTCTTCGGTAGCAAGTGTTACATCAAGCGTCTTGAACAAAATCCGGGCAAATTTGATGAAAGAGCTGATGAAGGTATATTTCTGGGTTACTCCTCCTCTAGTAAGGCTTACAGATGTCTTAACAAAAGGACCAGAAAAATCATAGAAAGTGCCGATGTTAGAATTGATGAAAACCGTGAATCAAAGAATGTAACTCATTATGACAGTCCAGTTTATGAGGACTCGAGTGAGATTGATGATGAAGTGGCTCAACCTAATGATTCTGAGAAATCAAAGGATGACTCAGAGGATGCTACACCTAGAAAGAAAAGCACTTGGGTAGAGCAACACCCTAAGGATCAAATCATTGGAGATCCTGAGGCCGGTGTTAAAACAAGACAAAGTGTAGTTAGCAATTACTCACTTGTGTCCACCATTGAACCCAAGACTATGGCTGAAGCCAGTCTCGATGAAAGTTGGTTGAAAGCTAAGCATGAGGAGTTGGAGCAAATTGAGAAGAACTCCACATGGGAACTAGTTTCTAAACCTACCGATAAGAATGTTATTGGTACTAAATGGGTCTTTCGGAATAAGCTGAATGAAGATGGTCAGGTCATACGAAACAAAGCAAGGTTGGTTTGTAAAGGCTATGCTCAAGTTGAAGGCATAGATTTTGAAGAGACCTTTGCACCGGTGGCTCGTCTGGAAGCCATTCGTATGTTTCTTGCATTGCTGCTTACAAAACCTTCAAAGTATTTCAGATGGATGTAAAGTCAGCCTTCTTGAATGGATTACTTGAAGAAGAGGTCTACATTGAGCAACCTGATGGTTTTCTCATTAGCAAAAATTCAGACCTAGTGTGCAAGTTGAAAAAGGCTCTTTATGGGCTGAAACAAGCGCCAAGGGCGTGGTATGCAAGGCTGGACCTCTATCTCCGCAAGATCGGCTTTGGAAAAGGACTGGTTGATAGCAATCTTTATGTCAAAACAGAGTTGAGCAAACAGCTGGTTGTCATTGTTTATGTCGATGGCATAATCTTTGGTGGCAATGATGAGGAAATGTGCAAGAATTTTGCTGAAGAGATGAAGAAAGAATTTGAGATGTCAATGCTTGGAGAACTAAAGTTCTTCCTTGGTTTACAAGTTCAGCAGCTGAAACATGGTATCTTCATATCACAGATGAAATACATCAAGGAAATGCTGAAGCGTTTTAACATGGAAGACAGCAAGTCAGTGAGCACACCAATGACAACGAACACAAAGCTAAGCAAAGATGATAAGGGTTCGTCCGTTGATCACACCACTTATCGTTCTATGATAGGAAGCTTGCTTTATTTGACTGCTACAAGACCGGATCTTCTGCAAGCAGTATGTATGGTGGCTCGATTTCAAGCATCACCAACTGAGACGCACCTTACAGCAGTAAAAAGGATATTTCGATATCTGAAAGGTACCATGGAGCTTGGCATTTGGTATCCTAAAGGCAAATCCTTCACTCTTGTTGCATACTCTGACGCCGATTGGGCTGGATGTATAGATGATCGCAAGAGTACAAGCGGTGGTGCATTCTATCTCGGTGAAAGGTTGGTGGCATGGCACAGTAAGAAACAAGATTCAGTATCCCTTTCTACAGCGGAAGCGGAATATATTGCAGCGGCAACTTGTTGTACGCAAGTGTTATGGATGCGGCAAATGCTCTCTGATCTAGGAGTTCCGACAACGGATCCTACGCCGATCCTTTGTGACAACACAAGTGCAATTCACATCTCTAAGAATCCTGTTCAGCATTCTAGAACGAAGCATGTTGCAATCCGCTATCACTTTCTCAAGGAAAAGGTTGCAGACGGTGAGGTAAAGTTGGAATATGTTCCAACTACTGAGCAAGTTGCTGATATCTTCACAAAACCTCTGCCAAAGGAAGTCTTCGAGTATCTCTGGAAAAAATTAGGAGTTACTCACTCTCCTAATCCTTAGGAGTTGTGCTTGAAAGGAGGAGCAATGTATTCCTTGAATATCCTATTCGCTCCTTGGTTGGTCCCTTTGGACTTGTTGTCAAAGGGGGAGAAAGTTATGCTAGGAGAAAGCTATGCTAGAAGAAGTTATGCTATGATAGCTTGGGGGAGATTGGTATCAAGAATGTGAATGTGAAGATCTTGATTCTGTTGGTTTTTTTAAGATAGGGGGAGTCTATGGTTCTGAAGAAGCTTCATGAAGGTCAACTGGTTCAAAGTGTTCCAAGTGTTGAAGTTCCAAGTGTTACCAACAATTCCAAAGGGGGAGATTGTTGGAATTTGAGATGCCTTGAGAAGTCTTATGAAGCATTGAAGTGTTTAGTATCTCAAGTATCATCTTGTGTTGGAATTATTGTCAACACAATGTCACAAGTGTGGTGTTGATAGAGCTTCAAAGAGAAAACAAAGGCTGATCCTGAGATTTTCATCAGTCAACCGCAAGTTCTACCGGTAGAAGTGGCTGATATTCCAGCAGAGAGTTTGGACACGAGAATTCCATCTGTCAACCGGTAGTTCTACCGGTAGAAAAGGCTGACCCTGAGATTTCCATCAGTCAACCGCAAGTTCTACCAGTAGAAGTGGCTGAGATTCTAGCAGAGGTTTGGACATGAGAATTTCATCTGTTAAACCGGTAGTTCTACTGGTAGAACACTCGGGAAACCAGAATTGCGCAGAAATAGAAGTTTTGCACGAAAATTCAGGAAAATTATGTATTTCGTTTGGGACTCTTTCTAAACGAATTCTAGCCTAATTTGAACACTCTTTAGGGTTACCATAACCTATATAAAGGCTTGCTAAGTTCGTTTTCAGAAGTAGAGAAGAGAAGAGAGAACAAAAGAGAGGGTTTTGGAGAGAAGAGTGATTGGAGAAGGAGTTGTTGCTGTGTGCTGTTGTGCTGCAAGTTTCTACAGCAAGTTGGACGAAAATATGCTCATGAAGATGGTGATTCGTCCATAGATAAGTGTCTCTCTTTTTATGCTTTAAATTTCAATTTGTAAGGGATTGAGAGAGAGAGATTGTAGAGGGGAAGGGCTGTAGAAAAGTTTTATACTTTAATTCTGTAGAACATCAAGTTGGTGCTTGGTGTTAGGGGTTTGGTGATCCTATCTGTTGGTGCAGATAAATTGTAAAGGGGGTAGGTGCTTCCTAGATAGTTGGTGCTATCTGAAACTTAAGGGTTGGTGCTCTTTGTCGTTGGTGCGACTAAATAGATTCAGACCTGTTCCGGATCGGTGTTCGGACAGTCTTTGAACCGTGGACGTAGCCTTTTGGTGAACCACGTTAAATCTGGTGTCCTTGTGTGATTTGATTTGCTTTTGTTGTTAAATTGGACCTGTTTTTAAGGGATCACTGATTCACCCCCCCTCTCAGTGATCGCGATATCTAACACCGATTTGTGCGAGTATCAAATAAGCGTCGTTTCCCCTCGGTTTTTAAAAAAACTTTTTTTGTTTGAAGACACAAGGGTCATAAGTTTTGACCTAAAACCATTTAGGCGGTAAAAGGTAGGGTGGACTAGGGCGGAAATCCCTGAATCCGGATTTTATTTCAAATGAAAATTTTGGTCAAGTTAGGGAAAGGTTCCTAAACTTGGATTTTTTAACAATGAAACGGTGAAAGTAAGCATTGTTTGAATTTCTAGAAATTTTAACATTTGATATGAAAATTCTAAAAAGAGTGGGTTTAGCGAGCGAGTACCTGGAAACCGGTTTTGGCCATACAGGCATTGCTCTTACCCAGTTGGGTAAGTCTTCAAGGGTAGTACCACTTTAAGAACTTGCGTTGATGGGCAGCATACATCTGTCACCCTCCATGTTTAGGAGTGTGTATGCGCCGTTGGAGAAAACTTTGTTGATGATGTAGGGTCCCTCCCATTTTGGCTCAAACTTGCCTTTGGACTTGTGAGCGAAGACCATTGGTCTTTTTACCGCAAGAACCAAGTCACCTTTTTTGTAGGCACGTTGCCTGACCTTTTTGTCAAAAGATCCTACCATGCGTGCTTGGTAAAGTTCAATGCTTTGTCGAGCTTCGAGTCGTCTCTCATCGAGATTGTCCAGCTCATGGAGTCGCAATTTGAAATTACTTTCTTGAGTCATGTCATTTTGCAAGGATACCCTCAAGGAAGGAATTTGTACTTCCAAGGGTACGACAGCTTCGCATCGATAGACCAAGATGAATGGTGTGCTATGGGTTGGTCCTCAAACGGTGGTTCGATAGGCCCACAAAGCTTCAGACAGTTTGCCGCTCCAGTCTCTTTTGTGACTAGAGACCATTTTTTTGAGGATTTCGCAGAGTGTCTTCTTGAAAGCTTCTGCTAATTCATTTGCTGCCGGATTGTAGCCTTGGATTTTGTATTTTTCGCAGAACCTGTAGAATCGATGATCCCGGAATTGTGGTCCGCTACCATGGACTAATCTTTTGGGTATGCCGAAACGACAAATGATGTTGGTGCGCAGGAACTGAAGGACTGATGAGGCCTTCATTTCGTTAAGCGGAAATGCTTCTGACCACTTGGAGAAATAATCCGAAACGACGAAGATGAAGCGATGACCTTTGCTTGAAGGGGGAGAAATAGGACCTATGATGTCCATACCCCAGGCTTCGAAAGGTCATGAAATCACTGTAGGATGTAGGATCTTCTGTTGAAAGGTTCGTAAGTGGTTCCACCATGATATTTTCGGAGGCTTCCAGCTCAACGAAACCTTTTGGGGTTTCATGGGCATTTCCAGACCAAGGTTTTGTTCCTTTCCACGGGTCTTCTTGATCGGCAATTTTCCCAAGGCTTGCTATGAGATGATCCCAATCACCTATTGAAACCATGTCGAAGTAGGCTACTTCTTTTGGAGACGAGGATTCTTCTGGGTTAGAAGACCACACGTCTGTGCCATCGGACAATTCCTCTTCATTGTCAGAGAAATCGTACCAATTGGATGAGCTTCCTGGATCTTTGTCAGGTGACTCATCGAAGAGATATCCAGGGAGATCGATGTCTTCATGGATACAAGATGTTGAGGCTTAGTCAGTAAATTGACTTTTAACCTTTTATGTCAATTGTCTCAGGGGAGTGTCGAGATCATACCCTAGCCCTTGTGAAGACTTTTCTACATAGCCGTAGAGTCTCCAATCTTCCAGCTGGCTTTTGGTCAAGATGGGCCCCAATGGTGTGAGAATATCGCAGCCTTCTCTCAAACTGACTGGGTTTTTAGCATCATAGCCTATTTTCTTCATTATAGCTTGTGCCACATAACTATATAAGGATAGTTGAGGCATACCTTCATTTTGGAAAAGTTCAAGCATGGAGTTTGATGAAGAAGCATCCGATCTATGGAAGAAGATCGGCTTTCCTTTGTTGAAGTTGCCGGAACAACGAAGGAAGCTGACGTAGGATCTTCTATGTCAGAAGTTGTCTCCATTGGAGTAAGAGCAGGCTGAACTTGATGAGTATCAGCTTAGCTTGACAATGTGTCGTCTTCTGGCTCTGAATCCGAATCCGTGTCTTGCATGATAGACATGAAAGAGACAACAAGTTTGCCTCTAGACTTTTGCTTTGGCTTCTTCACTTTAGTTGTGATGACCAAAGACTTTGAAGTCTTGAGGGAGATGATGAAGGGAGTTTGAATGCTCTCTTCGGATTTACCTAATGGTTTGTTTTCTTCCGGTGATTGTTGAGGAGCCTTGCCTTTATCTTTCTGGAGATTTTCGGCAAAGGGTGTTGTTTGCTTCTCCTCTTCTTCTTTCTCACCTTCATACATCTGTGAGACTGCGAAGTGGACTTCTTTACCTTTGAAGGGTTTTCTGTCTGGAAAGACTCGATGTATCATGCCATCGTCGCCAACAAACTTGATGCATTGATGTAAAGTTGAAGGGACAACACCATTCTCGTGGACCCAGGGGCGTCCGAAAAGGATGTTGTAGCATGAAGGGCTTTTTATTGCATATACAGTGACCTCAGAGATAAGATCACCGATTTGCAACTTGAACCTGATTTTGCCGATAGGCTTTTGAGTACTCCCATCATATCCAAAGATAGATACAGATGTATGGCTCAGCTTGCTGGTTGGGATGCCCAATTCTTCAAGAGCCAAAGTGAAGATGAGGTTGAGTGCAGAACCTGGGTCGATCTGTACTCTATGCATAGGCATTTCCTTGATGTACCCTCTGAAGTACAGGGGTCGGTTGTGCCTTGTTTCACCAAGTAGGAGGTCATCCTTAGTGAAGGCGATGGTTGCACTGGCCGTCTTTTGAACCGAGAGGCATTCAATGCATGATCCCTCAGTTTTCTTCTTTTCTCCCTTTGAGGAAGCTTATGAGTTTTTGACCCGGTAGTCCATTTCAATTTGGAGGACTTGCCGGGCATGTTTGTCGACATCCTCTTTCAACTTTTGTAATTCTGAAATGAGATTATCACAAGTGTGCGGAGACATTCGCAATAAATCTAGGATGTGCAGACATGCAGGTATGTGCTTGAAGTGTTCAATCAAGTTATACTTGAAAACCTCCTTAGGGCTTGCATGTCCATCATTGTTGCCACTAGGGGTGCTTACAACATCTTTTCCCGAAGGATTTACATATGTAAAGGAAGATTGGTTGTAATTTTTGTGGTGGTCCCGGCCAGAGCAAGTGCCTCTACCAACTTCGAGAGCTTCTTGAGAAGGGTCTTCGATTGGAAGATTATCTTTAGGATCAAGAGGCTGTCATTTTTCATTTGCTGAGGATGTATCTGCAGCAGAGTTGCCATCCTCAGTGATTATGTTGCACTGAGCATTTTTCGGGAACAAGTCCTGAACAGCATCCAGCAACATTTCTTCTTCGTTGACCAATTCATCGTCCCAAGCATCAATAGCTGGGAATTCTTCAGTCAGGAAGGGTGTGAACTTTAAAGTCACGGTCTCAGGAGAAGAAACCTGAAAGGGTGTTGTCTCAGTGAAAGTCACGTGAGATGAGGTGGCTCCAGAAGATACATTGCTAGGAGTCGTCGGAGTGTAAGTGATCTCATCAGACGATGCTTCGGAATAGTTATAATCCCGAATTATCACATTACAGGAAGCTCTAACAGGAGACATTGCCTGATCAGAGTCAGACTCATCCTCAGATGTAAGAGGATCGTCTATCCATCAATTTTCTCCATTTTCAGGAGTTAAGGGAGGATGTACCTGATGGTCTTCAGGGACTTCAGGCTCTGGACTGCGAGGAAGCTCGTTGACGCGGTCTTGCTCTTGTTCTAGAGCGAGATGCTGCAAGATCCTTTCATATTCTTCAAGATCAGGCATGGGAGCCTGATCTTCTTCTTCATCAACTCTTTGTGGCTCAACATAGTTGATTTCCACTAGAGCAATGATGGGTGCTGGGTCAGCAGCATTTTCTTGTACAGCCTCTTGGTTTTCTTCATCATCGGACCAGGATCCTTGCAGCTGTAGGGGGTTATACCAGACTACTGGCATAAGATGAGTCTCAGGAACCCATTCTTCACCGGAGAGATATTCTCCTTTTTCAAGGTACTCCTCCCACTCGTCGGTGTAGTTGGATTCGAATCCATCATCGGTGTCGCTGGGCTCGTATCCATCAATGGAGAATCCAACTACTGAATTGCAAGAGTATGATGCACCCTGCATGGCCTCTTTGAATTGAGGTGGCATGAAATCACTGAGAGTGAATTTTCTTACCACCTTTGAAGTCTCTAGAAGGGACGTTTTTGTTGCCTCCAGTGAAGCGGTAGAGGAAGCCTCTGCCTTTTCTTGGACTTCTTGTTTTGGCTGGGTCTTTTCTTGCCGTTTAAGCTTGAGGAGATGTTTCTTAGCCTGCCTTCGCTGTTGAGCTGTAGGCTTTGTTTTCACGACCTCCTAGTTTTCATCTTCCAGGAGATCGGGATGTACCCATATAGGTTGTCCGTCTGGTGTCGGGTAAGGAACCAGTTCCTCGGATGCTTGAATTGAGTTTATCACCTTGAAGGAAGTAGTAATCTTCTTCTTCGGTGATTTTGATGTTTGTCCACATGACACCATGTTGACGGAGGCAGACCCATAGTTTTTGTCAAAGGTGATGACTCCATTTTTCCACATCTCGTTTATTTTCTCTCTCACAACGAAGCACTGATTGAGAGGATGCGAGATCATCTAGTGGTATGGACAGTACCGAGGATCGTTGGTTTTGCCAACATCACTCGGTCTTTTGGGTTCAGGTAAAGTGAGCTTGCCGTTCGCCACAAGAGCCCCGAAGATTTCATCAACACCTTCATCGAACGGGTCTTTCTTTTCTACTCACTCTTTAAAGGAATCTGAGATTTCAGGTCTCTTACCAGCAGCTTTCTTTGGTGGCTGAGGAGCTGACTTGGTCTGCACATTGAGGACCTCTTTTTTCTTTGGTTTAGAGGTTGCAATGGCGGTTGGCTCTTTTCTTGATGATTTCTGACTGTTGAGGTCTTTAATCACCGTTTCAGCTTCCATGGAAGCTTCTAGGAGTTCTCCCAGGTTCTTTGATTTGATGCCGATGATCATGGAGCAGATTCTAGCTCTCATGTTGTTTCGGTAGATGTCGACTAGCGACGCTTGTGGCAGTACATCAGAGCATTTGTATGCCATTACTTTCCACTTATGAATGAAGTCATATGTTGACTCATTCTCCCCCTGTTTTAGGCTGCACAGCTGAGCCATAGTAGCGGGATGATCCTCACCTTTGAAGTGATCAGGAAGCGTGTCTCTAGCATGGCCCAATTTGGATGGAGTCCTCCGGCAGAGTGGAGTACCAATCGAAGGCCGTACCTTTTAGGGTACTTGCAAAGAGGCAGATCTTGAGTGCATCTTGATCCGCGATAGATCCTGTCAGGACCTTGAAGTGGATGACGTGCTGTCTGGCTGATCCTTTCCCCATATATGTTTGGAGAGTAGGATGCTTGAATTTTGTAGGGAACGGGACCGAGTCCACCCATAAGGGATATGGTGGTTTGATCCCATGCTCCTTGAGTATATCCTCTTCTTTTGTTTTTACGAGGATACTGTCTACGTCCTTTTTTGTAAGGGCGCGTGACTCATTTTCTTCCCCATTTACCTCATCGTCTTGATGATTCGGAGGAGGTTCATTGTTCGCCTGACTTTGGAAGGCGAGGAGAAGGTTTTCCATCAGAGTTTCAATCCTCTGCTGGCCTTGTTGTAACTGCTGGATGCGTGTGATCGCATCATCTTGAGGTGGATTGCGGGGTGGTGGCTTAGAATTTGTAACTAGGACGTTCATCCCTCGGGATTCGAACGAAGAAACTGTCCTGGTGACTGAGCTGGGGCTCATTCTTTTTTATGAAGAGCTTGAGGAAGGATCACTCTGTCGTCCTTTACTTGAAGGAGTAGGGGATTCTTCCGAGTGTCTTCTTGTCCTGGAGACGTTGCGGGTCACCGGACGTTGGACATGGATTTTTGTTGCTGACTTTTGGCATCTTCTTGTTTTTCCAACCATATGGACGGCAGTAACTTGGTTTGGTCTTTCTTTTTCGACCCATTTGTGAAAGACTTGAAGTGTAGGAGGTTGGGTCCTTTGCTTCTCTAGTCTCTTTTGTCGATACGACACGCGGCGGCGTCTACGACGAGCAATTTGAGCTTCGGTCAGCATTTTTAGCTGGGCTTTGACAATGAAGGATGTGCTCCCTCGAGCGCAGTAGCCGAGCCTGTCTTCTTTGTAGCTGGGCAAGGACAGGATGCGAACCCGGTCCTTCGCCTGTTGCAGTGAAGCTTTGAATTTTTCGAGTTCGGCCCCTGTACATATGAAGGGTCGAACCGAAGGATTATAGGCCTTAGCAGGTGCTTGCAGAGGCCTTGTGATGCATGACTTAATTTTGGGCTTGTAAGAACAACCCGGCTCATGCTGGGTTGAGTTGGGAGGGTCTCTCCTCTTTCATGTAAATAAGAGGGTAGAATTGGTTCTCCTTGAGTGGGGCCAGGTATGCTGGCTTGGTGGATGTTTGGGACCTTCTTTGTTTTGGTGAAGGTCTTGGAGACCAAGTCTTGGGATAGACCTGGTCGTTTGAGGGTCGAGGCTTCGTGGGGGTGCCACGGGCTTCGGGCCTTCTGGTGCTCACCTTTGGTGTCACGGTAGTGACACGTTGAGAGGCGAGTTTCTGCTTCTTGGAAGGAGCAGTTTGTTCTTCGGGAAGTGGGAATGGTCCCAGCATCCGAAAGATGATAGTCCGGGGAGTCGAGGTTGACCCGGAGTTCAGAGAGTTGCTGAGGGAGTTGATGCTTCGGCAGCTGATGGGGCGCTTGTAGGTGTGCATAGTTTGCTTCTGTTGAAGCATGAGCTGGTGCTTGTTCTCATCGAAGGTAATGGTAAGCGATGCTACCATTGTTAGTTTTCGAAAAAAATTCTGAAACAAGACCACATCCATTAGTAATCACAAGAATATAATGATCATAAATCAGAAGTTCTATGGTTTTGTCTTTCCAAATCGCTCGAGGGAGATGACCCAAGCAATATGAAAAAGGCAAAAAAAAAAGCCATAGAGGGTACAATCGTTCTAATTGCAGGTATGGTAAGCCCAGAATGAGCATCCCAGTGACTGCTAGAAGCAATTGTGAACCTAAATTCGACTTATCGAGAAGCAGAGCTTGCTCGATGTAAGAAGAATATAAAGTTGGAGTTACAAATGTGCCGGTCGCGAATATAGTAGACCCTGAAAGGGCGTACTAGTACCACTAGACACAAATGTTTTGAGACCGCATCCATGAGATGAGATTCTCTATTTTGAAAGGTCAAGATTGGATTCATCAAAGAGAGCAGATAGTGTTCCGATCCAAATATGGTCTTAACGATTTCCGCGAGCGCCAATACTCAGAAGGAAATGAACCATAATTTCTAGGACCTGAATCCAAAAATGACGAGTTTTTTTTTAGAAGATTTTTTTTTGAAAAAATCTTTTTTTTTTAAAAAAAATATTTTTTTTTATTATTTTTTCTTAAGATTTTTTTTGAAAAATTTTAATTTTTTATTTTATATTTTAAAATTTTTATTTTTAAAATTTTTTATTTTGAATTTTTTTTTAAAAGACGAGAGAGTACATATAGGCCTCCTAACCCGGTCTTATGAAATCTGGATTGATAGAATTGCCCCCAGGTAAGTGTAGGATTACTTAATGAACCCGTTTGGAGGACCCTTGCCTAGAACAGTCAAACTGTCTCCACACTCTGGACAAGGATTTTCTTGAATCAACCGTGATCAAAGAACGCAGTTGGTTTAACCTTAGTGGTCTATGTATTTTTTTTGTTTTTTTATATATTTTTTTACTTTTATTATTATTTTTAGATCTTTAATGAACTCATCGAAGAGAAACGATGGCCCAAATCCTAATTCGAACAGGCTCAACAATTTCTACGAGCACACGAACGAAAGAAAAGCATCAAAGTTTCTCAAGTTTGAATCCAAGATTAGAAATCTGATTTTTTCTAATTTCTAATTAATTCATCGAAGAAAAACAATGGCCATTTCCGCGAGCACAGAGATGAAACGAAAAGGATCAAAGTTTCTCAATTTTGAATCCGAACTAAGAAATCTGATCTTTTTTGTTTACTTTTTTTTTTCAAAAGAGAAAGAGTGGAAATAAATTCGAAGAATTAGAAATTTCCAAAAAATCTCATCTCATTTTTTTTAGATGCGGAATTCAACATAGGCCACCAATTAGAAAGTAGCCAAGGAATCGAGAAAAGAAGTATAGGCATAGAGCAAAAGATATGATATGCAAATATTTCATTTCTAGCATCGTGTTCTCAAATGAACGAGTGCCACCGAGTGATGCCAGCTTGATGGACAGCGCTTCAATCGCTCGGTTCTACCGAGGTCGGCGGACGTGGGAGTCTGTTTGGGTCCAACCCTTTCATAACCAGGGGGCAGTGGCGTGCATCAATATTTTTTTGTGTCGGTGTGCCAGATTTTCTATTTTACTTGGAATTGCAAGTGGTGATCCGGAGATCAACCTTCGCAAGTAAAACGGAAATCAACTTCTTTCAAGTTTTCCATTGCACATATATTTAAGAAAAGAGACATTTTTCTTGATTTGCCATGAAAGGCGATTTTTTGGCATTTATAGCCGATTTTGGCGTTTATAGCCGATTTACAATTCTTATCAATAATGAAAGACAAGAGTTGTGATTTTTGTCTCTTTTGAAAAAATACCAACTACAATGAAAAGCAAGAAAAGGAGGATCTAACTTCTCAGGAGATTGTGGGGGACTCGTTCAGATTGACGGTCGCAAGCCATATGTGGACTTCGTCATCATCCATGCAGATGAGAACAGAGGTTGCTCTTGATTCGCTTGGCTTGGCTATAACCTCAGGTTTTTAGAGGACAAAGACCAAAAGGAGGTTCTATGTCCAATAAAAAACTAAGTAGACGGGCTGAAAAGCCACATCTAAGCCATTGGAGGCATACTTGAAATTTCAAGGCGAGAACACGTCTATGTTTCTTGAAACAATTTCCCAAACGAACTTGTACTTGAAATACAAAACAATACACGAATATATTTTGGATACGAAAAATAAAGTTCGAAAAGCAAGGTCTATCAAGCATGTGCAAAAGACTCCCATTGATTCCTGTGTATTTGAAATCCAATGTCGGAAGAATAGAAATGAAATTGGTGCCTCCGAAGTTAGGACATTTTTAAATTTCAAATATACAACATTCAATTAGAGATCTCTCAACATTATCTAAACTTTTTAATCTTCAAGAAATTTACAAAAATTATGTAAATTAGTCCAAGAATTAAATCAGGCCATAAATCAGTGTAAACACATAAAACAGGCCCAAAGTTCCACAAAAAGGGCATTAAATAGCCCAAATGAATTGGGTTGCAGGGACTGGGCCCGCTCGATCGGGCTTGGGTCCGCTCGAGCGGACCTTCCCAGAGGGTGGTCTCGCTAGAGCGAGCCCAGCTCTCTGGCTGGCCCGTTGGAAGTGCATTTTTGCACTGTTTTGGTGGCTTCTTTTGCACTTCTTTGAATCTCTTCTTCCTTCATTCATCAATCATCATTCTAAATCATTAAAAACTGAATTGTTTCATGTCCAACCATTACTCATTCATCACTAAACTAAAACATTACTTTTCATTTACAAAAATCAACTTGGAAAATCATAAATAACCATAAGAAATATACAAAATCTGATTTGAGCCCTTTTCAATAAGAAGTCACTAATAAAAGAAAAGAACTTCTCATATCAATCTAATTAAAACCAGGTCCAAGATGAGCATAAATTTGAAGAACATGAACATGGCATAAACTAAGAGTTTGAACAATAAAATCATACATTTCAAAAATGAAAACATTCCATAAACCACATACACATAAAACCTATAGAGATTACTTGCCTTGGCCAAAAGCTACTCAAAACTCTCACAATTCCAACCCAAGAGAAGAGCCACGAAATCTACACAAAAAGCCCCAAAAAGAGCACACAAAATCACTATTTTGGTCACCAAAAACCCCCCATTTTGAAAATGGGTTCGAAAGTTAGGGAAAGGGGCTCTTTGAGAGCTAAAGGAACTCCATGAAAGAGATGGGTTCAAGCTCTTACCTATGGCTGTCCAAACAAGAAGCAAGGAGAAAGATGGAGTAGAAAATCAGCTGGAATCTCCAAGAAAATGGTAGCAATCGAAAGCTTGAGATGAGAAGAAGAGAATGGCGGTCTTAGATTTGAAAACGGAGCTCTCTAGCTAGATCAAACAAGAGGAAGAAGATGAGGGAAAATGGGTATTCTCCTGCCAACTCTAGGTCAAGAAGGTGCAGGAAAATGAAAAATGGAAGAGAGAGAGGAAGGAGATGTCTTAAGTAGCTTGAAAATGGGCCCCAATCAGCTTAAGCTTAAAATGGCTAAAACATGGTCTTGCGGGCCCCGGACGAGATCGACGAAGAAGACAAAATCGATCGTTGAAATATCTACTTTCCAAAAAGTATATTTTACCCAATTTCTGAAATTTTCGAAATTCAGGTACAGATTTAGTGAAAAATGTCATTTTTGCCCTTTTTCTCGAAAAACGTAATTTCTGAGTCTCAAGCCAAAACGGATGGAACATGAAAGTTGTTGAGATCGATAAAATGAGTCAAAAGGAATAAAAATTAGAGTTTTTAGAAATCAAGAATAATTTATCACAAAAATACATTTCACAAAGGCCGGGTCAAACCAAGTCAACGGTCCTTAAAATCTCCAAAGTTACGAAAAATCTATCAAATTCAAAAGACAAGTCAAACCCACTGCTAATCTTACTCAAAAAGAAAAACCACAATTAAAATAAAACTAAACCCAAAAATTGGGGGTCAGGGTCTTACATCCTCCCCCCCCTTAGAACCCATTTGGTCCTCCAAATGGTCTAAACCAAATGAAAAATCAAAACTCAAAAGACAAAAGAAAACACTGACACCCTGCTCTAAACCTCGACAACCGTGATACTCTCCGATCAAGCGTGACGTTGAGATGCGCCTGCAAACAACATATCTGATTCGGGTGAAGGCTTCACACTGTCACATACATCTACTAAAAAACAAGCTCCTCTGACAACTCTGATGTTCAAAATTTTCTTTAGTCATTCCTTTGTGATCATCTGGTATCCTTGCACTGAATCAATTCTTCTCACTTACCTTGTCAATCTGTAACGCCCTAAAATCCGGGCGCCTCGAATCTCGGGGCGCTACGAGAAAGTACCCAAGAGATGCGGAAAATCCAATAATATAATCAAGTGTGAATCTCATATGAGCAGGTAAATGGACAAGGCCCTAAAATTTTATTTCATTTTAAAGAATTACAAGGTACTTTCCATAATTAAACTAACTATTCAATCCTAGGCCAACACGGCCAGCTACAAGAAAAGGAAAGAATATAAACCTATATGATAGACGCCTCACGATGCACCAACTGCATCAATCTCTGAACCCTGCGGCAACAGATCAGCCGCCAAGCAAACAACCAATCAAAGAAAGCGGAAGAGAAGATACCTGGAGACACCAAGGATTGGGTCAGGCTCGAAGAGCCAGGCAAATAGGCATGTTTAGATGGCAATACATTATATCATTAGATAGGAACGAAGACCATACCTGATCCCAGCTGTACCTGCATGATTAGTATCTCGATAATAATATAGAATATCAGAGTGCAACATAAAGCAATGTAAAGTGTAGTGCATGAACGATAATCAAGATATTGATGTAACAGATGTTTGATACAACATAACAAGTAGATGAGAGAAGCCATCGAAACATCAAATAAACCACACAAGCACATCAGAGTCATCAGTAACAGAAGTAAATAGAGGAAGTAGCATTACCATAGTCATAACCATCACATCCAGATCCAACCGTATCAACGGCGGCAGTTAAAGACAATAAACAATGATATCCATAATATATGATATTCATACATCCGATTCATATATATAGAAGCACACAAAGGTACATCCACAGTTGAAGTACAAAGGACGTGGGGGTCAGAGCCAGCCCATCGTCATCGTCCCAACAACTGTCGATTGACACCAACCATGGGGGTCATAGCCACCCACAGTTGTCGTCACGTCGAATAAGAGCGTACAAGGATCCATCAATGTCCATAGCTACAGCCAAGTCACAGCCATTGGTCTTACGTGCTATCTCAACCAACAATATCCATAGCCACGGCCAAGTCCCAGTCATTGGACTTACGTGCTAGATCAATATCACCGTCCATCCATACACCCGGTCCGAGCGCCGGCGATCTCAGTACCCCACCCACACCTGGTACCTACTGTGTCAATCACATCACAATATCAAAGTCCATGCCGGCATCATAACCCTCGGCAGACTAATCAATATCAATGTCCATGCCGGCATCATAACCCTCGGCAGACCAATCGTACAACCACAAATCTACAGATCACTAGGTGGGGGTACTCCGAACTAGATAGCCTTATTATCCTTAATATGAGATGATAATAGTCAAGGGTACGAGACACGGAGTTCGGGTATAGCTAGTCCATCCTTGTGGTCCTCAACAGTTAATAATGCATACCCTTGTAAACCCCGCTTCTCTATACGCTTAATTAGTATTATCTCAATATACAGTCCGTCTATCAGTATCTATCGTTAAGTTCCCAATATTATCGGTCAGGACTTCAAGTGCCATGTCCTGACATCTCATCCAATACGGACCGTGATCATGGATCAGAGCCTAAGTGCAATGCCCTGATTTATAGTACCTCTCAAGGCCTACATCCAAGGTTCGGATCTACCAGCCAGCCTTTGTGTCCGTTTCATCAACATAGATACCACATATTCCAAATCCATGATTGATGCCCCTCTATTCAGGTCCAAGGTCCCACTTCACCTAAGAAAGTGATCACGGAGTCCCAGATGCTTATTAAGTATCCTTGGTGCTCCTGTATGTATTTAGCATCATAAGACATCCATAACCCTTGCATCAGGTTCCGTTTTACAACCCAAGACCCTACTTAGATGGCTACTCGGGTCAAGGTTAAGCCCGGCCCTTGACTCGTGTATAGCATATCCCAAATAGTCCAAATGGAAGGTCAACGGGGCCCACACATGATCAAATCATAAAAGGGTCCAAATCTGAGAAAATGATCATCTACAGTGTACCAAGTCGACATCATGGGTCCACGGTCGACCTAGTACTCTATAGGAAGGGATAGTTAACTTGGAAGCAGAAATCACAGTTTGCAGTGTCCCCGGTCGACCTGGGTGGTTCCCCGGTCGACCGAGTACACTGCGGACATTATAATAAACATCTGGCCGGTGGGGGATTTCTCAGTGTGTTCGGTCGACCGAGCCTCTTGGTCGGTCGACCGAGTACACTGGGTTCTGTACTCTGTGGGTGATTTCAGCTCCCAGCTGAGGGTCAATCCACTGTGTGCTCAGTTGACCTCATCGGTGACCGGGTCGACCGGGCACACACGAAATCCATATTTTAAGATTCTGCCATCTTCCATTTCTCATCAAAATCCTATTAAATGGATCCCAGATCTTCACTAATCACTTCCATACATCAGACACACTTCCCACATCATGACCTCATCACCAATGGGCCATTGATCTTCCAAATGGGGGATTCCCATCCATCAATGGCTAAATACACATAAAAAGAGCTTAGACTAACAATTCTACTTATCATATCATCCAATCAACCATCCAAATACATAAATCATACCCAACATTCATAAAGGACAGTAATTACCAATCTAAGCATGTTAATCAATTTAATTAAAGAATTCAAGCATGTCTACTTGCCTTTCGTTGGAGATGTCCAAATCCCGAAGCACTAGCTCAAAGCCCAACAAATCAAACCTAAGGAATAATTAGCAAAGTGAAACTAAATTAAAACATAAATTAAAAGAAAGGGAAGCTCTAAGCTATCTTAACACAACTCCACACCCAAAGCACATAAACCAAACCTAGGGAAAGGGGAGCTTACCAAACAGAGAAGGGAATGGAGTGGTGGCTTGCAAATTGGAGATGGGGAGCTCGCGGGGTCCACACAAAGATGATGGTGATCGGAGGTTGTGGGACCCACTTGATTGGTGGCCCACTAAATTGGTGGCGATGATGGACTTTGGTGGTCCATTGGATACAAGAAGGAGAAGACAGAATAGAAGAAAGAAAGAATGGAGCAAGAAAGAGAGAGATCAGAGAGAGAAAGAGCGAGAAAGAGTGAGATGAGTGGAATGGGAGTTGACTCACGTCAGTGAGTGGAGTGGAGTGGAGTGAGAGAGAGAGAAGAAAGAGAAAACAGAGAAAGGAAATGGGGGTGGGGTGTCTCACGTTGACAGCAAGGGGAGGTGAGTGAGAGAGAGAGAAATAAGGAAATAAGAGAGAGAAGGAAATGGTGAGATGGGGAGGGGTACCACACGTTGGCAGGGAGGTGAGTGAGAGAGAGAGAAAATGAATGAAAGAAAGAGAAACAAGAAAGAAAACAGAGAAAGGGAAGGGAGAAACAGAGAAAGAAAGAAGAAAGGAAAAATGGGGAAAAGAGAGAGATGGAGGGGCTGGGTTCACCGGAGATGGTGGAGCTCGGTGGTGATGGGGAGGTGGCTCCGGGACAGTGGGCGGTGAGGTGGGGTGAGGGAGAGAGCTTAGATGAGAGATGAGATGAGAGAAAGAGAGAGCCGAAATGAGAGAGGAGAAGAAGATGGCGGCCGGCAGTGGTGATGATCAGAGGCGGAGTGGTCCGGCGAAGTGGCAGCAAGGGTTGGGAGAAGAAGAGATGGATGAGGGAGATGAGGGAATGGAGAAAGTAGAAGAGAGAGGAGAAGAGAGGTGGCCGGCGTCATGGCGGCGTGGTCCGGCGGCGTGAGGCAGTAAGCCGAGAGGGAGGGAGAGAGAACGAGAGAGATGAGAGGAAGAGAGGAATGAGAGAAATGGAGATGGAGGGGCTGCTGTGTTGTGTTGGTGTGGAGTGAATGAGAAGAGAGGGGAAGGGGTTTAACCTAACAAAGGAAATGGAGAAAGGGGAAATGAGATGGGTGGGGTGTTGCACGTGGGTTAAGTGGTGGGGTGTGATGAGAGTGAGATGAGTGAGGTGGGGCTCACATGGGATTAAGGTTGGGTAGGGTTTGACTAAAGTGCCCTCTTAATTAATGGGTAATGGGTCAGGCCACGGGTAGTTGGGTCATCCTAAGGTTAAATTCATAATTCTCCAAGGGAAGCCCATCTGTAATTAGGATAACCTATGGTTGACTTGGTCAAATTGGGTCCCACCAGGTATGTCTAGGGACGGGTCCTCACATTCCTCACTCCTAAAACTCATTTGGTCCCCAAATGAAAACAACTACTTCTAAACTTCTAAGGTCTCTACTATAACCAACTATGAAGAATGGGAGTTAAACTACCCAGCTAACACTCGGAGTAGCTAGTCTTAACTAAGAGGGATACTAGAACTATTCTTCTAACAAAACATGCTACAAACAACAACTAGTAAAACAACAATACAAGTTACATTCGACAACTAATAAAACAACAATACAAGTCACAATCAACAACTGGAAAGGTAGCAAAATCTAGCCTTCTAACACTCTGGGATACTAACAGACAGCTACCAAGACAAATAAGGTTTACCCTCTAACACTCTAGAATACTAGACCGCAACTATTTGGTCGATGGGATCTGGACATCTAACATTCTAGTTTTCTAACAAGGTCGGCTACTCAACTCTGCCCAGTTCAGGGCATCTCACACTCTTAACTCCAAAAGGTCCGACTAGGGGTGTCGCACACCCCTCACTCCAAGGAACTAACTATGGTGTCTCACACGAACTCAAAGGAACAACTAGGGTGCATCACACTCTCCTTACTTCTAAAGGACTAGTCCGAGGTATCTCACTCCTCGAATACTACAAGGGTTAACTAGGGGTGTCGCACACCCCTCACATCTAAAGGAATGATAGCTCGGGGTCTCTCAGCTCCACACTACTAACTAAAAAGGTTAGCTCAGGTATCATTCACCTTGAGCTGCTAAAAGGGTAACTAGGGGTGTCACACACCCCTCACTCCTAAAGAACTATCTCGGGATGTCTCACAATTCCCGACTCTAAAAAGGGCAACTCGGGGTATGACATACCCCTCACTCCTAAATGGGACATTAGGATATCTAAGAAGCAACAATCAATCATTCACACAATATTAAGAGCACACACATTACAAGGATCCTAAGCACAACAACCACAAGAGATCTAAGCACACCAACCATAAGAGATAAAGCAAACCTCCAGGAAGGCTGATCTCAGAGTCGCTGTTCGGTAGGGAAATCAGGCTGATGTCTCTCACCAATCAGAAGTGCTGCAGAACTATCCGGATAACCCCAAGCTGGCTGAAACTGATCCTGTGTCTGCGGGTATAGGGGCCACTGCTGAATAGGCTGTACCTCGAGTACTGTACTTGTGAGAATCTCAGGTGATGGAAGTGTATGAGTCTACTGGCGGTGTCCTGAAGTACGGTTCCTCTTCCTTGGACAGTTGCGAGCCTTGTGTCTAAAGCTTCCACACACATAGCATGCTCCTGACCGTCTCCGATGCTCACTGGTCTCACAGCCTCTGCGATAGCGCTGCTGTCTCTGTTGAAACTCCCAATCAATCCACAGCTGCTCATCACCTTGGACTGCTTCATCTTCATCCTCTTTTGGATACACTTGCAACATCTTCGTCTGCTCGAAAGCTCTTTGTTGGGCTAAGGCTACCCTGTGAAGAGCGTTCTCCACCCATATCGCCCTTTCCACATAAGCCTCATACGTGGGGAGCTCTATAGGAGTCATGTGCAACTGGATGTCCGCTCGAAGACCGTCTACAAAGCGTCTGATCTTCTCTGATGTTGCAGTGATAAGTCTCCCAGCAAATCGTGATAAACGGATGAACTGTGCCTCATACTCCATAACTGTCATGTCTTCCTGAAGTAGTTGCTCAAACTCCCGAAGCTTCTGAGATCTGACGGGTGCTGGGATGAACTTCCGGAGAAATTGCTCCTTGAATGTCTCCCAAGCTACTGCATCGTCCATGTCTGTATAAGGAACTCTCACTGTCATCCACCATAACTCAGCTACATCCCGGAACATGTAGGTCACTAGCTGTACTCGCTGTCTGCCGGTACACGGAAGCATCCTGAAGATCCGCTCCATCTCAATAATCCATGAATCTGCCTCCATCGGGTCTCCACATCCACTAAACTCTGGAGGCTTCGTCTTACGGAACCTCTCGAATAGCTTGTACTGATCTGGCTCATGCGGTGCAACAACCGGTGGGAACTGCGAAGTCTGCGGCTGTTGGGTCATACGGTTAAGAATCTCCGACATCTGAGTTTTGATCCTGGTCTGAGATTGCACAAACTGCTCAAATATGTCCTCTATGGTGCCCTGACTACCCCTATCTGAACCGTGCTGCTGTGACATGATCTGCAATTAAACATTTTTAGAACAAACAAAACACAAATGACAAAGACAAACAACAAACCATCATCGCGTTACCAGTCTAAGTCTACCCAATCCTCACATCGAATCCTAAGAGTTGCTAAGTATTTTAGTTGTCCGAGAACCGTAAAAGCTCTGATACCAAAATGTAACGCCCCAAAATCCGGGCGCCTCGAATCTCGGGGCGCTACGAGAAAGTACCCAAGAGATGCGGAAAATCCAATAATATAATCAAGTGTGAATCTCATATGAGCAGGTAAATGGACAAGGCCCTAAAATTTTATTTCATTTTAAGGAATTACAAGGTACTTTCCATAATTAAACTAACTATTCAATCCTAGGCCAACACGGCCAGCTACAAGAAAAGGAAAGAATATAAACCTATATGATAGACGCCTCACGATGCACCAACTGCATCAATCTCTGAACCCTGCGGCAACAGATCAGCCGCCAAGCAAACAAACAATCAAAGAAAGCGGAAGAGAAGATACCTAGAGACACCAAGGATTGGGTCAGGCTCGAAGAGCCAGGCAAATAGGCATGTTTAGATGGCAATACATTATATCATTAGATAGGAACGAAGACCATACATGATCCCAGCTGTACCTGCATGATTAGTATCTCGATAATAATATAGAATATCAGAGTGCAACATAAAGCAATGTAAAGTGTAGTGCATGAACGATAATCAAGATATTGATGTAACAGATGTTTGATACAACATAACAAGTAGATGAGAGAAGCCATCGAAACATCAAATAAACCACACAAGCACATCAGAGTCATCAGTAACAGAAGTAAATAGAGGAAGTAGCATTACCATAGTCATAACCATCACATCCAGATCCAACCGTATCAACGGCGGCAGTTAAAGACAATAAACAATGATATCCATAATATATGATATTCATACATCCGATTCATATACATAGAAGCACACAAAGGTACATCCACAGTTGAAGTACAAAGGACGTGGGGGTCAGAGCCAGCCCATCGTCATCGTCCCAACAACTGTCGATTGACACCAACCATGGGGGTCATAGCCACCCACAGTTGTCGTCACGTCGAATAAGAGCGTACAAGAATCCATCAATGTCCATAGCTACAGCCAAGTCACAGCCATTGGTCTTACGTGCTATCTCAACCAACAATATCCATAGCCACGGCCAAGTCCCAGTCATTGGACTTACGTGCTAGATCAATATCACCGTCCATCCATACACCCGGTCCGAGCGCCGGCGATCTCAGTACCCCACCCACACCTGGTACCTACTGTGTCAATCACATCACAATATCAAAGTCCATGCCGGCATCATAATCCTCGGCAGACTAATCAATATCAATGTCCATGCCGGCATCATAACCCTCGGGAGACCAATCGTACAACCACAAATCTATAGATCACTAGGTGGGGGTACTCCGAACTAGATAGCCTTATTATCCTTAATATGAGATGATAATAGTCAAGGGTACGAGACACGGAGTTCGGGTATAGCTAGTCCATCCTTGTGGTCCTCAACAGTTAATAATGCATACCCTTGTAAACCCCGCTTCTCTATACGCTTAATTAGTATTATCTCAATATACAGTCCGTCTATCAGTATCTATCATTAAGTTCCCAATATTATCGGTCAGGACTTCAAGTGCCATGTCCTGACATCTCATCCAATACGGACCGTGATCATGGATCAGAGCCTAAGTGCAATGCCCTGATTTATAGTACCTCTCAAGGCCTACATCCAAGGTTCGGATCTACCAGCCAGCCTTAGTGTCCGTTTCATCAACATAGATACCACATATTCCAAATCCATCGATGATTGCTGCCCCTCTATTCAGGTCCAAGGTCCCACTTCACCTAAGAAAGTGATCACGGAGTCCCTGATGCTTATTAAGTATCCTTGGTGCTCCTGTATGTATTTAGCATCATAAGACATCCATAACCCTTGCATCAGGTTCCGTTTTACAACCCAAGACCCTACTTAGATGGCTACTCGGGTCAAGGTTAAGCCCGGCCCTTGACTCGTGTATAGCATATCCCAAATAGTCCAAATGGAAGGTCAACGGGGCCCACACATGATCAAATCATAAAAGGGTCCAAATCTGAGAAAATGATCATCTACAGTGTACCAAGTCGACATCATGGGTCCACGGTCGACCTAGTACTCTATAGGAAGGGATAGTTAACTTGGAAGCAGAAATCACAGTTTGCAGTGTCCCCGGTCGACCTGGGTGGTTCCCCGGTCGACCGAGTACACTGCGGACATTATAATAAACATCTGGCCGGTGGGGGATTTCTCAGTGTGTTCGGTCGACCGAGCCTCTTGGTCGGTCGACCGAGTACACTGGGTTCTGTACTCTGTGGGTGATTTCAGCTCCCAGCTGAGGGTCAATCCACTGTGTGCTCAGTTGACCTCATCGGTGACCGGGTCGACCGGGCACACACGAAATCCATATTTTAAGATTCTGCCATCTTCCATTTCTCATCAAAATCCTATTAAATGGATCCCAGATCTTCACTAATCACTTCCATACATCAGACACACTTCCCACATCATGACCTCATCACCAATGGGCCATTGATCTTCCAAATGGGGGATTCCCATCCATCAATGGCTAAATACACATAAAAAGAGCTTAGACTAACAATTCTACTTATCATATCATCCAATCAACCATCCAAATACATAAATCATACCCAACATTCATAAAGGACAGTAATTACCAATCTAAGCATGTTAATCAATTTAATTAAAGAATTCAAGCATGTCTACTTGCCTTTCGTTGGAGATGTCCAAATCCCGAAGCACTAGCTCAAAGCCCAACAAATCAAACCTAAGGAATAATTAGCAAAGTGAAACTAAATTAAAACATAAATTAAAAGAAAGGGAAGCTCTAAGCTATCTTAACACAACTCCACACCCAAAGCACATAAACCAAACCTAGGGAAAGGGGAGCTTACCAAACAGAGAAGGGAATGGAGTGGTGGCTTGCAAATTGGAGATGGGGAGCTCGCGGGGTCCACACAAAGATGATGGTGATCGGAGGTTGTGGGACCCACTTGATTGGTGGCCCACTAAATTGGTGGCGATGATGGACTTTGGTGGTCCATTGGATACAAGAAGGAGAAGACAGAATAGAAGAAAGAAAGAATGGAGCAAGAAAGAGAGAGATCAGAGAGAGAAAGAGCGAGAAAGAGTGAGATGAGTGGAATGGGAGTTGACTCACGTCAGTGAGTGGAGTGGAGTGGAGTGAGAGAGAGAGAAGAAAGAGAAAACAGAGAAAGGAAATGGGGGTGGGGTGTCTCACGTTGACAGCAAGGGGAGGTGAGTGAGAGAGAGAGAAATAAGGAAATAAGAGAGAGAAGGAAATGGTGAGATGGGGAGGGGTACCACACGTTGGCAGGGAGGTGAGTGAGAGAGAGAGAAATGAATGAAAGAAAGAGAAACAAGAAAGAAAACAGAGAAAGGGAAGGGAGAACAGAGAAAGAAAGAAGAAAGGAAAAATGGGGAAAAGAGAGAGATGGAGGGGCTGGGTTCACCGGAGATGGTGGAGCTCGGTGGTGATGGGGAGGTGGCTCCGGGACAGTGGGCGGTGAGGTGGGGTGAGGGAGAGAGCTTAGATGAGAGTTGAGATGAGAGAAAGAGAGAGCCGAATGAGAGAGGAGAAGAAGATGGCGGCCGGCAGTGGTGATGATCAGAGGCGGAGTGGTCCGGCGAAGTGGCAGCAAGGGTTGGGAGAAGAAGAGATGGATGAGGGAGATGAGGGAATGGAGAAAGGATAAGAGAGAGGAGAAGAGAGGTGGCCGGCATCGTGGCGGCGTGGTCCGGCGGCGTGAGGCTGCAAGCCGAGAGGGAGGGAGAGAGAACGAGAGAGATGAGAGGAATGAGAGAAATGGAGATGGAGGGGCTGCTGTGTTGTGTTGGTGTGGAGTGAATGAGAAGAGAGGGGAAGGGGTTTAACCTAACAAAGGAAATGGAGAAAGGGGAAATGAGATGGGTGGGGTGTTGCACGTGGGTTAAGTGGTGGGGTGTGATGAGAGTGAGATGAGTGAGGTGGGGCTCACATGGGATTAAGGTTGGGTAGGGTTTGACTAAAGTGCCCTCTTAATTAATGGGTAATGGGTCAGGCCACGGGTAGTTGGGTCATCCTAAGGTTAAATTCATAATTCTCCAAGGGAAGCCCATCTGTAATTAGGATAACCTATGGTTGACTTGGTCAAATTGGGTCCCACCAGGTATGTCTAGGGACGGGTCCTCACATTCGTCACTCCTAAAACTCATTTGGTCCCCAAATGAAAACAACTACTTCTAAACTTCTAAGGTCTCTACTATAACCAACTATGAAGAATGGGAGTTAAACTACCCAGCTAACACTCGGAGTAGCTAGTCTTAACTAAGAGGGATACTAGAACTATTCTTCTAACAAAACATGCTACAAACAACAACTAGTAAAACAACAATACAAGTTACATTCGACAACTAATAAAACAACAATACAAGTCACAATCAACAACTGGAAATGTAGCAAAATCTAGCCTTCTAACACTATGGGATACTAACAGACAGCTACCAAGACAAATAAGGTTTACCCTCTAACACTCTAGAATACTAGACCGCAACTATTTGGTCGATGGGATCTGGACATCTTACATTCTAGTTTTCTAACAAGGTCGGCTACTCAACTCTGCCCAGTTCAGGGCATCTCACACTCTTAACTCCAAAAGGTCCGACTAGGGGTGTCGCACACCCCTCACTCCTAGGAACTAACTATGGTGTCTCACACAAACTCAAAGGAACAACTAGGGTGCATCACACTCTCCTTACTTCTAAAGGACTAGTCCGAGGTATCTCACTCCTCGAATACTACAAGGGTTAACTAGGGGTGTCGCACACCCCTCACATCTAAAGGAATGATAGCTCGGGGTCTCTCAGCTCCACACTACTAACTAAAAAGGTTAGCTCAGGTATCATTCACCTTGAGCTGCTAAAAGGGTAACTAGGGGTGTCACACACCCCTCACTCCTAAAGAACTATCTCGGGATGTCTCACAATTCCCGACTCTAAAAAGGACAACTCGGGGTATGACATACCCCTCACTCCTAAATGGGACATTAGGATATCTAAGAAGCAACAATCAATCATTCACACAATATTAAGAGCACACACATTACAAGGATCCTAAGCACAACAACCACAAGAGATCTAAGCACACCAACCATAAGAGATAAAGCAAACCTCCAGGAAGGCTGATCTCAGAGTCGCTGTTCGGTAGGGAAATCAGGCTGATGTCTCTCACCAATCAGAAGTGCTGCAGAACTATCCGGATAACCCCAAGCTGGCTGAAACTGATCCTGTGTCTGCGGGTATAGGGGCCACTGCTGAATAGGCTGTACCTCGAGTACTGTACTTGTGAGAATCTCAGGTGATGGAAGTGTATGAGTCTGCTGGCGGTGTCCTGAAGTACGGTTCCTCTTCCTTGGACAGTTGCGAGCCTTGTGTCTAAAGCTTCCACACACATAGCATGCTCCTGACCGTCTCCGATGCTCACTGGTCTCACAGCCTCTGCGATAGCGCTGCTGTCTCTGTTGAAACTCCCAATCAATCCACAGCTGCTCATCACCTTGGACTGCCTCATCTTCATCCTCTTTTGGATACACTTGCAACATCTTCGTCTGCTCGAAAGATCTTTGTTGGGCTAAGGCTACCCTGTGAAGAGCGTTCTCCACCCATATCGCCCTTTCCACATAAGCCTCATACGTGGGGAGCTCTATAGGAGTCATGTGCAACTGGATGTCCGCTCGAAGACCGTCTACAAAGCGTCTGATCTTCTCTGATGTTGCAGTGATAAGTCTCCCAGCAAATCGTGATAAACGGATGAATTGTGCCTCATACTCCATAACTGTCATGTCTTCCTGAAGTAGTTGCTCAAACTCCCGAAGCTTCTGAGATCTGACGGGTGCTGGGATGAACTTCCGGAGAAATTGCTCCTTGAATGTCTCCCAAGCTACTGCATCGTCCATGTCTGTATAAGGAACTCTCACTGTCATCCACCATAACTCAGCTACATCCCGGAACATGTAGGTCACTAGCTGTACTCGCTGTCTGCCGGTACACGGAAGCATCCTGAAGATCCGCTCCATCTCAATAATCCATGAATCTGCCTCCATCGGGTCTCCACATCCACTAAACTCTGAAGGCTTCGTCTTACGGAACCTCTCGAATAGCTTGTACTGATCTGGCTCATGCGGTGCAACAACCGGTGGGAACTGCGAAGTCTGCGGCTGTTGGGTCATACGGTTAAGAATCTCCGACATCTGAGTGTTGATCCTGGTCTGAGATTGCACAAACTGCTCAAATCTGTCCTCTATGGTGCCCTGACTACCCCTATCTGAACCGTGCTGCTGTGACATGATCTGCAATTAAACATTTTTAGAACAAACAAAACACAAATGACAAAGACAAACAACAAACCATCATCGCGTTACCAGTCTAAGTCTACCCAATCCTCACATCGAATCCTAAGAGTTGCTAAGTATTTTAGTTGTCCGAGAACCGTAAAAGCTCTGATACCAAAATGTAACGCCCCAAAATCCGGGCGCCTCGAATCTCGGGGCGCTACGAGAAAGTACCCAAGAGATGCGGAAAATCCAATAATATAATCAAGTGTGAATCTCATATGAGCAGGTAAATGGACAAGGCCCTAAAATTTTATTTCATTTTAAAGAATTACAAGGTACTTTCCATAATTAAACTAACTATTCAATCCTAGGCCAACACGGCCAGCTACAAGAAAAGGAAATAATATAAACCTATATGATAGACGCCTCACGATGCACCAACTGCATCAATCTCTGAACCCTGCGGCAACAGATCAGCCGCCAAGCAAACAACCAATCAAAGAAAGCGGAAGAGAAGATACCTGGAGACACCAAGGATTGGGTCAGGCTCGAAGAGCCAGGCAAATAGGCATGTTTAGATGGCAATACATTATATCATTAGATAGGAACGAAGACCATACCTGATCCCAGCTGTACCTGCATGATTAGTATCTCGATAATAATATAGAATATCAGAGTGCAACATAAAGCAATGTAAGTGTAGTGCATGAACGATAATCAAGATATTGATGTAACAGATGTTTGATACAACATAACAAGTAGATGAGAGAAGCCATCGAAACATCAAATAAACCACACAAGCACATCAGAGTCATCAGTAACAGAAGTAAATAGAGGAAGTAGCATTACCATAGTCATAACCATCACATCCAGATCCAACCGTATCAACGGCGGCAGTTAAAGACAATAAACAATGATATCCATAATATATGATATTCATACATCCGATTCATATACATAGAAGCACACAAAGGTACATCCACAGTTGAAGTACAAAGGACGTGGGGGTCAGAGCCAGCCCATCGTCATCGTCCCAACAACTGTCGATTGACACCAACCATGGGGGTCATAGCCACCCACAGTTGTTGTCACGTCGAGTAAGAGCGTACAAGGATCCATCAATGTCCATAGCTACAGCCAAGTCACAGCCATTGGTCTTACGTGCTATCTCAACCAACAATATCCATAGCCACGGCCAAGTCCCAGTCATTGGACTTACGTGCTAGATCAATATCACCGTCCATCCATACACCCGGTCCGAGCGCCGGCGATCTCAGTACCCCACCCACACCTGGTACCTACTGTGTCAATCACATCACAATATCAAAGTCCATGCCGGCATCATAACCCTCGGCAGACTAATCAATATCAATGTCCATGCCGGCATCATAACCCTCGGCAGACCAATCGTACAACCACAAATCTACAGATCACTAGGTGGGGGTACTCCGAACTAGATAGCCTTATTATCCTTAATATGAGATGATAATAGTCAAGGGTACGAGACACGGAGTTCGGGTATAGCTAGTCCATCCTTGTGGTCCTCAACAGTTAATAATGCATACCCTTGTAAACCCCGCTTCTCTATACGCTTAATTAGTATTATCTCAATATACAGTCCGTCTATCAGTATCTATCGTTAAGTTCCCAATATTATCGGTCAGGACTTCAAGTGCCATGTCCTGACATCTCATCCAATACGGACCGTGATCATGGATCAGAGCCTAAGTGCAATGCCCTGATTTATAGTACCTCTCAAGGCCTACATCCAAGGTTCGGATCTACCAGCCAGCCTTTGTGTCCGTTTCATCAACATAGATACCACATATTCCAAATCCATGATTGATGCCCCTCCATTCAGGTCCAAGGTCCCACTTCACCTAAGAAAGTGATCACGGAGTCCCAGATGCTTATTAAGTATCCTTGGTGCTCCTGTATGTATTTAGCATCATAAGACATCCATAACCCTTGCATCAGGTTCCGTTTTACAACCCAAGACCCTACTTAGATGGCTACTCGGGTCAAGGTTAAGCCCGGCCCTTGACTCGTGTATAGCGTATCCCAAATAGTCCAAATGGAAGGTCAATGGGGCCCACACATGATCAAATCATAAAAGGGTCCAAATCTGAGAAAATGATCATCTACAGTGTACCAAGTCGACATCATGGGTCCACGGTCGACCTAGTACTCTATAGAAAGGGATAGTTAACTTGGAAGCAGAAATCACAGTTTGCAGTGTCCCCGGTCAACCTGGGTGGTTCCCCGGTCGACCGAGTACACTGCGGACATTATAATAAACATCTGGCAGGTGGGGGATTTCTCAGTGTGTTCGGTCGACCGAGCCTCTTGGTCGGTCGACCGAGTACACTGGGTTCTGTACTCTGTGGGTGATTTCAGCTCCCAGCTGAGGGTCAATCCACTGTGTGCTCAGTTGACCTCATCGGTGTCCGGGTCGACCGGGCACACACGAAATCCATATTTTAAGATTCTGCCATCTTCCATTTCTCATCAAAATCCTATTAAATGGATCCCAGATCTTCACTAATCACTTCCATACATCAGACACACTTCCCACATCATGACCTCATCACCAATGGGCCATTGATCTTCCAAATGGGGGATTCCCATCCATCAATGGCTAAATACACATAAAAAGAGCTTAGACTAACAATTCTACTTATCATATCATCCAATCAACCATCCAAATACATAAATCATACCCAACATTCATAAAGGACAGTAATTACCAATCTAAGCATGTTAATCAATTTAATTAAAGAATCTAAGCATGTCTACTTGCCTTTCGTTGGAGATGTCCAAATCCCGAAGCACTAGCTCAAAGCCCAACAAATCAAACCTAAGGAATAATTAGCAAAGTAAAACTAAATTAAAACATAAATTAAAAGAAAGGGAAGCTCTAAGCTATCTTAACACAACTCCACACCCAAAGCACATAAACCAAACCTAGGGAAAGGGGAGCTTACCAAACAGAGAAGGGAATGGAGTGGTGGCTTGCAAATTGGAGATGGGGAGCTCGCGGGGTCCACACAAAGATGATGGTGATCGGAGGTTGTGGGACCCACTTGATTGGTGGCCCACTAAATTGGTGGCGATGATGGACTTTGGTGGTCCATTGGATACAAGAAGGAGAAGACAGAATAGAAGAAAGAAAGAATGGAGCAAGAAAGAGAGAGATCAGAGAGAGAAAGAGTGAGAAAGAGTGAGATGAGTGGAATGGGAGTTGACTCACGTCAGTGAGTGGAGTGGAGTGGAGTGAGAGAGAGAGAAGAAACAGAAAACAGAGAAAGGAAATGGGGGTGGGGTGTCTCACGTTGACAGCAAGGGGAGGTGAGTGAGAGAGAGAGAAATAAGGAAATAAGAGAGAGAAGGAAATGGTGAGATGGGGAGGGGTACCACACGTTGGCAGGGAGGTGAGTGAGAGAGAGAGAAAATGAATGAAAGAAAGAGAAACAAGAAAGAAAACAGAGAAAGGGAAGGGAGTAATAGAGAAAGAAAGAAGAAAGGAAAAATGGGGAAAAGAGAGAGATGGAGGGGCTGGGTTCACCGGAGATGGTGGAGCTCGGTGGTGATGGGGAGGTGGCTCCGGGACAGTGGGCGGTGAGGTGGGGTGAGGGAGAGAGCTTAGATGAGAGATGAGATGAGAGAAAGAGAGAGCCGAAATGAGAGAGGAGAAGAAGATGGCGGCCGGCAGTGGTGATGATCAGAGGCGGAGTGGTCCGGCGAAGTGGCAGCAAGGGTTGGGAGAAGAAGAGATGGATGAGGGAGATGAGGGAATGGAGAAAGGAGAAGAGAGAGGAGAAGAGAGGTGGCCGGCGTCGTGGCGGCGTGGTCCGGCGGCGTGAGGCAGCAAGCCGAGAGGGAGGGAGAGAGAACGAGAGAGATGAGAGGAATGAGAGAAATGGAGATGGAGGGGCTGCTGTGTTGTGTTGGTGTGGAGTGAATGAGAAGAGAGGGGAAGGGGTTTAACCTAACAAAGGAAATGGAGAAAGGGGAAATGAGATGGGTGGGGTGTTGCACGTGGGTTAAGTGGTGGGGTATGATGAGAGTGAGATTAGTGAGGTGGGGCTCACATGGGATTAAGGTTGGGTAGGGTTTGACTAAAGTGCCCTCTTAATTAATGGGTAATGGGTCAGGCCACGGGTAGTTGGGTCATCCTAAGGTTAAATTCATAATTCTCCAAGGGAAGCCCATCTGTAATTAGGATAACCTATGGTTGACTTGGTCAAATTGGGTCCCACCAGGTATGTCTAGGGACGGGTCCTCACAGAATCACTGTAGGTCCAAGAAACTATAAGTTCTTCCTCCTTTTATTACCCTAGAATTCTGTGCCTCAAGTCATACAAAGCTACACGCGGTGATCCTGACAGTTGTATGAAGTTATGATTGTAGACATGCTTTACTTGTATGAAGTTATGATTGTAGACATGCTTTCTCTGAAATAATCTCAGTTCTGGAAAAATTCTGGAATTTCATATACCTGCTCTTATTCTACCATTCGGATTCTGGTTCCCCCTTCTATCTATCTTGTCTTCGAGGAATCGGTGAAATTGAGGTGTTACCAAGTGTTAGTCTTGGAATTCCACCACATGCTTTTACTAATTCTTCGGAATATTGTCTTATTCTTCTGTCTACCTTTGGCTTCAGAAAATTGGTGACGCTGAGTACTACTAGATGTCTCTTACTTCATGTAATGTTATCCAATTCCCAAAACAATTATGTCATATCTCTGTCTGCTCGTGGAAATCACAAGGTTCACAACTCTGTAGGTTTCCAGCTCTGACCAAACCTGCTAACACTCTAACTATCATGCTACTCCACATGTCCAAACTTCATAAGGTGTACTTCTATCAAACTCTGTCTCTGTCTTCCGGTCTTCTACTCGGGCATACATAGCTAACCGTGCGAGTTCAATTCGTGTCCACAATCCTAGAATAAAGTCTTTCTTCAACTACCCAAAAGTTCTTGTTACTCTGATCCTTTCTACCCAATTGCCATTGGTCCTCTGTACAATGATCGATTCCTAACCAAACGTGTTTGTCCACTACACATCACACTTCAAACGGTTACAAATCTGCATTTAAATCTCGAAACTGTTTCTATCAAACCTTGGTTACTCAATCTTCTGCCTCTGTTTTAAGTTCACCATCCTCAAGTCATGCACATGTGTCATTCTTTTCTAGAACTTTCAACTGACCTTGTCCATAGGTCATGATTCTCAATCTAGTATCTGTACTCTGCCCCAAACTGATGATTTACAAGTCAGTAGAAACCACAAAATATACTCCATCACATGACCAGGTAACAATTAATTCTGCATACAACTCTCTACATTGCTGCCGAAAACTAACTTCCTATGCTTTCAACCACCCACTGACACACCTTACTGAGTCGGTTTCATCACCATAGCCGCAATTTCTGGACCTCCTCGAGCAATTCTCCGCCACAAGTTCATCAATATTCGAGAAATTTCTAACCACTTCACGTCATCTTGGAGCTGTACCACTGAAAATCACTTCAAACTTCATAAAGTCCACCACTTATCCGGCTTCTGGAGTCTTCTGACTTAGCAAAACAGTCCAAGTTTATCCAAAAAATTGCACTTACTTGTTTAACACACCATCTGCGACAACGAAGAGCTGAAAATTCTGCCAAAATCCTTCGAGAACCACATGCTAAGTCCACAAAACATCACAAAACACTGACTCTCCGACACGAAAACAAGCAAAAGATACAAAATATGGGTACGGAGACATTAAATTCTCCCCCACTAGAAAAGAATTTGGTCCTCCAAATCCCTTAACAACAAGGACAAGAAGACGAGACAAAAAGGGTCTCCCCCACTAGAAGAAAAACAAACAAACCTGAACTCACAAAAACAATGGCTAGCCAAAAAAAAATCCACACGGTCTAAGGAGTCCTCACCACACGTCTTAAGGTTGCTAGAGTATTTTATTTCCTAGTAACAATCCCGCTCTGGTACCTGTCTGTCACGCCCCGAACCGGGATCCTGCAGTGATCCAATCTCGGGGAGCGTGATTTGGGGTTAATTAAAATTTTATATTTCTCCCCAGGATCCGTGTGTGTGAGGAAAGAAAATTTCCCAAATACATCAAAATATTTCGCGGAAGCTTACAAGGCATTGCAACCCGAAGTCTATGGCCATTGGATTCCGCGTCACACTCAACCTTGTTGGAAATAGGGTGGGCCTCTAGGATAGGTTTCAAAAACTTTTGACCCACTTGACGCAGGGATCAACTATCCACAAGGCTATAAAACCCAATCCAAGATCCATGTCCTCAATCTCAGTCATCATGATCAGTAAATACAATCTATCTAGAAGATAGAAACAGCAACTAACAAGCATCCATAATAATCTACAACATATGCAAGGAAGTGGATTATACCTTTGGAGCTCGGTTGTGCTCTAATGGAGGAGTTGCGTCTTTCTTTGATGATGAAACGCTTTCACTAATCAAATAGGGATCTCCAAGACCTCTTGATCTTCCACGCTATGACCCGTATCAGATTCTCCTTTTCTCAAGAAGATGGTGGGATCTCCAAGAGAAAACTACTAGGAACTCTAGGGAGGAACTAGAAAGAGAACTAGAAGAGGGGAAGGAGGAAGAGCATGTGCAACTATTGCACAAAAGGGCCTTGGGCGTGAATCCCTAGGTGGTTGTATGCATGGGACGTCCAAGGCCCTCTTCTCCTCTTATTTATAGCTTTTGCAAGCCCAACTTACTAATTTCCATTAGAAGTCTTACTTCCAAAAATTAGTAACTATCTCTTCTTAATTAAAATAGAAGTCTTACTTCCATTAATTAATTAGTAACATACCATATCATAATTAGAAGTCTCACTTCAAATATGATTAGTAACTTTCCAATTCCTTTGTAATTAAAATAGAAGTCTCACTTCTACTAAAATTAGTAAGTCTACTATTACCACTATTAGAAGTCTCACTTCAAATAGAAATAGTAACTTTCCTTTTAGAGTTCAACTAGAATTAGATACTTTCTAATAATTGGGCTAGCGTGGGGACCACTAGGGATTCCTTAGAAAGCTGGCTCCAACTGGGACTCGCGACCCCACATCTCATGTGTAATCCGGGCCCACAGTTAATTGCAAATAACTCCACTATATAAATGCAATTGAACTCCAGTCTTAGGAATATTACATAGAAGACCCTAAACTTCCACATTACCACAAGTAGACCCCTCTATCAATATCCATGGATCAATTGGACCTGTCTTCCAAACTTGATCCATATCTTATTATCCTTGAGCCCCAATTAATTATAATAATCAATAGGTACCTTTCCAATTAACTCTTAATCGGAATGGGTGCGCACTTACCAATGATAAATCCATTAATTGGCACAAGGGGATATTAGAGATAGATTCCATCTTGACCATTGAATGTTCCCACAGCTCTACTACCATGTACCCAAATCACCGAGGTGTTGACCTACAGTTGGCCTCACTCATTGGTGACTCAAAGCAAATGAATAGATAGAAACTTGAGTTCATTAATGTCTCAGGATTGAGAGCCTATTGCTAGGGAATTATGAGAGCAGACCTTAAAATAAAGACAGTGTTTATAAGGTGCGTCTCATGGTCCTTCAATACATCCAATGTACCAACACTATGATCCAGAATCTTCCATTCTGATGATCGAGACAAATCACACTATCTCATAGTGATCAAAGTACTGCAACCTTATCAGTATGAGATGTCCAGTCTCATCACTGGTTGTGATAATATTTAAGTATAAGATTTGCCACACATGTCTCCCGTATGTGGATCTCATCCATACACATGTGTTACATCTAATATACTTGTGGACCCCGGTTAATCTCATGAACCATCATGTCATTCGTATTGGTTATGTGCAAGTATATAATAAATCACCATTCATCTCATGAAAAGTAAACATGAATATATGAATAAATAAAGAATTTAATCAATTTATTATATCATCTACTGGATTGAGTCCATAAAACTAACAAACCTACCAGCGTAAAACTGTCATAACAATATCCAGACTTAGACTGGAGCAAATCATAATATCAAAATATATAGAGCTGACAGTAACAGGCTTATCATTATTACCCAAGCATATTCAAGTTATAATTTAACAAGTGCATTAAATACATTCCAAAGATAAAGGCTAACAAAAGCCTTAAAAGAATAACAAACTAAAAACAAATACTACCCAAGCATGTAACGAAACTCTGGAGTCAAGCATAACAACGCTGACACAACAAGCCTGCAACACTCATGGCTCAGAAGCCAACCGCACACGAACTAGCTCAAGACGAGAACCTGCTACCTAGAGCACCAAAGTGTAGAATATCAGACACGACGGTCTGGCAGGTGATCAATTTAGGCAAGAACATAAGTAAAAATCAAACCTTTAAAAGAAACAATATTTAAAACATTTTACTGAACTTGAAATAGATTTATAGAGTTTAAAACAATGCATGAACAAGATGCTTATCAAGAAAATAAGATGCCACGAATGATATACGAAATCAAACTAACATGAATACATATAATATCATGAATAGTAATCCACAAATAGCCCATCCTTTCTCCATCATTCATGATGATTAGAGCAAGCACGCACGACAAGCACGACACGCAAGAACACGAACCCATGCTACACGAGGTAGACGGGGAAACCGGCCGCGGAACCGGAACACGCACGATGTGTATAAAATACACGACTAGTCTGCAGACAGTCCACAAGTTTAAGGACCCCCGGACAGTGGATCAGACTAAAGGGGCGGTCCAAGCTCAGTGGTATTTACTTAAATTCATGAATGCACGAGACAAAAATATATTTACGAGATAAATCACACAAAAAGGAGAAACTACTTGTCAAGCTAGTAGAGACTCGCCGTTTGAAGCCCGCGGTTGACACGCTTCGCCCCATGATTAAGGGTGCCGCCCGGACCGAGTTTTTCTATATTTCCCTCATCGACCACACAATGTAGACGATGCAAGCAAGACAAGACACGATAGTATGAGCTAGTAACATGTCAAAGAAACACGAAAGTAGTCCTCTTGTTTATTCTTAAAACAAATCCTCGGATAAACTTGTACTTGAAATTTCAAAGCGAATACACGATGACATATATTCAAAACATGTCAAAATAAGGGAAAATCACTTATCAAACAAGACACGGCAAGACTAGCAAAATAACATAAAATATATGTTTAACAAACTTAGGAAGTGATCCCCTTCTTCATTTTAAAAACAATCTTCAAATAAACTTATACTTGAAATTTCAAGGCGAGAACACGTCTATGTTTCTTGAAACAATTTCCCAAACGAACTTGTACTTGAAATACAAAACAATACACGAACATATTTTGGATACCAAAAATAATGTAAGAAAAGCAAGGTCTATCAAGCATGTGCAAAAGACTCCCATTGATTCCTATGTATTTGAAATCCAATGTCAGAAGAATAGAAATGAAATTGGTGCCTCTGAAGTTAGGACATTTTTAAATTTCAAATATACAACATTCAATTAAAGATCTCTCAACATTATCTAAACTTTTTAATCTTCAAGAAATGTGCAAAAATCATGTAAATTAGTCCAAGAATTAAATCAGGCCATAAATCAGTGTAAATACATAAGGCAGGCCCAAAGTTCCACAAAAAGGGCATTAAATAGCCCAAATGAATTGGGTTGCAGGGACTGGGCCCGCTCGAGCGGGCTTGGGTCCGCTCGAGCGGACCTTCCCAGAGGGTGGTCTCGCTAGAGCGAGCCCAGCTCTCTGGCTGGCCCGTTGGAAGTGCATTTGTGCACTGTTTTGGTGGCTTCTTTTGCACTTCTTTGAATCTCTTCTTCCTTCATTCATCAATCATCATTCTAAATCATTAAAAACTGAATTGATTCATGTCCAACCATTATTCATTCATCACTAAACTAAAACATTACTTTTCATTTACAAAAATCAACATGGAAAATCATAAATAACCATAAGAAATATACAAAATCTGATTTGAGCCCTTTTCAATGAGAAGTCACTAATAAAAGAAAAGAACTTCTCATATCAATCTAATTAAAACCAGGTCCAAGATGAGCATAAATTTGAAGAACATGAACATGGCATAAACTAAGAGTTTGAACAATAAAATCATACATTTCAAAAATGAAAACATTCCATAAACCACATACACATAAAACCTATAGAGATTACTTGCCTTGGCCAAAAGCTACTCAAAACTCTCACAATTCCAACCCAAGAGAAGAGCCACGAAATCTACACAAAAAGCCCCAAAAAGAGCACACAAAATCACTATTTTGGTCACCAAAAACCCCCCATTTTGAAAATGGGTTCGAAAGTTAGGGAAAGGGGCTCTTTGAGAGCTAAAGGAACTCCATGAAAGAGATGGGTTCAAGCTCTTACCTATGGCTGTCCAAACAAGAAGCAAGGAGAAAGATGGAGTAGAAAATCAGCTGGAATCTCCAAGAAAATGGTAGCAATCGAAAGCTTGAGATGAGAAGAAGAGAATGGCGGTCTTAGATTTGAAAACGGAGCTCTCTAGCTAGATCAAACAAGAGGAAGAAGATGAGGGAAAATGGGTATTCTCCTGCCAACTCTAGGTCAAGAAGGTGCAGGAAAATGAAAAATGGAAGAGAGAGAGGAAGGAGATGTCTTAAGTAGCTTGAAAATGGGCCCCAATCAGCTTAAGCTTAAAATGGCTAAAACATGGTCTTGCGGGCCCCGGACGAGATCGACGAAGAAGACAAAATCGATCGTTGAAATATCTACTTTCCAAAAAGTATATTTTCCCCAATTTCTGAAATTTTTGAAATTCAGGTACAGATTTAGTGAAAAATGTCATTTTTGCACTTTTTCTCGAAAAATGCGATTTCTGAGTTTCAAACCCAAACGGATAGAACATGAAAGTTGTTGAGATCGATAAAATGAGTCAAAAGGAATAAAAATTAGAGTTTTTAGAAATCAAGAATAATTTATCACAAAAATACATTTCACAAAGGCCGAGTCAAACCAAAGTCAACGGTCCTTAAAATCTCCAAAGTTACGAAAAATCTATCAAATTCAAAAGACAAGTCAAACCCACTGCTAATCTTACTCAAAAAGCAAAACCACAATTAAAATAACACTAAACCCAAAAATTGGGGGTCAGGGTCTTACATCCTCCCCCCCCCCCCCCTATAACCCATTTGGTCCTCCAAATGGTCTAAACCAAATGAAAAATCAAAACTCAAAAGACAAAAGAAAACACTGACACCCTGCTCTGAACCTCGGCAACTGTGATACTCTCTGATCAAGCCTGACGTTGAGATGCGCCTGCAAACAACATATCTGATTCGGGTGAAGGCTTCACACTATCAAATACATCTACTAAAAAATAAGCTCCTCTGACAACTCTGATGTTCAAAATTTTCTCTAGTCAATCCTTTGTGATCATCTGGTATCCTTGCACTGAATCAATTCTTCTCACTTACCTTGTCAATCACTGTAGGTCCAAGAAACTATAAGTTCTTCCTCCTTTTATTACCCTGGAATTCTATGCCTCAAGTCATACAAAGCCATACGCGGTGATCCTGACACTTGTATGAAGTTATGATTGTAGACATGCTTTACTTGTATGAAGTTATGATTGTAGACATGCTTTCTCTAAAATAATCTCTGTTCTGGAAAAATTCTGGAATTTCATATACCTGTTCTTATTCTACCATTCGGATTCTGGTTCCCACTTTTATCTATCTTGTCTTCGAGGAATCGGTGAAATTGAGGTGTTACCAAGTGTTAGTCTTGGAATTCCACCACATGCTTTTACTAATTCTTCGGAATATTGTCTTATTCTTCTGTCTACCCTTGGCTTCAGAAAATTGGTGACGCTGAGTACTACTAGATGTCTCTTACTTCATGCAATGTTATCCAATTCCCAAAACAATTATGTCATATCTCTGTCTGCTCGTGGAAATCACAAGGTTCACAACTCTGTAGGTTTCCAGCTCTGACCAAACCTGCTAACACTCTAACTATCATGCTACTCCACATGTCCAAACTTCGTAAGGTGTACTTCTATCAAACTCTGTCTCTATCTTCCGGTCTTCTACACAGGCATACATAGCTAACCGTGCGAGTTCAATTCGTGTCCACAATCCTAGAATAAAGTCTTTCTTCAACTACCCAAAAGTTCTTGTTACTCTGATCCTTTCTACCCAATTGCCATTGGTCCTCGGTATAATGATTGATTCCTAGCCAAACATGTTTGTCCACTACACATCACACTTCAAACGGTTACAAATCTACATTAAAATCTCGAAACTGTTTCTATCAAACCTTGGTTACTCAGTCTTCTGCCTCTGTTTTAAGTTCACCATCCTCAAGTCTTGCACATGTGTCTTTCTTTTCTAGAACTTTCAACTGACCTTGTCCATAGGTTGTGATTCTCAATCTCGTATCTGTACTCTGCCCCAAACTGATGTTTTACAAGTCAATAGAAACCACAAAATATACTCCATCACATGACCAGGTAAGAATTAATTATGCATACAACTCTCTACATTGCTACCGAAAACTAACTTCCTATGCTTTTAACCACCCATTGACACACCCTCCTGAGTCGGTTTCATCACCATAGCCGCAATTTCTGGACCTCCTCGAGCAATTCTCCGCCATAAGTTCATCAATATTCGAGAAATTTCTAACCTTTTCACGTCTTCTTGGAGCTGTACCACTGAAAATCACTTCAAACTTCGTAAAGTCCACCACTTATCCGGCTTCTGGAGTCATCTGACTTAGGAAAACAGTCCAAGTTTATCCAAAAATGTGCACTTACTTGTTTAACACACCATCTGCGACAACGAAGAGCTGAAAATTCTGCCAAAATCCTTCGAGAACCACATGCTAAGTCCACAAAACATCACAAAACACTGACTCTCCGACACGAAAACAAGCAAAATATACAAAATATGGGTATGGAGACATTAAATTCTCCCCCACTAGAAAAGAATTTGGTCCTCCAAATTCCCTAACAACAAGGATAAGAAGACGAGACAAAAAGGGTCTCCCCCACTAGAAGAAAAACAAACAAACCTGAACTCACAAAAACAATGGCTAGCCAAGAAAAAATCCACACGGTCTAAGGAGTCCTCACCACACGTCTTAAGGTTGCTAGAGTATTTTATTTCCTAGTAACCTGCCCGCTCAGATACCAGTCTGTCACGCCCCGAAACCGGGATCCTGCAGTGATCCGATCTCGGGGAGCGTGATTTGGGGTTAATTAAAATTTTATATTTCTCCCCAGGATCCGCGTGTGTGAGGAAAGAAAATTTCTCAAATACATCAAAATATTTCGCGAAAGCTTACAAGGCATTGCAACCCAGAGTCCATGGCCATTGGATTCCGCATCGCACTCAACCTACCAGCGTAAAACTGTCATAACACTATTCAGACTAAGACTGGAGCAAATCATAATATCAGAATATACAGAGCTGACAGTAATAGGCTTATCATTACCCAAGCATATTCAAGTTATAATTTAACAAGTGCATTAATTACATTCCCAATATAAAGGCTAACAAGAGCCTTAAAAGAATAACAAGCTAAAAACAAATACCACCCAAGTATGTAACGAAACTCTGGAGTCAAGCATAACAATGCTAACATAACAAGCCTGCAAAACTCATGGCTCAAAAGCCAACCGCACACGAACTAGCTCAAGACGAGGACCTGCTACCTAGAGCACCAAACTGTAGAATATCAGACACGACGGTCTGGCAGGTGATCAATTTAGGCAAGAACATAAGTAAAAAATCAAAGCTTTAAAAGAAACAATATTTAAAACATTTTACTGAACTTGAAATAGATTTACAGAGTTTAAAACAATGCATGAACAAGATTCTTATCAAGAAAACAAGATGCCACGAATGATATACGAAATCAAACTAACATGAATACATATAATATCATGAATTGTAATCCACAAAGAGCCCATCCTTTCTCCATCATTCATGATGATTAGAGCAAGCACGCACGACAAGCACGACACGCAAGAACACGAACCCATGCTACACGAGGTAGACGGGGAAACCGGCCGCGGAACCGGAACACGCACGATGTGTATAAAATACACGACTAGTCTGCAGACAGTCCGCAAGTTTAAGGACCCCCGGACAGTGGATCAGACTGAAGGGGCGGTCCAAGCTCAGTGGTATTTACTTAAATTCATGAATGCACGAGACAAAAATATATTTACGAGATAAATCACACAAAAAGGAGAAACTACTTGTCAAGCTAGTAGAGACTCGCCGTTTGAAGCCCGCGGTTGACATGCTTCGCCCCATGATTAAGGGTGCCGCCCGGACCGAGTTTTTCTATATTTCCCTCATCGACCACACAATGTAGACGATGCAAGCAAGACAAGACACGATAGTATGAGCTAGTAACATGTCAAAGAAACACGAAAGTAGTCCCCTTGTTTATTCTTAAAACAAATCCTCGGATAAACTTGTACTTGAAATTTCAAAGCGAATACACGATGACATATATTCAAAACATGTCAAAATAAGGGAAAATCACTTATCAAACAAGACACGGCAAGACTAGCAAAATAACATAAAATATATGTTTAACAAACTTAGGAAGTGATCCCCTTCTTCATTTTAAAAACAATCTTCAAATAAACTTATACTTGAAATTTCAAGGCGAGAACACGTCTATGTTTCTTGAAACAATTTCCCAAACGAACTTGTACTTGAAATACAAAACAATACACGAATATATTTTGGATGCCAAAAATAAAGTTTGAAAAGCAAGGTCTATCAAGCATGTGCAAAAGACTCCCATTGATTCCTGTGTATTTGAAATCCAATGTCGGAAGAATAGAAATGAAATTGGTGCCTCCGAAGTTAGGACATTTTTAAATTTCAAATATACAACATTCAATTTGAGATCTCTAAACATTATCTAAACTTTTTAATCTTCAAGAAATGTAAAAAAATCATGTAAATTAGTCCAAGAATCAAATCAGGCCATAAATCAGTGTAAATACATAAAACAGGCCCAAAATTCCACAAAAAAGGCATTAAATAGCCCAAATGAATTGGGTTGCAGGGACTGGGCCCGCTCGAGCGGGCTTGGGTCCGCTCAAGCAGACCTTCCCAGAGGGTGGTCTCGCTAGAGCGAGCCCAGCTCTCTGGCTGGCCCGTTGGAAGTGCATTTGTGCACTGTTTTGGTGGCTTCTTTTGTACTTCTTTGAATCTCTTCTTCCTTCATTCATCAATCATCATTCTAAATCATTAAAAACCGAATTGATTCATGTCCAACCATTATTCATTCATCACTAAACTAAAACGTTACCTTTCATTTACAAAAATCAACATGGAAAATCATAAATAACCATAAGAAATATACAAAATCTGATTTGAGCTCTTTTCAATGAGAAGTCACTAATAAAAGAAAAGAACTTCTCATATCAATCTAATTAAAACCTAGTCCAAGATGAGGATAAATTTGAAGAACATGAACATGGCATAAACTAAGAGTTTGAGCAATAAAATCATACATTTCAAAAATGAAAACATTCCATAAACCACAAATACATAAAACCTATAGAGATTCCTTGCCTTGGCCAAAAGCTACTCAAAACTCTCACAATTCCAACCCATGAGAAGAGCCACGAAATCTACACAAAAAGCCCCAAAAAGAGCACACAAAATCACTATTTTGGTCACCAAAAACCCCCCATTTCGAAAATGGGTTCGAAAGTTAGGGAAAGGGGCTCTTTGAGAGCTAAAGGAACTCCATGAAAGAGATGGGTTCAAGCTCTTACCTATGGCTGTCCAAACAAGAAGCAAGGAGAAAGATGGAGTAGAAAATCAGCTGGAATCTCCAAGAAAATGGTAGCAATCGAAAGCTTGAGATGAGAGGAAGAGAATGGTGGTCTTAGATTTGAAAACGGAGCTCTCTAGCTAGATCAAACAAGAGGAAGAAGATGTGGGAAAATGGGTATTCTCCTCCCAGCTCTAGGTCAAGAAGGTGCAGGAAAATGAAAAATGGAAGAGAGAGAGGAAGGAGATGACTTAAGTAGCTTGAAAATGGGCCCCAATCAGCTTAAACTTAAAATGGCTAAAACATGGTCTTGCGGGCCCCAGACAAGGTCGACGAAGAAGACAAAATCGATCGTTGAATTATCTATTTTCCAAACAGTATATTTTCCCCAATTTTTGAAATTTTCAAAATTCAGGAACAGATTTAGTGAAACATGTCATTTTTGCCCTTTTTCTCGAAAAACGTGATTTCTGAGTCTCAAACCAAAACGGATAAAACATGAAAGTTGTTGAGATTGATAAAATGAGTCAAAAGGAATAAAAATTAGAGTTTTTAGAAATCAAGAATAATTTATCACAAAAATACATTTCACAAAGGCCGGGTCAAACCAAAGTCAATGGTCCTTAAAATCTCCAAAGTCACGAAAAATCTATCAAATTCAAAAGCCAAGTCAAACCCACTACTAATCTTACTCAAAAAGCAAAACCACAATTAAAATAACACTAAATCCAAAAATTGGGGGTCAGGGTCTTAAAGATTTATTCGCTAAAAACCCTCACGAGACAAAACTCGTCCATTAAGGGAAACTTAGGGGTTTAAATGGCTTGTTACACGAGCTAAGTGCAGCCGCGATTCCTGCGAAAGTGAGTTTGGATTTTTTTTATCGTTTTCTGCATTTAGTTAGTTTTCTTTTATTTTGCTCGGGACTAGCAAAATGCAGGTTTAGGGGTGTGATGAGTTCACAAAAGATACACTTTCATAGCATTATTTGATGAGTTTTCATCGATAAAAGAACTCAAAACACTATTTTTAGCATAAAAATCATAAATTTTCTCCCCATCTTGCTTTGCTCATATCTTTCCATTATAGATGGTCATTTGTATGCATTTATATGAATTCCAATGGCCTCCATACAAAATATGTTAAAAAATACTCTCAATTATGTTAATTTCTCTTTGTAGGTGTTAATTGAAGATTAAAGTTGAGATTCAAGAGTTAAAGAGAGTAAGGATAAGTTTGGAAGACAATTGAATGAAGAAATGACAAAGTTATGCCAACAATAAGAAAAAAAATGAAAGAGGGTTGGTATTTTGACCAAATCTTTTTACTCGGGTGTCCGATTGAGGTGATCTCAGAGCTTTGGAAAGCTTGTTCTAGGATCTACAAATCATATTTCAAGACATTTTTCCCAAATCGGACGTTTCGGGGGTCAGAATTGCACATCAATCTGGGAACTGTTTTCTAACTCGGGAATGACATTCATGTGTTCATATTTCCATTCTTGTGAAGTCCCACATCGGAAAGAAATCAAAAGAGAGCAAGGCAAATGTTTCTATATAAGGAAGGGAGCTCTAGGCATCAAACACACAAGCAAGGAGAGCCTCCTCCTCTTTACTTAAGCTTTTCATGTAATTGAGAGCAATTGTAGAGAGAAAGTGAGGAAAGCCTTGTAAAAATTAAAGATTTGGAATGGAATTGAAAGCTTTATCTTCTCCAATGGGTGGCTAATCCATTTGATTGGATCTTCTAGGTGAAGCTAAGTTGATCCTATTCCTTTTGCTTATGCTCTTTATTTTAATTCCTTTGCTTATGTTCTTAATATGTTAGAGTAGATTTTTCTTCATTGCATTGTGCAACCTTCAATGCTTAGTTTCTATATTAGCATTCTTTTTACTATCTATGCTTAGGTTTGATAAATCATGCTTAGGAGTTAATATCTTTTGATGGTTTATGCTTACTTTTGATAAATAGTCATTAGGAATCTTTCTTTTATGAAGGGAAGAAAATCTTAGCTATTAGATTGTTAATTTCTATCTTAGAGCTTTAAAGTTATATTTTCCAAGTCTAAGCATTGATTTGTAATTAAATTGAGTATTCTTTTTTGGGAAAAGAGAAGAGCATTAGTGTTGGATTAGTGTCACTTAGTGGATTCTAGATGATTCAATCATCCATTAGTATTGCTTGTTTCTTGTTTTACTTAATTTAGTTTGATTCTATTCACTTCCTCACACACTTATTCACTTGTTTTGATTCTCACACTCCATTTCTCTATTCACACCATCAATTCCACATTTGATTTTACACTACTTTATCATATTTTTTTATCTCCATCCACTCATTTTCTATCTTTGACTTGTTATTTTCACACACTTATTCATTTGATCTATCTAACATTTCTCCATTGTTATTGTATTAACCTTGTTATTATTTTTTTCTGTCATTAACTTTGTTACTAACTTGTTACTTAGCTTGTTCTCACTTGAGTTTTTCTATTTTTACTAACATCTCTTAGTTATCTAGTTCTTGTTTTCTTTTAGTTTGCATTTTTTTTATTTTCCTTGTTATTGTTTCCATTGTTTTTGTTATTTTCATTTGCATTTGTTAGCTATATTTGAGTTGATACTCCTTTTCATTGATCATTGTTAGTTTCCTTGAAACAATCATTGTGGGAACGATAATTCGGACTTCCATAGTCTATATTACTTGAGACAACCTTATACTTGCGGAAAATCACCATCAGAGATTATGATTTTAGATCTTGGGTTTGGGTTTTTAGCATTATGAGTATTTGATCCCTGCTTCAAGTGGGTCAAAAGTTTTTTAATACCTATCCGCAAGGCCCACCAGCTTCTAACATGAAGACCATAACAATAGTTGTGCATTATTTTTAATGATTTTTTTTTAAATAACATATGCGAGCATGAGCCAGTACCGAACTCTTTTGGTTAAGGAGCTCCCATTAGTAGCCTCTCCATTATTGTTTCAAAGTAAATGAAGTTTACTATTTCCAAAGATGTGAGACTTTCAAGGGAGTAACTTAATTGTTACAAAGTAAATGAAGTCCTTGGCTCCTTGCATCTTTTGTGTGTGTGTGTGTGTGTTTTTTTTTTACAAGTTATTTCTTTTGTGTTTTAAAAGCCCTTCAATTTACTAAGTGACTATTATTGAATATAATTTCATTAGTGCACTTGCTAGGTATGTCATCTTCATCACATGCAGGGGACCAACCAACACGGATGGACACCTAGGTATGTACTTCAGGTAATGATGAGAGCCTAAATGTACAATTAAGCCCCCTCAATGATGACTTTGTTACACTTTGGGATTGTAGTATATGACCTTATTTGTGATATTTTTAATGTTTTCAGGTGTTTTAGGTGAAAAGAAGGAATTCATAGCTAATTGGAGAGAGATAGAGCCATCGCACAAAGAACTGGAGCATACTGCCTCATGGAGAAACAAACTCCTGTCTTTCTTGGCCGGCCTTTTTGGCCACGACAAATGCAAACATTAATTGCCGCACCGGAGTTATGGATGTTTCCTTCGATAATATGAAAATGAGGCTGAATACTTTTAGGGCCTCTCATCAACCTCCCGACAATGACGACTGCTTTGCAGTCGATGTTGTTGAGTAGCTCGTGGAAAAAGCTCTTCAGCCTAAGTATAACTTATCAGTTATAATTGCTTCTGATCTGTCTGACGATCGGATAGGTCAAATCCGGGATGTGTTAAAGGAGCACAAGAGTGCAATCAGCTAGTCAGTTACTTATTTGAAAGGTATTGATCCTAACATCTGCATACACTGCATTCATTACATAGATTATTTTAAACTTTCTCGGGAAATACAGAGGTTTTTAATTCCTAACATAAAGGAGGTAGACATGAAGGAAGTGCTGAGTCACGTCTTTTTACAGGTTTGGAGAGTACTTCGTAGGTTTTCTTTGTTTTGTTTGTCTTACTTGCCGCTAACATTTCGCAGGTACTTTGGTCCGAGTTGGGGGGCGTCATCCCCGTTTTCCTCCATTCCACCTTCTATTAAGTGGTAACCAGGTGATATCCCTCTTATTCCTTTACTTTCCATGTCCTTTATATCTTATTTTGATGCTTAACATTATGGAAAATGTTAGCTTAAGTTGGGGAGGTGGGGTATTCATTATTGGGTTGGTCTTAGTAGTTTTAGTTATTTTCCTTTAGTTTTAATTCCACCTTTCTGTTATTTTTTTTTTCAGAGGATTTCCAAAAGGATTTTTATGAAATGAAGATTGATGAGCTCAAAATAACTAACTGCAATCAAATGAATTTCTATTAAGTAGATAATGGCAAATACAGTATCGATCCACAGAGGTTTTTAGAAACAAGATCCAAAAATCCTCAATCAGTTTTCACACTTGGGATTTTAAAACCACAATTAATCAAGAAAATAATAACTAAAATGATATCAAATGAAATCTAAACACAAACTTATCAGAGAGAGAGAGATCAGGGTATTGTATTTCGCAAAAACAAATTTAACCATTCCAAAATTACTTCATAGTCTTATCCCAACAAACCTCAATCCAATATGCAAGCAATTGCCTTGGATAGAAGGATTTATCTTTGAAAACCCTTTTTCTTAAAAATCCAATTCTCTAATTAGTACCTATGACTCCCTTCACTTCAATATGTCGAAACTCTAATCACTATTTATCAAGATCAAGCACACACCATTAAAGGAGTTTAACCTAAACATGATATGTCAAGATCAAGCATAATAAGTAAAAGACTGTCACACCCCGAAACCGGGCCCTGTAGTGATCCGACCTCGGGATGCGAAATTTTGGGATTTATTTAAAATTTTTGTTGTATTTCCCAAGATCCGTGTGAATGAGGATAATAAAAATTCCATCACGATCAGAACATATTTTCGCGGAAGCTAATCATGGCGTTGCGACCCGGATTCTGTGGCCATCGGATTCTGTGTCGCACTCAACCAATATCATAAGGCCATCACATAAGCAGACTGGTACAGATCATAAATCATAGAATACTGAGCTGGCAGTAACAGGACATTTTATTTTCCACATACGTTAAAGTTACAAAACACAAGTGTCTTAATTACAAATCCCATGAAAAAGGCTAACAAAGCCATACAAAATAGACAACTAAATAAAATACTACCCTAAGTGATATTATGAACCCCGGTGCCAAACTTGACATCTATATGACATCAAAGGCAGCCTCTCGTGTTAGACCGCCGGCTCAACTGCCTCCTCCGATCAAAACCTAAAAGCAGTAGGAGAGAAAACTATCATCAAACAAACAGGGTCAAACACGACGGTCTGGCAGGCAAATAAACAGGTAATATGGAAAACATTATGAAAACATTCTAAATACATTTTTGAGTTCTAAACATAATAATGATGAAGTAAAGGAACGATTCCTAAATCATCGACAATATCAGAGAATATAATGCATTTAAGATCTGAACATAAGAACCAATGAAATAAATACCCTTTTTTATTCTTTTTCAATTTCAAATAATAGAATAATCCGAATAAAAGAAATGACCAATCCCAATAAAATATAATGAAGTGAATAAATCAATGATGTCCAAATAAATCAGTGACATTCAAACAAATCAAGAACAATTGAATAAATCAATAGAAATCGAACAGAAAACATTGGCAAACTACATAAAGCTACATTCTCCTATTATCGAGATAACAGGAGCAGACAGAACCGTAGCCACTACTCGTGGGACCAAAACGAACAAAGTCATTATCAAACAGAACCGTAGCCACTACACGTGGGACCGGAAACAGAACCGTTGGCATGGTCGGTACAAACAGAATCCAAGCTGTAGCTGGCAGACAAATTAAAGATCCCAAGCCGGGAGATCAGCCCGACAAGGTGACCTAAGCCTAGTGGTGCCTTTAGTTTTCAAAACCTGAACCAATACAATTCAAAATAATAATCCCTTTGGCTCATGGGCTCACACTACAAAGCTCTGGCCCCATCTTGCCTCGAGGTTTTATTCTCAAAATAATAGTCCCTTTGGCTCACGGGTTCGCACTGCATAGCTCTGGCCCCATCTTGCCTCGAGGTTTTATTTTTAAAATAATAGTCTTATCGATATAATTTCGAACGTAGCGAACCACTCAAATCTATTTGTCGAACCGATGCATTTTAAATCATCGCAATACATTACCAAAAATCGATAAAAGCAACTACTTGGGCGATTTACAAATGAACAATATCAATTAATTCAAAACAAGTAGTTTTATCGATATTCCCAATCGTGGCAAACCCCTCAATTCATTTAAAATCACCGAGGTTATCAAAGGTTGTGAAAATCACATAAATCCTTTCAAATTAATTTGCCGAAGAACACATATACATTTTGAACTTGAAATGGAGTAGAATAATGTAGAATGACTTAATGACTCACCAAGGGGCTATCTCAATACACACTTAACTTTTAAACATTGATTAATAAAAGAACATGTTTGATGCCAATGAAAATCCACAACATCTAAAATGATAGAGTGTGCATTGAGATTTGGAAGTTTCCCGGGTAAATTCCACATATATTCATTCTCTCATTGTTCTCATTCCATTTCACAATTTTTCAAGTATCACAATTTATCCAAATCTTTCATGGGGCTTTTAGGCATTAAAAGGAGATTAACGGGCCACAAAACAAGGAGGAGAAATGGGCTGAAATGGGCCTGAAACAGGCCTGAAAAAGAACCCGAAAACAGCCCGCAAAATAGCCCAGAAGTGTTGGAAATAGGGTGGGCCTCTAGGATAGGTTTCAAAAAACTTTTGACCCACTTGATGCAGGGATCAACTATCCAGAAGGCTATAAAACCCAGTCCAAGATCTATGTCCTCAATCTCAGCCATCATGATCAGTAAATACAATCTATCTAGAAGATAGAACCAGCAACATATAAGCTACAAATAAATCTACAACATGCAAGGAAGTAGATTATACCTTTGGAGCTCGGTTGTGCTCTAATGGAGAAGTTGCGTCTTTCTTTGATGATGAAACGCTTTCACTAATCAAATAGGGATCTCCAAGACCTCTTAATCTTCCACGCTATGACCCGTATCAGATTCTCCTTTTTCTCAAGAAGATGGTGGGATCTCCAAGAGAAAACTAATAGGAACTCTAGGGAGGAACTAGAAAGTGAACTAGAAGAGGGAGAGGAGAAAGAACTCATGCAACACTTGCATTAAGGAGGCTTGGGCGTGAATCCCTAGGTGGTTGTATGCATATGACGTCCAAGCCTTGCCCTCCTCTATTTATAGCTTAAAAGCAATTAAGCCACCTCTTTCTAATTGAAATAGAAGTCTCACTTCTCTAACAATTAGTAACTCTCTTATATTACTAGTTAAGATAGAAGTCTTACTTCCACAATAATTAGTAACTTACTATATCATAATTAGAAGTCTCACTTCAAATATGATTAGTAACTTTCTAATTTCTTTCTAATTAAAATAGAAGTCTCACTTCTACTAAAATTAGTAAGTCTATCATTACCACTATTAGAAGTCTCACTTCAAATAGAAATAGTAATTTTCCTTTTAGAGTTCAACTAAAATTAGATACTTTCTAATAATTGGGCTATCGTGGGGACCACTAGGGATTCCTTAGAAAGCTGGCTCCAACTGGGACTCGCGACCCCACATCTCATGTGTAATCCGGGCCCACAGTTAATTGCAAATAACTCCACTATATAAATGCAATTGAACTCCAGTCTTAGGAATATTACATAGAAGACCCTAAACTTCCACATTACCACAAGTAGACCCCTCTATCAATATCCATGGATCAATTGGACCTGTCTTCCAAACTAGATCCATATCTTATTTATCCTTGAGCCCCAATTAATTATAATGATCATAGGTACCTTTCCAATTAACTCTTAATCGGAATGGGTGCGCACTTACCAATGATAAATCCATTAATTGGCACAAGGGGATATTAGAGATAGATTCCATCTTGACCATTAAATGTTCACACAGCTCTACTACCATGTACCCAAATCACCGAGGTGTTGACCTACAGTTGGTCTCGCTCATTGGTGACTCAAAGCAAATGAATAGATAGAAACTTGAGTTCATTAATGTCTCAGGATTGAGAGCCTATTGCTAGGAAATTATGAGAGCAGACCTTAAAATAAAGACAGTGTTTATAAGGTGCTTCTCATGGTCCTTCAATACATCCAATGTACCAGCACTATGATCCAGAATCTTCCATTCTGATGATCGAGACAAATCACACTATCTCATAGTGATCAAAGTACTGCAACCTTGTCAGTATGAGATGTCCAGTCTCATCACTGGTTGTGATAATATTTAAGTATAAGATTTGCCACACATGTTTCCCGTATGTGGATCTCATCCATACACATGTGTTACATCTAATATACTTATGGACCCCGGTTCATCTCTGAACCATCATGCCATTCGTATTGGTTATGTGCAAGTATATAATAAATTACCATTCATCTCATGAAAGGAAAGCATGAATATATGAATAAATAAAGAATTTAATCAATTTATTATATCATCTACTGGATTGAGTCCATAAAACTAACAATGGGCCCGGAAGACCTGGGCTCGCTCGAGCGACCCAGGTACGCTCGAGCGAAGCCCAAACAGAACCTGGTCCACTCGAGCGGCCCACTGGGTCGCTCGAGCAGACTGGGCTCTGTCCCAGTCCGGGTCGAGTGCAGAAATGCACTCTTTTGTGCATTGTTTGATTATTTTTTCCCCCTTTCTCTTCCATATGAGTTTTCTTTACAATTTAGGTCTCTTAAAGCCCCATTAAACTCCACTAAATCATCACACTAATCCATTCAATTTCTCAAAACAAATCAAATCTAAACAAAACCCTTCCATTCATCAAATAATGAGAACTTTTAACATAAACACAATTAATCCAAAATCTTGACAATGTTGAGAAATAATGACTCAAAATAGATAGATAAGACCATTTCATAACACATCAAGGTAAACAATCCATTAATCAAAGAGAAGAAGTACCAATAAAGAAAGGATGCATAGGAAAATCCAAAACTTGCTATAAGGGAAATCAATCCATCTCATTATCTGAAAATTTACTTGCCTTGGTCAAGAGATTCACAAAATCACTCCAAACACAACTCTCTAAGGTCCAAGGTCTTCCATCTACAAAAGCCCCAAAATAAACCAAGAGAAACCCTAAAAATCAATCATTCTCAAATCTCCATGAAAACTCTTTGCATATATGAGAAAAACACTCCAAATGGTTTGAAAAACAAGGATCTCAAGTAAGAAATGCCATTGCTAACCTTTGGTAGCTCAAACAAGGAAGAAAGGCTTGGAAGAGGGATCTTCTCTAGCTCAAATCTCTTGAAAATGGCATCTTTGGAAAGCCAAGAGAGAGGAGAAGAGGATTAGGAGCTCAATCCTCCATTTAGCACTCAAGAAGAGAGGTTTCAAAGAGGAGAGAGAAAGTGCTGGGAGAGAAAGCCCTAGACAGCCCCAATGTTGCAGGAAAATGAAAATGGGAAGAATAAGAACCCATGTGGTTTTATAAAGGGTTAAGTGGGTTAGGCCCCATGGGCCCCAACATTACAAAGGGCTGAAACTAACATTTGTGGGTCCCGAATGAGATCGACGAAGAAGAAAAAATCGATTAACGAAATATTTACTTTTCAAAAAGTATATTTCCCCCAAATTCTGAAATTTTCGAAATTCAAGTACAGATTTAGTGTGAAAGGTCAATTTTGCCCTTTTTCTCGAAAAATGTATTTTCTTATCATCAAATCAAAATGGTCAAACCATGAAAGTTGTTAAACTTAATAAAATGAGTCAAAAGGAGTTAAAAATTGTAATTTTCCAAAATAAGAATAATCTTTTACAAAAATAAAATTCATATGGACCGGGTCAAGCCAAAGTTAACGGTCTTCAAAATCTCCAAGGCTATGAAAATTCTAGTCAAATTCAAAGACAAAGTCAAACCAACTCAAATCTCGCTTAAAAAGTTAAACCACGATTAAAATAATACTAAATAAAAGAAGTGGGGGTCGGGGTCTTACAAAAACATTCCAAATAACCTTTGCAAAACCAAAAGTTAAATAACATTCATGAAGGAGAACCTATTAAATCATTATGCATAATGCGGGAAAGACATAAAAAAATAATAAGGAACAATCTCACCGGTTTTGGTTTCCTCCTCCACCCTAATCCATGGATTAGCCAAGCATTGCAGAACAAATAAGAATAAAGAAGCAAATCTCCATTATTGAAAGCCTTCAAAGTTGTCTATTACACCACTTAATCTCCACCTTCACTTTTTAACAAAGATTAAAGAAAAATAACTCTCCTTAAAAAGAAAAAAAAATACAAGAAGAAAAAGAAAAAGAAATCACTCAAATTCGTCATCCCTCATTCCCTCCAATTAACAACCTGTTTTGACCCCCAAAACGTCAGAATTAGGAGATCCTCGTAAGACATATTATCCTCTCCTTTGAGTCCTCTTTCTAACTCATCTGACGAGTCTTGAATTACAAGTTATGATGACAACATATTGGCCCTTTGCTAAACCTTGCCTTCAAACCATTTTACAGAAACAAAGCTATAACTCACTCTAAGTCTAAGGCTTTGACTTTGATAAATCCCGAGTTAAAGGGTGGGAACGCCATGGTGGGGACCAAGTATTGCAATCTAACCGTTCAAAGTAAACTTTTTTCAGGAACATTGGACAACCCAAAATCTTATCTCCATCAAAGATTTCTCCCACCGCTGGATTAATTGTTAGATGGAAATTATGATAATGAGTATGCATATAAAATTTGTATTTCTTTTTATCAAAGAATCAATTTGACGGTGAAAACAACCCAGATTGAGGTGAAATTTAGGGATATCCCATAAATAGCAAGGATGTTTGTCTAAATGATTGTGATTTTAATAGATTGGGTCTATCGTGGTGTTTCACTCCTTTTACATCACAATTTATAAAAGTTAAAGCCACACACCCTGTTGACACCAAAAATGTCACTTTGTTTTTTCAAGATCCAAAAAGCTGCATGAAGTCACAACCTGCCTTAAATAGGCAATGCTACTTCCAAAAAATCAAATCTTGTCAGAATCAAACAAAAACTACAAGATCCTTCAAGACAGCCAAAAGAGGAGTACACAAGAAGTTTCGGGCCATTTCAAAATCATTTGGCCTAACTTCGCTTCCCCGGTAGCTGAAAAGGAGCTCCCGGCGGCAAAAGCATCGAAGACACCAAATCTTCGATCAGAACCTATGGATGGTCTCAAAATACATCCAAAAGGCTCCACATCAAGTTCTAAGTCAAATCAACAACGTTTGACCCTACGTCAACCCTCGAATAGCTAAATCAAGCCTCTCGGCGGTGAGAACCACCGAGGCCATCACTTATCAGAAAGAGCACATGGATGGTTTCAAAATGCTTACAAAGGGCTACACGTCAAATTTCAGGTCATTTCGACAACATTTGACCAGACTTTGACGCTCGGAAACCAAATCAGGCCTCTCGGCGGCGAAGCTCCCCGGGACCATCGTTTCCAAGACAGAGCCTATGGATCATCTTAAAATGACTCCAATAGGTTCCCTGTCAAATTTCAAGTCAATCGAACATCGGTTGACCGCACATCAAGCCGCGATATCTTCACCGCGACAAAAACAAGTCTACCGGCAATAGGACCCTAAATGGCTTCAAAACTAAAAGAAAAGCCTATGGTTGGCCTTATTTATTTCTTAGGAGACTTCACCTCAAATTTCAGGTCATTCCGACATCATTTGACCCACTTTCAGCTTCTGACAGAAAATTGGCAGCTCTGCGCGACAAAGTCTTCGGCTTTCTCGGAAAATTAGAAACTTTGCAATCCAAAATGCAAGGATTCTCATCAAGTTTTCTACAGGGAAATCAGGCCAATAAATGATAAAAAATGTCAAGAAAAAATAAAGAAGAAAAAAGAAACGAAAAACATCAAAAACAGACGCAAAACGGGACAAAAGGGGGGAAATTCCCCCTAGGGTCGCAGACCCCTGCGACCATGGAGCCCGGATTCGCCGGGTTCGCCCCGAAAAGCCCATTTTTTCATCGTTTTTCGTGGTTCGAAGCGTCCGACTCCTGGATTTTCCAAAATTCATACTTTTGAGACACCAAATCCTTTGACATCCATCAAAATCACGGGTTAATCATCAAGAGTATCAAAATCAACATTGATCGCCAACCGGTAAACCAAAAAAGTGTGATTTCTACCCGACCGATCGAGAAATCGATAGGACAGATGACACCGACCCGCTGTTGGCAACCAATACCTGAAGTTACATGGTCATCCGATGTTGATCTACATGAAGATCCATCAATGATCATCGCCAGAAGAATCCCAAAAGACGCGGCACAACCCGCGACTCTTCAACTGCTCGGCGACCACTTAATGCGATTAATTGACTAGCTTTATTGCAGTCATTAATTCATTTCTTTGGACGGCCCAATCAGAAGCAACCAAATGGGAGTTACAAGTTAAGAGATTCATGACATTTAAACCATGAAACTCCTCCCATCATGGCGATTAAATGCCCTCAATCTCCACCGGCCAATCAGAAGCCAAGAAAAAGGAGTTACAAAGTAAAAGAATTAAAACTTGTAACTCCTCCCATTATGCAGCTTAATGACAATAAAAGCCCATAAATCCAGCTAAATGGCTACCAAGAGCCTATAAATAGGAGAGCATCCTAAGCATTTGAGAGACTTCAGAAAATCCGGAAGTCCAGACAAAAAAAAGGCATCAGAAATCTAAGATAAAGAAAGAGAGAAAACTCTGCGAAGTTCTGCACCGACCACCTCTACAAGGTGACAAAAGTCCCTTAGGGGGTACCCCCCCCCCCCAAGGTCTTTGCCTTCTCTTTCTGCCTCCAATGGCTTAGACGTGGCTTTTCAACCTGTCTACTTAGTTTTTTATTGGACATAGGACCTCCTTTTGGTCTTTGTCCTCTAAAAACATGAGGTTATAGCCAAGCCAAGTGAATCAAGAGCATGCTCTGTTCTCATCTGCATGGATGATGGCAAAGTCCACACACGGCTTGCTACCGTCAATCTGAACGAGTCCCCCACAATCTCCTGAGAAGTTAGATCCTCATTTTCTTGCTTTTCATTGTAGTTTGTATTTTTCTAAAGAGACAAAAATCACAACTCTTGTCTTTCATTATTGATAAGAATTGTAGATCGTCTATAAACGCCAAAATCGACTATAAACACCAAAAATCGGCTATAAATGCCAAAATTGGCTATAAACGCCAAAAATCGGCTATAAATGCCAAAAAAATCGCCTTTCACGACAAATCAAGAAAAATGTCTCTTTTCTTAAATCTATGTGCAATGGAAACTTGAAAGAAGTTGAGTTTCTTTTTACTTGCGAAGGTCGATCTCCAGATCACCACTTACAATTTCTAGTAAAATAGAAAATCTGGCACACCCACACAAAAAAATGTTGATACCCGATTTCTGCCCCTCGGGCGCGAAAGGGTCGTACCCAACGGACTCCCACATCCGCCGACCTCGGTAGCACCGAGCAATGAACGCGCGGTCCATCACACCCAAAAAGAAAATCAAACTCCACCCTTTCTTCCTCGACAAGCATGCTTAGTAGCACATTAGTTACATGGAAAGTTTCCCGCCTCCTGTTGACACCAAAAATGTCACTTTGCTTCTTTAAGATCCAGAAAACTGCATGAAGTCGCAACCTGCCATAAATAGGCAATGCTACTTCCAAAAAATCAAATCTTGTCAGAATCAAACAAAAACTGCAAGATCCTTCAAGACAGCCAAAAGAGGAGTACACCAGAAGTTTCGGGCCATTTCAAAATCATTTGGCCTAACTTCGCTTCTCCGATAGCTGAAAAGGAGCTCCTGGCGGCGAAAGCATCGAAGACACCAAATCTTCGATCAGAACCTATGGATGGTCTCAAAATACATCCGAAAGGCTCCACATCAAGTTCCAAGTCAAACCGACAACGTTTGACCCTACATCAACCCTCGAACAGCTAAATCAAGCCTCTCGGCGGCGAGAACCACCGAGGCCATCACTTATCAGAAAGAGCACATGGACGGCTTCAAAATGCTTACAAAGGGCTACACGTCAAATTTCAGGTCATTTCGACAACATTTGACCATACTTTGATGCTCGGAAGCCAAATCAGGCCTCTCGGCGAGGAAGCTCCCCGAGATCATGGTTTCTAAGACAGTGCCTATGGATCATCTAAAAATGACTCCAATAGGTTCCCTGTCATATTTTAAGTCAATCGAACAACGGTTGACCGCACATCAAGCCGCGACTTCTTCACCGCGACAAAAACAAGTCTACTGGCAATAGGACCCCAAATGGCTTCAAAACTCAAACAAAAACCTATGGTTGGTCTTATTTATTGTTCAACAGGCTTCACCCCAAATTTCAGGTCATTCCGACATCGTTTGACCTAGTTTCTGCTTCTAACGGAAAATCGGCAGCTCTGCGCGACAAAGTCTTCGGCTTTCTCAGAAAATTGGAAACTTTGCAAAACAAAATGCAAGGATTCTCATCAGGTCTTCTACAAGGAAATCAGGCCAATAAATGATCAACAATGTCAAGGAAAAATACAGAAGAAAAAGGAATAAAAAAACAGCAAAAACGGACACAAAACGGGACAAAAGGGGGGAAAACCCCCCCTGGGTCGCCAGTGACCCTGGAGCCCGGGATCGCCGGGAGGGCCCTAGAAGCCCCAGTTTTTGCCTTTTTTCACGATTCGAAGCATCCGACCTCTGGTATTTTCCAAAATTTATACTTTTGAGACACCAAATCCTCTGACATCCGTCAAAATCACGGGTCAATCATCAAGAGTATCGAAATCAACATTGATCGCCAAACGGTCAACCAAAAAAAGTGTGCTTTCTACCCAACCGATCGAGAAATCGACAGGACAGATGGCACCGACCCGCTGTTGGCAACCAATACCTGAAGTTACATGGTCATCCACTGTCGATATACATAAAGATCCATCGATGATCATCGCCAGAAGAATCCCAAAAGACGCGGCACGGCCCGCGACTCTTCAACTGCTCGGCGACCACTTAATGCGATTAATTGACTAGCTTTATTACAGTCATTAATCCATTTCTTTGGACGGCCCAATCAGAAGCAAGCATCCGGGAGTTACAAGTCAAGAGATTCATGACATTTAAACCATGAAACTCCTCCCATCATGGCGATTAAAGGCGATTAAATGCCTTCAATCTCCTCCGGCCAATCAGAAGCCAAGAAAAAGGAGTTACAAAATAAAGGAATTAAATCCTGTAACTCCTCCCATTATGCGGCTTAATGACAATAAAAGCCCATAAACTCTCCTAAATGGCTACCAAGAGCCTATAAATAGGAGAGCACTCCAAAGGAATCCAGATCGGAAAAACAAGATAGATCCCAGATCAGAAAAAAGCACAGAAATCCAGAGAAAGAAAGAGAAAACTCGGCGGAAGTTCTACACCGACCACCGCTGCAAGGTGACAAAAGTCCCTTGGGGGTACCCCCCCCCCCCCCCCCCCCGGCCAAGGTCCTTGCCTTCTCGTTCTGCCTCCAATGGCTTAGACGTGGCTTTTCAGCCCATCTACTTGGTTTTTTATTGGACATAGGACCTCCTTTTGGTCTTTGTCCTCTAAAAACCTGAGGTTATAGCCAAGCCAAGCGAATCAATAGCATCCTCTGTTCTCATCTCCATGGATGATGGCGAAGTCCACATATGGCTTGCGACCGTCAATCTGAACGGGTCCCCCACAATCTCCTGAGAAATTAGATCCTCCTTTTCTTGTTTTTCATTGTAGTTTGTATTTTTTCAAAAGAGACAAAAATCACAACTCTTGTCTTTCATTATTGATAAGATTTGTAAATCGGCTATAAATGCCAAAATCGGCTATAAACGCCAAAAATCGGCTATAAATGCCAAAATCGGCTATAAATGCCAAAAAATCGCCTTTCACGGCAAATCAAGAAAATGTCTCTTTTCTTAAATATATGTGCAATGGAAAACTTGAAAGAAGTTGATTTCCTTTTTACTTGCGAAGGTTGATCTCCGGATCACCACTTGCAATTCCAAGAAAAATAGAAAATCTAGCACACCCACACAAAAGAAATGTTGATGCACGCCTCTGCGCCCCCCCCCCGGTTACGAAAGAGTCGGACCCAAACGGACTCCCACATCCGCCGACCTCGGTAAAACCGAGCAGGCAGGATGCGCTGGTCCATCAAGCTGGCACACCCGGGTGGGACTCGTTCATTTGAGAACACGATGCTAGAAATGAAATATTTGCATATCATATCTATTGCTCTATGCTTATACTTCTTTTCTTGATTCCTTGGCTACTTTCTAATCGGTGGCCTATGTTGGATTCCGCATCTAAAAAAAATGAGATGAGATTTTTTGAAAATTTCTAATTCTTTGAATTTATTTCCACTCTTTCTCTTTTCAACAAAAAAACAAAAAATCAGATTTTTCATTTTGGATTCAAAATTGAGAAACCTTGATCCTTTCCTATAGTTCATGATGCTTGCAGAAATGTTGAGCCTGTTCGACTAAGGTTTTGGGCCATCGTTTCTCTTCGATGAGTACATTAAAAAAAACAAAAAAATCAAAAAATCAGATTTTTCATTTTGGATTCAAAATTGAGAAACCTTGATCCTTTCCTATCGTTCATCGTGCTTGCAGAAATGTTGAGCCTGTTCGACTAAGGTTTTGGGCCATCGTTTCTCTTCGATGAGTTCATTAGAAAAAAAAACAACGAAAAATCAGATTTTTCATTTTGGATTCAAAATTGAGAAACCTTGATCCTTTCCTATCATTCATCGTGCTTGCAGAAATGTTGAGCCTATTCGACTAAGGTTTTGGGCCATCATTTCTCTTCGATCAGTTCATTAGAAAAAAAAACAAAAAAGAAAACAACAAAAAATTAGATTTTTCATTTTGGATTCAAAATTGAGAAACCTTGATCCTTTCCTATAGTTCATCATGCTTGCAGAAATGTTGAGCCTGTTCGACTATGGTTTTGGGCCATCGTCTCTCTTCGATGAGTTCATTAAAAAAAAACAAAAAAATAAAAAATCAGATTTTTCAGTTTGGATTCAAAATTGAGAAACCTTGATCCTCTCCTATCGTTCATCGTGCTTGCAGAAATGTTGAGCCTATTCGACTAAGGTTTTGGGCCATCGTTTCTCTTCGATGAGTTCATTAAAGATCTAAAATAAATATATATATATAAGAAGACATAGAACACTAAGGTTAAACCAACTGCGTTCTTTGATCATGGTTGATTCAAGAAAAGCCTTGTCCAGAGTGTGGAGACAGCTTGACTAATCTAGGCAAGGGTCCTCCAAACGGGTTCATTAAGTAATCCTACCCTTACCTGGGGGCAATTCTATCAATCGAGATTTCATAAGACCGGGTTAGGAGGCCTATGTGTACTCTCTCGTCTTTTAAATAAAAAATTTTCAAAATAAAATTTTTTAAAATAAAAATTTTAAAATAAAAAATAAAAAATAAGAAATTTTCAAAATAAAACCTTAAAAAAATAAAAAAATAATAAATAAAAAAATAAAATAAAAAAATAGATTTTTTTTAAAAAAAATATTCAAAAAAAAAACTTTCATCATTTTGGGTTTAGATTGGAGAAATTTTGGTCTCCTCCTTTCTGAGCACTGGCACTCGCGGAAATCGCTGAGCCCGTGTTCAGATTGGAGTGCCTTTTGCTCTCTTTGATGAACCCGATATTGGCCTTTCAAAAAAAAACTCGTCATTTTTGGATTCAGATCCGAGAAATTATGGTTCATTTCCTTTTGAGTACTGGTGCTCGCGGAAATCGCTGAGACCATATTTGGATTGGAATACCATCTGCTCTCTTTGATGAATCCAATCTTGACCTTTCAAAATAGGGAATCTCATCTCATGGATTCGGTCTCCAAACATTTGTGTCTAGCGGTACTAGTACGCCCTTTCAGGGTCTACTGTATTCGCGACCGGCACATTTGTGACTCCAAACTTATATTCTTCTTGCCTCGAGCAAGCTCTGCTTCTCGATAAGCCGAATTTAGGTTCACAATTGCTTCTAGCAGTCACTGGGATGCTCATTCTGGGCTTACCATACCTGCGATCAGAACAATTGTACACTCTATGGCTTTCTGCTTTCTTCATATTGAAAGAAACTGCGATTCAGATCTGAATTAGCGGAAGATATTCATGGCTAATTTGTAACATGACAGATTTTTAAAAATCTGATTTGGCCAGCATAAATCAGCCATATAGATTGCATGAGAACTCCATGAATTCATGACCAACAAGTGTATAATTAAAGGATAACGAAGAAGACTATTACCTCGAAGATTTGTAGACTTCAAATCTCTGAAAAAATAGATCCAAAGGCCCGAACTCAGACTTGCAATTTGCAAACAAGTTGCTGGAATTTTCTGCACTAGTATTGCCTTTGATCTTCTTCTCTATCTCACTTCCAAATCTGATTAGCTAAGATGGTGGGATCTTAATCTAGGAATCAAGAAGTATTTCTCCAAGGAAAAATCTCAAACCTTAACTTTCTTCAATGAAGAAGAAAGAGCTTCAAGGGCTGGACGTGTGGGACTCTTCCTTTCATAGGCTTGGACGTCCAAAAGGGAAGGCTCTCTCCCTTTCATAGAAACTTAGGAAACCTTTCCTAGAAGCTTATCTCTTCTAATTCTCATAGATGTCCTAAAAGGAAAGACTTATTTCCTTTAAGAAACACTCTAATTAGAAAAGGAAACCAAAAGGAACTTCCCATGCAATTAGTAATCCTAGTTGTAGAACACTTACTAATTTTAAGTTCCTAATCCAAAAAGGAAACTATCTCATAGGAATACTAATCCAAAGAGGAGTCCAACTTTCCAAGTAGAGAGTCCTACTCAAAGTTGGAAACCTTACCCATGGAAATCCTATTATGGACGTCCCTTATGATAATGTACACCATGGCCCACATACAATTTATCTAGAGTTAAATTCATGTATGCCATCAAAGGCCTATTTGAATTTAAACTCAAAATTATTTTTCCACTAAAATAATTCATCCAAATGTTATCTAAACATTTTAGGAAACCATGCCAATCTTGGAAAGTGACTAGAGAAGGGACCAAAAGACATATTTGCCACTGGCTCCCAAAATGACCAAAATGTCCATGCTAAACCCATAGCAACATTAAGACCATTTTAACCTTAACTCATTCCACTAAAGAGTTATGGTTGAACTCCAAGGACAAATATATAATATAATAAGCTCGTCATAAAATGATGGTTGTCTTCGACCTACTAAGTGTAATGACCTGAATGCCCCTCTATGTAACATCCATAATCGAGTCAGGTTATCACATGTACTATCAACCTTCCCGATTACATCTAAACCTTAGAACTTCATATCCTTAACATAATCATCATTCGAATATCATTCTCTTGATCCAGGGAGCGACCCACAAGTTCAATATCCATATGGAACATCCATATACTAAGATCTTAGATTTTGATGATTAATCGGATAATACTAAGGGGACGATTATTCCATCATCAGTTGGCATAGATTCTATATTGCATCTGCACGTCCCAACTGATCAAGTCCGAGTACCCAAAACACAGAGCTGTTGACCCATGAAAAGAATCTCACCCATAGTGAATTAAAGCACAAGAACTTGACTTCGTCAGTTCATCCACAAATGCTCAAGATTAAGAGCACCGGTCACTCAGTAGCATGAGGTGACTTGATCTCTCTCTGTGATAGTACTATTTTAGAGATCACACCTACCATGGTCCTGTTCAATGCATTGCATATGCACTAATGAGATAAATATGGGAAAGCCCTCCCATGACTTAGGTAAGTCACCCTGAATACAGGAGAGTCTCTCATTATAACTTATACCAAGATGAAGTGCCCAGCTCCATCTTTCAGTTATGAACAAATATGATGTTTCGAGTTGTCCATGAATTAGACCTATCTGTGTGTAGACACTACACACCTAATTCATTTACTAGAAACAATGGGCCTTACACAACCATACATATATACATGTTTAAGCATAAAAGAGTCATTCCATTAAATAACCAGTAAATATCCAGTAACAAAAGATGAGAGTGCAGCTAGTGGGCTTTAGGGCATACACCAATCCCAACAAACTCCCACTTGCACTAAAGATCACTACTTCCTAACCTAACACCCATAGACTCAACATGAGAAGTGAAGACTTTCTTAGTAAGAGTCTTAGTGAATGGGTCAGCTAAGTTATTTGCTGAAGCAATATGCTCCACCACTATCTCTCCATCCTGAATGAATTCCCGGATCAAGTGGTACTTTCTCTGAATGTGCTTGCCTTTCTTGTGATTCCTGGGCTCTTTGCACTGTGCTACAGCACCAGTGTTATCGCAGTACATGACAATCGGTTTATGCACTGCAGGAACAACTCCCAATTCCAACAGGAATTTTCTGAGCCATACCGCTTCCTTCGCAGCTTCCGATGCCGCCACATACTCTGCTTCCATGGTAGAATCAGCTATACAGGATTGCTTGACACTTCTCCATGATATAGCCCCTCCTGACATAGTAAAGACGTACCCTGAGGTAGACTTTCTGGCATCACTATCAGATTGGAAATTAGAGTCTGTATACGCCAATGGCGTTAGATCATCTGCTTGAAAGGTCAGCATATAATCTTTCGTTCTCCGAAGATACTTGAATATATGCTTAATTGTTGTCCAATGCATAGGTCCAGGGTTTGACTGATATCTGCTAACCATGCCAACGGCAAAGCAAATATCTGGTCTAGTACATAACATAGCATACATGAGGCTTCCAACAGCGGATGCATATGGAACTCTCCTCATGGTCTCTATCTCTTCAAATGTCTTTGGACATTGATCTCGAGACAGTGGTACTCCATGTCTAGAAGGTAGGAGGCCCTTCTTGGAGTCATGCATGTTAAACTTGACCAATATCTTCTCAATATATGAAGATTGGGATAGGGCTAACATCTTATTCTTGCGATCACGCAAAAGCTTGATCCCTAAGATATAGCTGGCTTCACCCAGATCCTTCATCTGAAATTGAGAGGATAACCAAACCTTTGTGGATGACAATAAACCTACATCATTTCCTATGAGTAATATGTCATCTACATACAGAACCAAAAATGCAACTGCTTTCCCATTTCCTTTCTTATACACACATGGTTCATCAATGTTTTGATCAAAGCCAAAGGATTTGACTGCCTGATTAAACTTGATGTTCCATGCTCTAGATGCTTGCTTAAGTCCATAAATGGACTTCTTAAGTTTACAAACCATGTTATCTTGGCCACTAGCAATGAAGCCCTCTGGTTGCATCATATAGATGCATTCGTCAAGACTTCCATTAAGAAAAGCTGTCTTGACATCCATCTGCCATATCTCGTAGTCATAATGACATGCGATGGCCAAGAGAATCCTTATGGACTTAAGCATAGCCACTGGTGAAAAGGTTTCCTCATAGTCGATACCCTCTTTCTGAGTATATCCTTTCGCCACCAATCTTGCTTTGAAGGTTTCCACCTTCCCATCCACTCCTCTCTTTCTCTTGTAGATCCACTTGCACCCTATGGGTTTAATCCCTTCAGGTGCATCTACAAGTTCCCAGACTTGATTGGAATACAAAGAATCCATTTCAGATTTCATCGCTTGCTGCCACATGTCAGCATCTATATCCGTTACTGCTTCATCATAACTAGAAGGATCCTCAACCAGATCTTCAGAGTCTGTCTTAAAAGACACTCCTAGATATCTTTCTGGCTGTCTAGAAATTCTCCCACTACGACGAGGCTCCGGACTGTTTAAAGGAATATCTTGTTCATCTACTGTCTCAGGATCCGGTACAGATCTTATAGAAGATCCCGGAAGAATCTCCTCAAGGGTTTCTTTACAACTAACCTCTTGGTGCAATCATCCTCCAAGTACCTAGCATGAGTGCTGATGAGCACTTTTTGCTCCTTTGGATGATAAAAGATGCCACCTCTCGTTCCCTTAGGATACCCAATGAAGTAGCACATTTCTGATATGGGTTCCAGCTTGGTAGCTTTATCATTCAGTACATAGGCTGGACAACCCCAAATGTGAATATGTCTTAAACTAGGTTTTCGACTTGTCCACATTTCTTGGGGTGTCCTTGGTACTGATTTAGAAGGAACCAGATTTAAAATGTATGCTGCTGCTTCTAGGGCATATCCCCAAAAAGATATAGGCAGGGTTGCATGACTCATCATGGACCTTACCATATCAAGAAGGGTACGGTTTCTTCTCTCCGCTACACCATTTTGCTGGGGTGTACCCGGTGCAGACAACTGAGACACAATCCCATGTTGTGTGAGGTACTCCTTGAACTCACCCAGGAGATACTCGCCACCTCGATCAGATCGAAGGGCTTTGATATGTTTTCCTAGTTGTAGCTCCGCCTCAACCTTGAATTGTTTGAACTTATCAAATGCCTCAGACTTGCGACGCATTAGGTATACATATCCATATCTAGAGTAATCATCGGTGAAGGTGATGTAATACTCATACCCTCCTCGAGCCGGTTTGTTCATAGGACCACACACATCAGTGTGAATCAATTCTAACAACTCCTTTGACCTTAGTCCCTTTCCAGAGAATGACCGTTTGGTCATCTTTCCCTTGAGACAAGATTCACACTGAGGAAAAGGTTCGAAATCTAATGAGCTCAACGGCCCATCTTCTACCAACCTCTGAATCCGTTTTAGGTTAATGTGACCCAAACGTAAGTGCCAAAGATATGTTTCATTGATTGAAGATACCTTCCTCTTAAGGGAAGTTGAGTTTTCTTGTTGTACATTATGCACTGTGGGAGCAATAGGATATATATAAAATAAGTTGTCATGTATTCTACCGGAACATATAATATTTCCATCTCTACTGATATCAACACCAGAATGGAAAGAAACTGAATAATTAAATTCAATTAATCTGGAAACTGAAATTAAATTCTTCCTCATGTCCGGAACATAGAAAACATTATTTAAAACTAATATCCTATTACATGGAAAATGTAAGGTAACAACTCCTACTGCAACTGCCCAAACTTTAGCTCCAGTTCCGACTCTAAAGGCAAACTCTCCTTTCTCAATTCTCTGCATTATCTGAAACCCCTGCAATGAATTGCAGATATGATTAGTGGCTCCTGAGTCTACTATCCATGAGTCAGTAGAATCAACCACTAGACAAGTTTCAATGTAGTATGAAAAAGATGTACCTTTCTTAACTGAGGCCAGGAACTTGGGACAATCTTTCTTCCAATGACCTTTGAGGCCACACTTGAAGCATTTCCCTTTGGGCTTTCCATCTGTACCCTTGTCCTTCTTATTACCAGCATTGTCCTTTTTCTGCCCTTTTCCCTTATTCTGCCTCTTCTTGAACTTCTTCCCTTTCGGGTTCAGTTTAGAGGAAGACTGGAAAAAATGAGCTTGGGCTTTGGGCTTCATGATGGCCTCTGCCGCTTGGAGTTCTTTCATTAACTCAGGTAGAGTCATGTCCATCTTGCTCATATTGAAATTGAGCTTGAACTGATTGAAAGATTCCGGCAAAGTTTCGAGAATCATGTCAGTTTGACTCCCTACATCAATCTCAGCCCCTAGAATCTCAGCTTCATTGAAACAATCTATCAGCTTGAGCATATGCTCTCTGACAGGTGTTCCCTCAGCCATCCTAGCATTCATGATAGTCCTTATAGCAGCTTGCCTAGCTGGCCTGCTCTTGTCTACAAACATCTCAGACAAGGACATCATGATTTCATAGGCTGTGTACATTTGCTCGTGCTGTGTTTGCAACACGTTGGACATGGAAGCGAGCATGTAGCATTTAGCCATGCTATTCGCTTTCTTCCATTTCCTTTCAGCCTCTCGCTGGTCATCAGTAGAATTAGCATCAATATCGGGACAGTTTTCCAGCAAGACATACTTGTACTCCTCAGTAGTGAGTACTATGTTAAGATTTCTCTTCCAATCTACGTAGTTAGGGCCAGTCAGTTTATTCTCACGAAGAATGCACATCAACGGACTAAAAGAGTCTTTACCCATCTCTTTCTGGATATAAAACGGTTTATAATTAGACATGCAGTATATATGTAATATGCATATGGTGCTTGTTATAAAAGGAAAAACAAAGCACAAAACTTTTTACATTATTCAACCCCAATCATAATGTATCAGTGTTTCAACCTCCTCATAGACCCTCCATCGAAGGGATGGCCGAGCCTACAGTCACGTTGAATTAAGGCAGACTTATTTGGATTATCACTATCTGGACACATATCCAGTGGTAGTCCAATCACTGATTGGTTTGGCCTCATATGACAAATAACCCTTTAACTCCTAGGGAGAGGTTATTACCATCTTATGTCAAGTGTATAGCCATCTCTTATGAATTTTCCCAGAATGTCTATGATTAAGTCCTCCGAAGGGAAGAGACTTTTGTCCTTTCTAGAAGTGACCTTTAGTAAAGAGCTCCACCGAAGGGATGGCCGCTCCCACCAACACTTCATTGACATTCTATAGAAGTGATCTTTAGTAAAGAACTCCACCGAAGGGATGGCCGCTCCTACTAACACCTCATTACGAATATTCACATTAGTTCACCCATTAACCCATCAAAGCGGTCTTTAGTAAAAGAACTCCACCGAAGGGATGGCCGCTCCTACTAACACTTTAATGAGATAACATGAACCGAAAATGGAAGGCCGTGGGGTCTTTCCTAAAACCCCTCTCCCACTTGATTATTTATCACTAGGGTTTATACTTTTTGACCTTTACATTGTTTTACTCAAAAGCTCTTTTTAAATCTAGCAAACTTGGTTAATTAAATTTATGACTTAAGTCATCTTAAAATTAAATAACCTTTGCTTTAAAACATTTGAGCAAATCCCTTCAAAGAGTCAAAAGCCTATCTTGGGTTATGAAAAACCCATAGGTAGCATCTAATTAGATTTTAGTTTAGCCTTCTTTGGAAACCAAGGGTACCAAGATAAACTAAACCCTATCCAATTTTAAACCTTAGACAAATAGAAGGTGCTGGTCTAAGTTCCGTTTAAAATAATTTGCCAAACTAAAAACAATCTAATACAATAAAGATGCCAATTTTAGAACCTAATGGTGGCCATGTTTCTAGGTGACAATTATAGCAACTATATAAAGCACTCATCCATGCATTCCATATATAAAAGCAAATAAAAGTATGCAATCCTTGATGGCTCCTTGCTCTTCGGACTTGTAATCCTTATCGAACTAGGACATCAAGAATAGGTCTCATCTTTCACCAAGAAGTCTTGTCTCCTCCACCACTAAGGAGTCCGGTTACTTGCAACCTTTCTTGAAACTTTCTTCTTCTTGCTTGATCCAATAAATTAAATTTATACAAGCAAACCCATAAAAAACAAAAACCCAAATTACATTGGAGATACCTATGCTTTTCAAGAAAGCTTACATCGAGACTAGTTGGAATAAAAGTAAAGAAAGAATTACAACTTCCTATGATTGCTAAACGCGCAATCGTACACTTTCAAACTAATGAAAAAACATCCAAATCCACATAACAATCATGCGAACCATCAAGGATGCAATATACGGCTGCAATCAAAGAGGTTAGTGCATGCAAAAACACTATGTGCATCACTAAACAAATCTGGAAAATAAATTCCAGTAATGTTAATGAAACTTGCACACAACATGCATCACAACATAACTTTAATAGGGTGCCACCATGCCCATAATCAACCTAGGATTAATTATATACAACATGGGATCATGATTTCACATGGAGTGGCTTTGATACCACTGAAAGAAACTGCGATTCAGATCTGAATTAGCGGAAGATATTCATGGCTAATTTGTAACATGACAGATTTTTAAAAATCTGATTTGGCCAGCATAAATCAGCCATATAGATCGCATGAGAACTCCATGAATTCATGACCAACAAGTGTATAATTAAAGGAGAACGAAGAAGACTATTACCTCGAAGATTTGTAGACTTCAAATCTCTGAAAAAATAGATCCAAAGGCCCGAACTCAGACTTGCAATTTGCAAACAAGTTGCTGGAATTTTCTGCACTAGTATTGCCTTTGATCTTCTTGTTGGATACCGCGATCACTGAGAGGGGGGGGTGAATCAGTGATTTCTAAAAACAGGTCCAATTCAACAACAAAACAAGTCAAATCACACAATGACACCAGATTCAACGTGGTTCACCGAAAGGCTACGTCCACGGTTCAAAGACTGTCCGAACACCAATCCGGGACAGATCTGAATCTTATTTAGTCGCTACAACGACAAAGAGCACCAACCCTTAGTTTCAGATAGCACCAACTATCTAGGAAGCACCTACTCCCTTGAGTTTCAGATAGCACCAACTATCTAGGAAGCACCGACTCCCTTTACAATTTATCTGCACCCACAGATAGGATCACCAAACCCCAGACACCAAGCACCAACTTGATGTGAAAACAGAATGAGAAGATTAAACTCTGTCTACAGCCCTTCCCCTCTACAATTCTCTCTCTCTCAATCCCTTACAAATTGAAATCTAAAGCATAAAAGAGAGACACTTAACTCATGGACGAATCACCATCTTCTAGAGCATAATCTCGTCCACAATTGCTGTAGAAAACGTCACCACATCAGCACAACAGCAACACAGCAGCAGCTTCTGCTTTCTCTCAAGAACTCTCTCTCTTTTCTCTTCTCTTCTTCTCTCTTTGGTGGTGTGTATATGAACGACCCAAACATGCCTTTATATAGGTTTTAGTAACCCTTAATTGTGTTCAAAACAGGCTACAATTCGTTTAGAAAGAGTCCCAAACAAATTAGATAAGTATGCTGAATTTTCGTGCTCAACTTCTAATTCTGCGCAACTCTGGTTCCCGTGATCGGTCGACATCCTAGCTTGCCCGGTCGACCGAAGACACTGACTGAAAAACAGACAATTTCGAGCTCGGTCGACATCCTGGAGTCCCGGTCGACCGAAGACACACTGTGTCACGAAAATAACTGAGAGGTGCCTTTTTGCAGGTTTCTTCTTTCTCGGTCGACCGCGTGAAGAGCCCGGTCGACCGCGTGCACTGCATCAGGAATTCTTAATTCCAGACTGTTTCAATTCTGTTTCTCCTTTTCAAGCTCTATCAACACCAGCTTATTATCATCATGTTTGTGACAATGTGTTGACAAGAATTCCAACTCAAACTAATACTTGAGATACTGATTCTTCAAATCATCAAAAACTACTCAAGTCATCTCAAATTCCAACAATCTCCCCCTTTGGAATTGTTGGCAACACTATTGGAACTTCAACACTTTCAACTCCAGCTTGCAGCTCTTCCAAGTTCTTTTCAACACTCACTTGGAACCAATTCTGAAATTCTGAAATAACAACCGTGCATTTTCAACAATCTCCCCCTAGCTTTCATAGCATAACATCTCTACTTGCTATCATAGCATAACATCTCTCCTTGCTAACATAGCATAACATCTCTCCTTGCTATCGTAGCATAACATCTCTCCCCCTTTGACAACAAATCCAAAGGGACCAAACCGAGGAGCGAATAGGATATACAATGAATGCATTGCTCCCCCTTTCAAGCACAACTCCTACGGTTTAGGAGAGTGAGTAACTCCTAACTTTTTCCGGAGATACTCAAAGACTTCCTTTGGCAGAGGTTTCGTGAAAATATCAGCCATTTGCTCAGTTGTTGGAACATACTCCAACTTGACCTCTCCATCAGCAACTTTATCTTTAAGAAAATGATAACGAATTGCTACATGCTTTGTTCGAGAGTGCTGAACAGGATTCTTAGATATATGAATTGCACTCGTGTTGTCACATAGGATCGGCGTAGGATCCGTTGTAGGAACTCCTAGATCAGAGAGCATTTGCCGCATCCATAACACTTGCGTACAACAAGTTGCCGCTGCAATATATTCCGCTTCCGCTGTCGAAAGGGATACAGAGTCTTGCTTCTTACTATGCCAAGCAACTAATCTTTCTCCAAGATAAAATGCGCCGCCGCTAGTACTCTTGCGATCATCTACGCATCCAGCCCAATCGGCATCAGAATATGCAACTAGAGTGAAGGATTTGCCTTTGGGATACCAGATACCAAGCTCCATAGTACCTTTCAGATATCGAAAGATTCTTTTCACTGCGGTAAGGTGCGTTTCAGTTGGTGCTGCTTGAAAACGTGCAACCATACATACTGCTTGTAGAAGATCTGGTCTTGTTGCAGTCAAGTAGAGCAAGCTTCCTATCATAGAGCGATAGGTGGTATGATCAACGGACGAGGCCTTATCATCTTTGCTAAGCTTCGTGTTCGTTGACATTGGTGTGCTCACTGGCTTGCTGTCTTCCATATTGAACCGTTTCAGCATTTCCTTAATGTACTTCAATTGTGATATGAAGATGCCATGTTTCAGCTGCTGAACTTGTAAACCAAGAAAGAACTTTAGTTCTCCAAGCATTGACATCTCAAATTCTTTCTTCATCTCTTCTGCAAAATTCCTGCACATCTCCTCATCATTGCCACCAAAGATTATGTCATCAACATAAACAATGACAACCAGCTGTTTGCTTAACTCAGTTTTGACATATAGATTGCTATCAACAAGTCCTTTTCCAAAACCGATCTTGCGGAGATAGAGATCCAGCCTTGCATACCATGCCCTTGGCGCTTGTTTCAGTCCATAAAGAGCCTTTTTCAATTTGCACACTAGATCTGAATTTTTGCTGATGAGAAAAACCATCAGGTTGCTCAATGTAGACTTCTTCTTCAAGTAAACCATTCAAGAAAGCTGACTTTACGTCCATCTGAAATACCTTGAAGGTTTTGTATGCTGCCAATGCAAGAAACATTCGAATAGCTTCCAGACGAGCCACCGGTGCAAAGGTCTCTTCAAAATCTATGCCTTCAACTTGAGCATAGCCTTTACAAACCAACCTTGCTTTGTTTCTAATGACTTGACCATCTTCATTCAGCTTATTCCGAAAGACCCATTTAGTACCAATAACATTCTTATCAGTAGGTCTAGGAACAAGTTCCCATGTGGAGTTCTTCTCAATTTGCTCCAACTCCTCATGCATAGCTTTTAACCAACTATCATCGAGACTGGCTTCAGCCACAGTCTTGGGTTCAATGGTGGACACAAGTGAGTAATTACTAACTACACTTTGTCTAGTTTGAACGCCTGCCGTAGGATCTCCAATGATTTGATCCTTAGGGTGTTGCTCTACCCAAGTGCTGTGCTTCTTAGGTGAAGTATCTTCTGAGTCATCTTTTGATTTCTCAGCCATCTCATCATCAATCTCACTCGAGTCCTCATAAACTGGACTGTCATAATGAGTTCCATTCTTTGGTTCATGGTTTTCATCAATTCTCACATCAGCACTTTCTATGATCTTTCTGGTTCTTTTGTTAAGACACCTATATGCCTTGCTAGTAGAGGAGTAACCCAGAAATATACCTTCGTCAGCTCTTTCTTCAAATTTGCCCGGATTTTGTTCGAGCCGCTTGATGTAACACTTGCTGCCGAAGACTTTGAAGTGCTTGACTGTTGCTTTTCTTCCAAACCATAGCTCATAGGGAGTTTTGACTTTATGTGGCCTGATCAAGCATCGATTTTGAATGTATACAGCCGTGTGAATTGCCTCTTTCCAATACTTGTCAGCCATCTTGCTTTCACTTAGCATCGTACGAGCCATCTCTTGTACGGTGCGATTCTTCCGTTCCACAACTCCATTTTGCTGTGGAGTTCTAGGGGCTGAGTACTGTCTTTGAATGCCATGATATTCACAATATTTAGTGAACTCTTCAGATGTGAACTCGCCTCCACGATCAGACCTTAAAATCTTGATACGTTTTTCCAATTGATTTTCAACCTGTGCTTTAAACACTTTAAAACGATCAAGTGCTTGATGCTTATGTTTAAGAAACAATACCCATGTCATACGAGTATAATCATCAATGCATAACATGAAATACTTATCTCCATTGGTGCTTTGAGTTCGCATCGGTCCACAGAGATCAGTGTGCACTAGCTCAAGAGGTTTCTTGGAATGATGCTCCTTTGACTTGAACATAACCCTCGTTTGCTTTCCCTTTTGGCAAGAGTCGCAAATGGGATTGGAAGGCTTTTCCACTTTAGACATGCCTCTCACAGCCTTTGAATTGCAAATCTTTGACATATTGTCAAAGCTTAGATGCCCAAGGCGTTTGTGCCACAACCAACTTTCCTCTGTCCGACTCATCAAGCAGGTCTTTTCAGCTCCATCTGACAATGTATAGAGATTTCCAGCAGTTCTTGTTCCAGTTGCCACAGTTTTCCCGTTGCTACTCTTCTTGATGGCAAACCCATTCTTTGTGAAGATAACTTCATGACCCTTGTCACAGATCTGGCTCACACTAAGCAGGTTGTGTCTCAATCCAGACACATATAAGACTTCTTCAGATCTGATCTTGTTTGCCATAAGCTGAATAACACCTTTTCCGCAGATTTTGGCACCATCATTGTTGCCAAACTTCACTGAACCGCCTTCATAGTGCTGTAATTTGATGAATTTCTCTTTATCACCAGTCATATGGCTTGAACAACCACTATCAAGGACCCATGGTGCTGTCTTCTTTTGTGCATTGAATGCCGTTTGCACAATGAGAGATTCTTTGGGATTACCTTCCCTTTTCTTTGCCCTCCATGCCTTAACTAACTTGGGTTTCTTTTCAACCTGAAATTGGTTAGCAATAGGCAACCTACAATCCCTAGCCAAGTGTCCATAATTATGACATATATAACACTCAATTTTGTGGCTACTTAGGATTGAAAAAGGATTCCTAGTCACAAATGGACTGTTTCTTACATAGAATTTGCAATCAGCTCTTTTATGTCCAAACATATTACAATGAAAGCAATAACCATAGAATTTGTATCTTCTTTGTGGCTGGTTAGTCTTCATTACCTTTCTAACAGGAATGGACTCCTTTCTAGGTTGAGTGGGCTTCATGGAGTTAGAGGGTGCAGTGACTTGCTTCACAAACTCTTTCCTTTTAGGAGGTGCAATCTTAGAGGATTCACCTTTCTCAAATCCTAGACCAAATCTGAAGTGGGCTGGTCTTTGAACTTTCAGTAGTTCATTGAGTTTCATAGTCCCTTCAATCGCTTGGAGCGCTTTGAGTTTTTTGCTATTTTCCAAATTTTCAGCCTTTGCTCTAGCGATCTCAGTTTCAAGTTTCATAGCCTCTTCCTTTTTGATACTTATTTGGTTTTCAAGGACTTCTACCATTCTTTTATATTCTTCTACTTGAGTTTTCAAAGAAATAATAGAACTTTCAGATTCATGGAGAAGTTTCAGATTTTTCTTACTTGATTTGCGTTCCATGCTTAGCTCCTCAAGTGCGGCTATGAGTTCCTCTTCAAGATTGACTTCAGCCTCCTCATCCTCTTCCGGATCTAGCTCTTCTTCTTCTTCAACAGTGACCATGAAGAGAGCTTCGGTTGATTCATCATCGTCTGAAGTTTCAGACGTGCTGTCATCTTGTTGACATAGAAAGTTTTTAGCTTTGCCCCTTTTTCTGAAATTTCTCTTTCCTTTACTCTTTTCAGCATAAGAGTCACTTTCATTGTCTTCTTTTAGCGGACACTTCGCAGCAAAGTGACCAATACCTCCACAATTGAAGCATTTAAAGGGTAGCTTCCCTTTGTACTTGCCAATGCTTCCTTTCTTCAACTTTCTAACAAATTGAGCCTCAAGCTCATCATCATCAGAATCAATATCATGACCAGCAGTCTCTTTTGCCTTTTTCTGAACTTTGAAGGCGGCTTCTTTGTCAGATGAAGACGTCTTTCCTATGCGCATCTCATAGGCAGTTAGAGAACCATGTAATTCATCCATGGAAAATGCATTCAGATCTTTGGCTTCTTCAATGGCTGAGACTTTTGAATCAAACCGAGGAAGAAGAGATCTTAGAACCTTTTTGACGATGACCGGCTCTTTAATCTCCTCCCCTAGTCCACGAATGTCATTCGTGACTTCATTCACTCGTTGCAAATATGAGTCAACATTCTCGCTTTCCTCCATGCGAAGAGATTCAAATTGAGAGCGATGAGTTTGCAATTTGGCTTCTTTAATCTTCTCATCACCTTCATGTATGCTTTGCAACTTGTCCCAAATTTCCTTGGCTGTTTTGCATGCAATTACTTTGACAAGCTCGCTGTCCACAAGGCCACTAAAGAGTGCATTCTGCGCCTTGGAGTCGTTGTCTGCCAACTTCTTCGATGCAGTATCATTGGGTACGTTGGCAGCATTGTAACCGACTCTGACAGCCTCCCAAACATCATAGCCAAGTGATTTGATGAAGGCTTGCATCCTAATCTTCCAGAAAGAGTAATTAGAACCATCAAACAGAGGTGCTTTCATATTCCCTGTATTGACTGCCATGTGATTTGACAAGAGATCACCCTTAGCGTATTAAACTGATCAAGGGAACCTCGCTCTGATACCAATTGTTGGATACCGCGATCACTGAGAGGGGGGGGTGAATCAGTGATTTCTAAAAACAGGTCCAATTCAACAACAAAACAAGTCAAATCACACAATGACACCAGATTTAACGTGGTTCACCGAAAGGCTACGTCCACGGTTCAAAGACTGTCCGAACACCAATCCGGGACAGATCTGAATCTTATTTAGTCGCTACAACGACAAAGAGCACCAACCCTTAGTTTCAGATAGCACCAACTATCTAGGAAGCACCTACTCCCTTGAGTTTCAGATAGCACCAACTATCTAGGAAGCACCGACTCCCTTTACAATTTATCTGCACCCATAGATAGGATCACCAAACCCCAGACACCAAGCACCAACTTGATGTGAAAACAGAATGAGAAGATTAAACTCTGTCTACAGCCCTTCCCCTCTACAATTCTCTCTCTCTCAATCCCTTACAAATTGAAATCTAAAGCATAAAGAGAGACACTTAACTCATGGACGAATCACCATCTTCTAGAGCATAATCTCGTCCACAATTGCTGTAGAAAACGTCACCACATCAGCACAACAGCAACACAGCAGCAGCTTCTGCTTTCTCTCAAGAACTCTCTCTCTTTTCTCTTCTCTTCTTCTCTCTTTGGTGGTGTGTATATGAACGACCCAAACATGCCTTTATATAGGTTTTAGTAACCCTTAATTGTGTTCAAAACAGGCTACAATTCGTTTAGAAAGAGTCCCAAACAAATTAGATAAGTATGCTGAATTTTCGTGCTCAACTTCTAATTCTGCGCAACTCTGGTTCCCGTGATCGGTCGACATCCTAGCTTGCCCGGTCGACCGAAGACACTGACTGAAAAACAGACAATTTCGAGCTCGGTCGACATCCTGGAGTCCCGGTCGACCGAAGACACACTGTGTCACGAAAATAACTGAGAGGTGCCTTTTTGCAGGTTTCTTCTTTCTCGGTCGACCGCGTGAAGAGCCCGGTCGACCGCGTGCACTGCATCAGGAATTCTTAATTCCAGACTGTTTCAATTCTGTTTCTCCTTTTCAAGCTCTATCAACACCAGCTTATTATCATCATGTTTGTGACAATGTGTTGACAAGAATTCCAACTCAAACTAATACTTGAGATACTGATTCTTCAAATCATCAAAAACTACTCAAGTCATCTCAAATTCCAACACTTCTTCTCTATCTCACTTCCAAATCTGATTGGCTAAGATGGTGGGATCTTAATCTAGGAATCAAGAAGTATTTCTCCAAGGAAAAATCTCAGACCTTAACTTTCTTCAATGAAGAAGAAAGAGCTTCAAGGGCTGGACGTGTGGGACTCTTCCTTTCATAGGCTTGGACGTCCAAAAGGGAAGGCTCTCTCCCTTTTATAGAAACTTAGGAAACCTTTCCTAGAAGCTTATCTCTTCTAATTCTCATAGATGTCCTAAAAGGAAAGACTTATTTCCTTTAAGAAACACTCTAATTAGAAAAGGAAACCAAAAGTAACTTCCCATGCAATTAGTAATCCTAGTTGTAGAACACTTACTAATTTCAAGTTCCTAATCCAAAAAGGAAACTATCTCATAGGAATACTAATCCAAAGAGGAGTCCAACTTTCCAAGTAGAGAGTCCTACTCAAAGTTGGAAACCTTACCCATGGAAATCCTATTATGGACGTCCCTTATGATAATGTACACCATGGCCCACATACAATTTATCTAGAGTTAAATTCATGTATGCCATCAAAGGCCTATTTGAATTTAAACTCAAAATTATTTTTCCACTAAAATAATTCATCCAAATGTTATCTAAACATTTTAGGAAACCATGCCAATCTTGGAAAGTGACTAGAGAAGGGACCAAAAGACATATTTGCCACTAGCTCCCAAAATGACCAAAATGTCCATGCTAAACCCATAGCAACATTAAGACCATTTTAACCTTAACTCATTCCACTAAAGAGTTATAGTTGAACTCCAAGGATAAATATATAATATAATAAGCTCGTCATAAAATGATGGTTGTCTTCGACCTACTAAGTGTAATGACCTGAATGCCCCTCTATGTAACATCCATAATCGAGTCAGGTTATCACATGTACTATCAACCTTCCTGATTACATCTAAACCTTAGAACTTCATATCCTTAACATAATCATCATTCGAATATCATTCTCCTGATCCAGGGAGCGACCCACAAGTTCAATATCCATATGGAACATCCATATACTAAGATCTTAGATTTTGATGATTAATCGGATAATACTAAGGGGACGATTATTCCATCATCAGATGGCATAGATTCTATATTGCATCTGCACGTCCCAACTGATCAAATCCGAGTACCCAAAATACAGAGCTGTTGACCCATGAAAAGAATCTCACCCATAGTGAATTAAAGCACAAGAACTTGACTTCGTCAGTTCATCCACAAATGCTCAAGATTAAGAGCACCGGTCACTCAGTAGCATGAGGTGACTTGATCTCTCTCTGTGATAGTACTATTTTAGAGATCACACCTACCATGGTCCTGTTCAATGCATTGCATATGCACTAATGAGATGAATCCGGGAAAGCCCTCCCATGACTTAGGTAAGTCACCCTGAATACAGGAGAGTCTCTCATTATAACTTATACCAAGATGAAGTGCCCAGCTCCATCTTTCAGTTATGAACAAATATGATGTTTCCAGTTGTCCATGAATTAGACCTATCTGTGTGTAGACACTACACACCTAATTCATTTACTAGAAACAATGGGCCTTACACAACCATACATATATACATGTTTAAGCATAAAAGAGTCATTCCATTAAATAACCAGTAAATATCCAGTAACAAAAGATGAGAATGCAGCTAGTGGGCTTTAGGGCATACACCAATCCCAACACATATTGCTTGGGTCATCTCCCTCGAGCAATTTGAAAAGACAAAACCATAGAACTTCCCATTTATGATCATTATATTCTTGTGATTACTAATGGATGTGGTCTTGTTTCAAAAACTTTTCGAAAACTAATGATGGCAGCTTCACTAACCATTACCTTCGACGAGAACAAGCACCAACTCATGCTTCAACAGAAGCAAACTACGCGCACCTACAAGCGCCCCATCAGCTACCGAAGCGTCAACTCCCTCGGCAACTCTGTGAGCCCCGGGTCGACCTCGACTCCCCAGACTATCGTCTTTGGGACGCTGGGACCATTACCACTTCCCCAAAAACAAACTCCTCCTTCCAAGAAACAGAAACTCGCCTCTCAACGTGTCACTGAAAGGCGAGCACCAGAAGGCCCGAAGCCCGTGGCAGCCCCACGAAGCCTCAACCCTCAAACAACCAGGTCTATCCCAAGACTTGGTCCCCAAGACCTTCACCAAAACAAAGAAGGTCCCAAACATCCACCAAGCCATCATTCCTGGCCCCACTCAAGGAGAACCAGTTCTACCCTCTTGCTTACATGAAAGAGGAGAGACCCATCTCCAACCTGACTCCCATGTCAACCCAACAAGAGCCGACTTGTTCCTACAAGCCCAAAATCAAGTCATGCATCACAAGGCCTCTGCATGCACCTGCTAAGGCCTACAAACCTGCAGTTCGACCATTCATCTCTACAGGGGCCGAACTCCAAAAATCCAAAGCTTCGCTGCAACAGGCGAAGGACAGGGTTCGCATCCTATCCTTGCCCAGTTGCAAAGAAGACAGGCTCGGCTGCTGCGCCCGAGGGAGCACATCCTTCATCGTAAAGCCCAGCCAGAGCTGACCGAAGCTCAAATTGCTTGTCGCATACGTCGCCGCGCGTCATATCGACAAAAGAGACTAGAGAAGCAAAGGACCAAGCCTCCTACACTTCAAGTCTCTCCCAAATGGGTCGAAAAAGAAAGACCCAACCAAGTTGCTGCCGTCCATATGGTTGGAAAAACCAGAAGACATAAAAAATCAGCAACAAAAATCCATGTCCGACGTTCGATGACCTGCAGCGTCTCCAGGACAAGAAGACATTCAGAAGAATCCCCTGCTCCTTCAAGCAAAGGACGACAGAGTGATCCTTCCTCAAGCTCTTCTTCAAAAAGAATGAGCCCCTGCTCAGTCACCAGGACAATTTCTTCGTTCGAATCTCGAGGGATGAACGTCCTGGCTACAAATTCTGAGCCACCACCCCGCAATTCACCTCAAGTTGATGCTATCACACGCATCCAGCAGTTGGAACAAGGCCAGCAGAGGATTGAAACTCTGATGGAAAACCTTCTCCTCGCCTTCTAAAATCAGGCGAACAATGAACCTCCTCCGAATCATCAAGACGATGAGGTAAATAGAGAAGAAAATGAGTCACGCGCCCTTACCAAAAAGGACGTAGATGGTATCCTCGCAAAAGCAAAAGAAGAGGATATACTCAAAGAGCATGGGATCAAGCCACCATATCCCTTATGGATGGACTCGGTCCCGTTCCCTACAAAATTCAAGCATCCTACACTCCAAACATATACGGGGAAAGGATCAGCCAGACAGCACGTCATCCACTTCAAGATCCTGACGGGAGCTATCACGGATCAAGATGCACTCAAGATCCGCCTCTTTGCAAGTACCCTAAAAGGTACGGCCTTCGATTGGTACTCCACTCTGCCGGAGAACTCCATCCAAAATTGGGCCATGCTAGAGACACGCTTCCTGACTCACTTCAAAGGTGAGGATCATCCCGCTACTATGGCTCAGCTAATGAGTCAACATCTGACTTCATTCATAAGTGGAAAGCAATGGCATAGAAATGCTCTGATGTATTGCCACAAGCATCGCTAGTCGACATCTGCTGAAATAACATGAGAGCCAGAATCCGCTCCATGATCATCGGCAACAAATCAAAGAACCTGGGAGAACTCCTAGAAGCTTCCATGGAAGCTGAAACGGTGATTAAAGACCTCAACAGTCAGAAATCATCAAGAAATAGCCAACCGCCATTGCAACCTCAAAACCAAAGAAAAAAGAGGTCCTCAATGTGCAGACCAAGTCAGCTCCTCAGCCACCAAAGAAAGCTGAAAACAAAGCTGCTGGTAAGAGACCCGAACTCTCTGATGCCTTCAAAGAACAAGTAGAGAAGAAATACTCGTTTGATGAAGATGTTGATGAAATCTTCGGGGCTCTTATGGCAAACGGCAAGCTCACCTTGCCTGAACCAAAAAGACCGAGTGATGTTGGCAAAACCAATGATCCTCGGTACTATACATACCACCAGATGATATCGCATCCTCTCAATCAATGCTTCGTTATGAGAGAGAAAATAAACGAGATGTGGAAGAACGGAGTCATCGCCTTTGACAAAAACTATAGGTCTGCCTCCGTCAACATGGTGACATGTGGACAAACATCAAAATCACCGAAGAAGAAGATCACTACTTCCTTCAAGGTGATAAACTCAATCCAAGCGTCCGAGGAACTGGTTCCTTACCTGACACCAGACGGACAACCCAAATGGGTACATCCCGATCTCCTGGAAGACGAAAATTAGGAGGTCGTGAAAACAAAGCCTACAGCTCAACAGCGAAGGCAGGCTAGGAAATATCTCCTCAAGCTCAAACGGCAAGAGAAGACCCAGCCAAAACAAGAAGTCAAAGAAAAGGCAGAGGCTTCCTCTACCGCTTCACTGGAGGCAACAAAAACATCCCTTCCAGAGACTTCAAAGTGGGTACGAAAATTCACTCTCAATGATTTCATGCCACCTCAATTCAAAGAAGCCACGCAGGAGGTATCATACTCTTGCAATTCGGTAGTTGGATTCTCCATTGATGGATACGAGTCCAGCGACACCGATGATGGATTCGAATCCAACTACACAAATGAGTGGGAGGAGTCCCTTGAAACAGGAGAATATCTCTCCAATGAAGAATGGGTTCCTGAGACTCATCTTATGCCAGTAATCTGGTATAACCCCCTACAGCCACAAGGATCCTGGTCTTATGATGAAGAAGATCAAGAGGCTGTACAAGAAAATGCTGCTGACCCAGCACCTCTCATTGCTCCAGTGGAAATCAACCATGTTGATCCACAAAGAGCTGCTGAAGAAGAAGATTTGGCTCCAATGACCGATCTTGAAGAATATGCAAGGATCTTGCAGCATCTCGCTCTAGAACAAGAGCAGGACCACGTCAACGAGCTTCCTCGCAATCCAGAGCCTGAAGTCCATGAAGACCATCAGGTACATCCTCCCTTAACTCCTAAAATGGAGAAAATTGCTGGATAGACGGTCCTCCTACATCCGAGGATGAGTCTGACTCCGATCAGGCAACGTCTCCTGTCAGAGCTTCCTGTAATGTGATAATTCGGGATTATAGCTCTTCCGAAGCATCGTCTGATGAGAGCACTTACACTCCAGCGACGCCTAGCAATATATCTTCTGGAGCCACCTCGTCTCACGTGACTTTCACTGAGATGACACCCTCTCAGGTTTCTTCTCCTGAGACTGTGACTTCGAAGTTCACACCCTTCCTGACTGAAGAATTCCCAGCCATTGATGCTTGGGACGATGAATTAGTCAACGAAGAAGAAAGATTGCTGGATGCTGTTCAGGACCTGTTCCCGGAAAACGCTCCATGCAACACAATCACTGAGGATGGTAACTCTGCTGCGGATGCATCCTCAGCAAATGAAAAACGACAGCCTTTTGATCCTGAAGACAATCTTCCAAACGAAGACCCTTCTCAAGAAGCTCTCGAAGTTGGTAAAGGCACCCGTTCTGGCCGGGACTACCACAAAAATTACAACCAATCTTCCTTTACATATGTAAATCCTTCGGGAAAAGATGTTGTAAGCGCCCCTAGTGGCAACAATGATGAACATGCAAGCCCTAAGGAGGCTTTCAAGTATGACTTGATTGAACACTTCAAGCACATACCTGCACGCCTGCACATCCTGGATTTATTGCGAATGTCTCCGCACACTCGTGATAATCTCATTTCAGAATTATAAAAGCTGAATGAGGATGTCGACAAACATGCCCCACAAGTCCTTCAAATTGAAATGGATTACCAGGTCAAAAACTCAGAAGATTCCTCAAAGGGAGAAAAGAAGAAAACTGAGGGATCATGCATTGAATGCCTCTCGGTTAAAAAAACAGCCAGTGCAACCATCGCCTTCACAAAGGACAACCTCCTACTTGGCGAAACCAGGCACAACCGACCCCTGTACTTCACAGGGTACATCAAGGAAATGCCTATGCACAGAGTTCAGATCGACCCAGGTTCTGCACTCAACCTCATCTCCACATCGGCTCTCGAAGAGTTGGGCATCCCACCCAGCAAGCTGAGCCACACATCTGTATCTATCTTTGGATACGATGGGAGTACTCAAAGGCCTATCGGCAAAATCAGGTTCAAGTTGCAGATCAGTGATCTTATCTCTGAGGTCACAGTGTATGCAATAAAAACCCCTTCATGCTACAACATCCTTCTCGGACGCCCTTGGATCCACGAGAATGGTGTTGTCCCTTTAACTTTACATCAATGCATCAAGTTTGTTGGCGACGACGGCATGATACATCGAGTCTTTGCGGACAAAAAACCCCTCAAAGGTAAAGAAGTCCACTTCGCAGACTCATAAATGTACGAAGGTGAAAAAGAAGAAGAGGAGAAGCACACAGCACCCTTTGCCGAAAATCTCCAGAAAGATAAAGGCAAGGCTCCTCAACAATCACCGGAAGAAATCAAACCATCCGGTAAATCCGAAGAGAGCATTCAAACTCCCTTCATCATCTCCCTCAAACCTTCAAAGCCTTTGGTTATAACAACTAAAGTGAAGAAGGCAAAGCAAAAGCCTGGGGCAAATTTGTTGTCTCTTTCGTGTCTATCATGCAAGACACGGATTCGGATTCAGAGCCAGAAGACGACACATCGTCAAGCCAAGCTGACACTCAACAAGTTCAGCCTGCTCTTACTCCAATGGAGACAACTTCTGACAAAGAAGATCCTACGTCAGCTTCTTTCGTTGTTCCAGCAACTTCAGCAAAGGAAAAGCCGATCTTCTTCCATAGATCGGATGCTTCTTCATCAAACTCCATGCTTGAACCTTTCCAAAATGAAGGTATGCCTCAACTATCCTTATATAGTTCTGTGGCATAAGCTATTATGAAGAAAATGGGCTATGACGCTCAAACCCAGTCGGTTTGGGAGAAGGATGCGGTATTCTCACGCCATTGGGGCCCGTCTTGACCAAAAGCCAGCTGGAAGATTGGAGACTCTACGGCTATGTAGAAAAGTCTTCACACGGGCTAGGGTATGATCTCGACACTCCCCTGAGATAGTTGACACAAAGGCTTAAAAGTCAATTTACTGACCAAGCCTCAACATCTCGTATCCATGAAGACATTGATCTCCCTGGATATCTCTTCGATGAGTCACCTGACAAAGATCCAGGAAGCTCATCCAATTGGTACGATTTCTCTGACAATGAAGAGGAGTTGTCCGATGGCACAGACATGTGGTCTTCTGACTCAGAAGAACCCTCGTCTCCAAAAGAAGTACCATACTTCGACCCGGTTTCAATAGGCGATTGGGATCATCTCATAGCAAACCTTGAGAAAATTGCCATTCAAGAAGACCTGTGGAAAGGAACAAAACCTTGGTCTGGAAATGCCCTTGAAACCCCAGAAGGTTTCGTTGAGCTGGAAGCCTCCGAAAATATTGTGGAGGAACCACCTTTGAACCTTCCAATAGAAGATCATGTTCAAAAGATAGACTTGGGAACACCTGATAACCCACGTCCTGTATTCATAAGCAAGAATATAAAGGATGATGAGTTACCCGAGTATATCGCCTTTCTTCGTGAGTTCGTTGATTGCTTTGCATGGTCTTATACTGAAATGCCTGGCTTAGACCCCAAAATAGCAGTCCACAAACTCAATCTTCAAGAAGAATCAAGCCTGTCAAGCAAGGTCAAAGAAGATTCCATCCAGATGTGATGGATACAATTGAACAAGAAGTTCAAAAACTCAAAAGTGCCGGCTTCATCCGTGAGGAACAACATCCTGAATGGTTGGCCAACATTGCCCCCGTGACAAAGAAAAACGGGCAGATCAGGGTCTATATTGACTATAGAGACCCGAATGGCGCATGCCCTAAAGATGAATTTCCGCTCCCCATACCAGAGGTAATGATTGATAATACCTGTGGATTCGAGCGAATGACATTCATGGATGGTTTCTCTGGCTACAATCAGATAAAGATGCATCCTGAGGATGAAAAACATACATCCTTTCGGACCCCATTTGGCGTGTATTGCTACACTGTCATGCCATTTGGTCTGAAAAATGCTGGTGCCTCATATCAGAGGGCTATGATGAAAATATTCCAAGATATGCAGCACAAGACGGTTGAATGTTACGTTGATGACCTCGCCGTCCAAAGCAAATGAAAAGAAGATCACCTCGAAGACCTTCGAGAAGTCCTCCTCCGGCTTCGCAAACACAAACTACGAATGAATCCTGTGAAATGCTTCTTCGGCGTCTCGTTAGGTAAGTTCCTCGGATTCTTAGTACGGAAAGCTGGAATAGAGCTTGACCCCATAAAAGTCAAAGCCATTCTAGAAATGCCCTCTCCAAGAACCTTGAGAGAACTCAAAGGGCTTCAAGGGAGATTGGCCTACATCAAACGGTTCATCTCCAATCTTTCGGGGAAATGTCGTCCATTCTCCCGGTTGATGAAAAAAGGTGTAAACTTTATCTGGGATGCTGATTGTGAAGCTGCATTCCAAGATATCAAGTCATACCTGACAAAACCTCCAATGTTAGCTGCTCCTACCACTGGAAAACCATTCATCTTGTACACAAGAGCCCTTGATCACTCTCTGGGAGCTCTGCTTGCACAAGAAAATTATAAAAAAAAAAGAAACTGCTCTATATTACCTCAGCCGCATGCTAGTAGGTGCAGAGCATTGCTACTCTCCAGTCGATAAAGAATGTCTTACAGTGATGTTCACCGTACAAAAGCTGTGTCACTACTTGCTTTCCAACACAGTCTACCTGGTCTAGAGGGTCAACCTCTTGAATGTCACAAAAGCAGGTTCTCTCAATGCCCGACTGGCAAAATGGTCCATCCTCCTGTCACAATTTGATATTAGGTATGTACCACAAAAAGCAATCAAAGGGCAAGCTCTAGCGGACTTCCTCGCAGAGCATCCATTGCCTAAAGATTCTCCACTCAGAGATGATCTCCCAGACGAACCAGTCTACAATGTGGAGACTTTCTCACGAAGTGCCTCCTGGGACATGTACTTTGACGGTGCAACCAGGACAAATGAAAAAAGACAGCTGATCTCGGGAGTTGGCATCCTCTTTGTTAGCCCCGACAAATACATGATTCCACATGCTTTCTCGCTACTCGAACCATGCACAAACAATGCAGCTGAATATCAAGCTCTGATCCTAGGATTGGAACTCGCCATCAAATCCGGTATCACCATGTTAGAAGTCTTTGGAGACTCTCAACTGATCGTCAACCAGATGAATCAGAAATTTGAAGTCAGGAAGCCTGATCTGCTGCCTTACTACAACAAGGCACAATCACTTTTGCAAAAGTTTGACATCTATCACATCACCCACATTCGTAGAGGTGAAAACATACGTGCAGATGCCCTGGCTGGACTTGCCGCATCTATGGCAATCCAGGAAGGGGAAAACATGCAAATCACAGTGTGCGAAAGAAGAATCATTCCTCCTCTTAACACACATCAAGCAGTTGCTGAATGCCACCAAGTGGTTGGAAGTCGGATTTCAATCCTTCAAACTTCAATCGGCGACTGGAGGGATCCGTTCATTGATTACACTATGTTCTGAATCCTACCTGAAGATCCAAAAGAACGGGTAAGCATCCAAAGGCGAACCCCAAACTTTCATTTGGATATTCCTTCAAAAATCCTTTACAGGAAATCCTTCAACGGAGTACTTCTACGCTGCTTGTCACAACAAGAGGCTGAAGAAACACTCAAAGAAGTTCATGCCGGTCTTTGCGGAGCTCATCAGGCTGGTCCCAAACTCTATGATCAGATAAAAAGGTTAGGTTACTACTGGCCTACCATGGTAGCTGAGCAATGCAATTTGCTAAGCGCTGCCAACAATGCCAAGTTCATGGAGATTACATTCACATGCCTCCAGAATGGCTACATCCTACAGCGATTTCATGGCCTTTCGAAGCCTGGGGTATGGACATCATAGGTCCTATTTCTCCCCCTTCAAGCAAAGGTCATCGCTTCATCTTCACCGCTACAGATTATTTCTCCAAGTGGTTAGAAGCATTTGCGCTCAACGAAATGAAGACCTCATCAGTCCTTCAGTTCCTGCGCACCAACATCATTTGTTGTTTCGGCATACCCAAAAGATTCGTCCATGATAACGGACCACAATTCCGGGATCATCGATTCTACAGGTTCTGCGACAGATACAAAATCCAAAGCTGTCCTTCGACTCCATACAATCCGGCAGCAAACGGATTAGCAGAAGCTTTCAACTGTTAGAGTTTTTATTTTGTTGTAATTTGATTGGATGCATTCATTGTCATAGCTTGACCTCACTCTCATTCATGCTCTCCTTATCTTAGGATCCTCGTGCATATTTTACTACCATAAACTTTGTTTTTATTTGAAAAACCTTCAGAACTTCGGGATTTCTGATTGTATAGTCTGTCGGTCAGTCTGTCGGCTCCTTTCGGTCAGCCGGCATAAGAACCGAGACTAGCCGAGAGTCCTGTCGGTTCCATTTCCAGAGAGCTTCAATTTTCAGATCTTCTCTGTCGGTCAGCTCTTCGGCTCCTATCGGTCAACCGACAGTGCATGAATCGTAAGACTGAGAACTCGTCGGTTCCAATATCAGAGAGCTTCATTTTTAGCATTTTTGCTCTATTGGTTCCTGTGTCGGTTCCGTGTCGGTCGACCGATGATGTCGGTCAAACCACCAAGTGTTTATTGGTCAGCAATTTTTTCAAAAATATAGCCATTGGCTTGTGACCGTTGGGCTGTCGGTTGACCGACACCTTTGTCGGCTAACCGAGAGCTATCTGTTGAGAGCACTTTTTCTATAAAAAGTGACTTTCTCTTTTGGGAAAGTTGCTGATTTTTTTAGAACCTTTGAGCCCAAAGGAGAGGAGCTTTTCAAGAGCTTTTCAAAAGGAATTATAGAGGCATTCCAACTTTTCAATCTTTGATCTTTAAAATGGGTGTGCTTTCTAAATTTCTATTTCTATTTCATGCTTAGATTCTTCATCTTTGTTTTCTTTTAAGCATGATCAAATTGTTAGCTCTCTTCTTAAGTTGTTGTTGCTTTTCATAACATGCTTTGATCTTTGAAAAACTTTAGCATTATGAAATCAACATATGACTTTTCATTCACATGTGTTTTTGAATGTTAGCTTTCAAATCCATTTTGTCAATCTTAAGATTGTACTCTCTCTCTCTCTCTCTTCAAGTTTGATCTTTTGAAAAACATGTGTTGAGTAATTCAACTCTTTCTCTTACATATGATTATCATCTTTTGCATCATTTGAAGTTTCATCTTTTTAAAAGAGAAAGAGTGCTTTCTAGTCCATGCATTAGTCATAAACTTTATCATTCATATGCATGCTTCTAGTAGTTGAGTTATCATTTTCTATTCAGCCTATCTAGAGGCAAACCATTGTGTTCAATTTGTTCTCTTATCCATGCATAAATAAGCATTTTACTTAAGAGAAAAATCTATGTTGTAAAGGTTGGTATTTAGCCTTAAAAAGCACTTGTTGTGATGTAAAGGTTTATGTTTATCCTTGAAAAGCATAGTGATGAGGTTGTAAGGTTTGAGGTGATCCTAAACCTTGAATTGATTAGTGAAATCCGGTAGGGTTACCGGGAGTGGATGTGGGCAATTTGGCCGAACCACTATAATTGGTTGTGTTATGGTGATTGATGTTTACCTCTCTTTTTATGATTGTTGACTTTATGTTTGGGTGTGAGATTGAATAGAGTTTGTAGTTGTCTTTTGATTTTGAATGCATAACTTAGAAACTCTCTCTCTTCTCAAGCTAATTTACCATCATCAAAGCATAAGTCACCTAAAAGCTAAAATGTTCAAAAGTGGTCTAAATTTTTAGTAGCATCCTATTCACCCCCCCCCCCCTCTAGGATTCGATCTTGGTCTTTCATCAACAAGACACTCTGCAAAATCCTCAAGAAGATGGTCTCTAGTCACAAAATCCTCAAAATCCACATCCCAAATTTCAAAGGTTCGAAAAAACCTAAAAAACCATGGAGACGCGACATTTCAGTTGATATCCATGACCCAAAGGTTCGAGAAAACCACAAATTTCAAAAATCATGGGGAAACGACATCAAGTCAGTACCCGCAAAACCAAAATTTTTGAAAAGCAAGGATGCGACATTCCATCGATACTTGCACCCAAATCTGCGAGAATGCGACATTCCATCGATACTCGCAACCGAATGAGCAAGGATGCGACATTCTATCGATACTTGCAAGAACATTCAGCAGGGAGGCGACTTTTAGTCGATACTTGCATTTTTGAAAACCAAAACGGCTATAGATGCCACCAAAACAAATCGGCTATAAATGCCACCAAAACAAATCGGCTATAAATGCCACCAAAATCGGCTATCAATGCCACCAAAATTGGCTATCAATTCCACCAAAACAGGCTATAAATGCCACAAACTGGCTATCAATGCGATAAACTCGGCTATCAATGCCACCAAAACCAGATATCAATGCCACAAATCGGCTATCAATGCCACAAAAAAGCTGGCTCTCATGCCAAAAATCGGCTTCCATGCCACAAACAAAAATCTGGCTTCCATGCCAAAACAATCATTTGACAAAAGATTTTCACAAAATGACAAGCTTTTGATCAAATCCCATTTAGCAATCACTTTCATCACAAAAAGATTTAAATGAGCATAGGGAAAACACAAAAAAAAACATCACATTTAGCAATTACTTTCATCACAAAAAGATTTAAGTGAGCATAGGGAAAACAAAACAAAAAAAAAGAGTACCAAAAAATACATGCGGTACCAACAAAAAAAGTGTTCACAAACACTAAAAAAAAAAAGAGTACCAAAAAAATACATGTGGTACCAAAAAAAAAAGAAAAGAAGGATAGTTTCTGTTACAAAAAAAAAAATAGGAGCTCAACCAAAAATGGTCTCCAGCCAAGATTTCAGCTCCTCAAGCAAACTTTTGGCCTCAGCCGTCAGGGATTCCAAGGCACGCTTCTTCAAGAACTTGCCATGAGATGCTGGAGAATGCTGCAATCCTTCTTTCACACCGGGAAGCTTATCCCGAGCAGTTCGCCATTGTTTGTTCTCTTGAGACCTCCTTTTCAAGAACTCGATCAGCATCGGCAACCCGGCGAATCAGAGCACTTTCCCTGTCGCGAGCCTCTGTTATAGCAGCCCACTTGGCAGTGACTTGTGCCTTCAAATGCTCAAGACATTTCCTGGCCTCATCGACCTCCCTATCAAGGATCTTAAGGTCATGTGTCAGCCCAATGATGGCTAGCTCTTCTAAGTTCTTCTCTCGGACTATCTGTTTCCTGCTTTGTGTAGCCTCATCCAGGTCAGACTTAGCCTTATAAGTAGGATCCAGGAACATCTCCTTGAAGAACTGGTCATCAGCCAAACCCATGGTCTCAAACCACTTGTCACCCAGTGCAATGATCCTATCAAACGATCGCCCTGGCACCTGTGACATCCAGACCAGCCTCTTCGGCATCACCGAGAATCTCATGCACATGCTGGATCATGCCAAATCCGGCATCCAAGTGTCCAGCAAGGAGAGTCTCAATCCAAGAGCTCAGAACCCGCACCACCACCTTCTTCGCAAAAAAAAGAGATGGCCCAGCTGAAGATTCGCCCCGCTCCGTCGGTCGGCTGCCCATGTCATGCCCCGTTGGAAGAGGAACAAAAGAACTCTTTCCAGTTGGAGCTGCTGTAGAAGGAATCTCAGCATGAGGTATCTCCTCAACAGTGTCAGAACTGGTCCCAGGAGCCTCTACCTCTGGATCGACCTCTGGCATCCCTTGCTCTGGTTCTGAAGGAAGCAACGGACTCTCCGCTGTCACCTCAAAACCTGCCAAAGAAACACAAAAAGGTATGAATATGATCTTATTTGAAAATCATTATCAGGGTTATTACTACAAAATACCTTCTTCGACAACTGGCGGAACACTCTCTTCCTCCATGAACTCATTGAAAGCATCATCAACATTTGCATCCATCGATGGTTCAAAGTCATTGGAATCCTATGGCAAGTCAGCTGACAAGAAAAATCTTAGCAAACCAAGTCACAGACACAAAAAAAAAAAGCAAAAGAAGTTATACCAATTGGAGATTCTGGATTCACTCCAGAGTCCCTTAGTTCTTCTTCAGGTGCCCCGGCAGGATCCGTCACCACCTCATCGGTTGGAACCTCAGGCATCGCCAAATCTTCCTCTGCTAAAAAAAAAAAAGAGGAGCAACAGGGAGAGAAAATAAATCAAGACATGGAAAAATCCCATGAAAAGAAATGGAAAGAGAAAGAGGAAGAATCATACCTTCACCAATGGTCTCTTCTTCTCAGCTTCTCTTCTCTGGAGGCTTGTCAGCATCCACTGGCACATCCTCATTAATAGTAAGAGGGACTTCTATATCAGGAGAGTCCTCATATTGCCCCTTGCTGTGATGATGACTCCTCTTCCTCATACTCCTGCGGGTTCGCTTCTTAGAGGAACCTGCCCCGCTGTCAGAGTCAGGTCTCCCACTTGACTCCTCACTGGATGGTCTACTCTTGCCAGTAGACTCCACGGAAGCTTGCCTTTGTGCTGCTTGCATCCAAGCATCAAGGTCGGCTTCCTCCTGTTCTAGCTGCTCTAAAGCCTCATCAGGTATTTCTCGAACAGCTTCAGAACCAATAACGCCCTGGTCATCGAGAAAGCCTATCTTGTGCTTCTCTCCAGAAAGGAAGGCCCAAACTTCCTCTCGCCGGATGCCATCCGACTTTCCAAGGCCCTTTCTAGATGCCAGCTTCACATCAAGCTCCTTGGAAAGCCCCCGATATGCCGAAAAGCTCTCCGCGAACCACTTCGCAAAGCCGGCAGTCCGAGAAGTCGACAACATAGGATAAGAGATCATGGCTGTAGTGTCTTCAGCACTATAGAAAGCCCATGCATTTCTCCCGTCCTATAAACCCCCAAAGCGCTTCACCATGCTTGAAGGCGCTCCAATAACGCCTTGAGAAAAGCCCAATTGCAAAGCAAAGCGAGAGGGTACATACGGTTGGATGTCGATGAAAAGATGTCTGCGGTACACCATCGTACCGACACATATGCTGAAAAGCCACTCCTTCTCTCCATTCGTCAAGGAGTAATGCCTTCCCGACCCCGCCCTGGTAGAGTCTCGGGAGGCACCAAAATCAAAAGCCCTCTTCCGCAACTCCGGAGAAAGCTTCATTGAAGACTGCCCTATCTCGACGTCGCTGAACCGTCGGATCCTCATGCGGGCAAACAAAAGTGATTCGGACACGGCTTTGCCCTTAGCCAGCCGAATCATCAGAGGATCATCATCCTGTGCAGCACCCAGCCGGTGGAAGCCAGGACAGTGGTACACATACCATGAATAAAAGATGTGGGCTGAAAATACCCTGTTCATGGGAAGCCCAAGCCAAACCAAAAAAACAGCAGCCTGCAGTTCGGTACACAGGTAGGAGTAAAGAGCTGGCACCAAAGCAAGCTGCTCTCCAAACGCCATCTGACAAGTCGGAAAAATACAATGCGGCCTGATGTGCGTTCCATCTCCTCCAGCAAAAATAGCCTCACCAAGCCAATAAGTGAGGTAAACAGCGAGATCTCTCCGCAGTGCAATGTCAGGACATATGGCGTTTGTACTCACACAGAAATCTCTCAACTCTTCTTGTATAGCCAAGATCTTCTTCGAACTTGGATCCTGAGCCCTGGCTTCCTGGGTCGCACTATCAGAAGACTCCCTGCTATCAAAAAAGCTGGGGAACGAAGAGCTACAACTATTCCAACTGCTGGATCTAACTTTCAAGCCTTCCTTCTCCTTCAAAAAATCATAGAAGGCAACAAGCTAAAACTACAGAAGACTGAACCCCTCAGACTGCTCCTCAAGGACGCTGTCGATCGGCATAAACTCCTCATAGAGTTTGCCAAGGATAGGCAATCCAGTAATGGCGCTCAGCTCCTTCAAAGAGAAACCAATCTCACCATTCGTCACAACGAAGGTATTGGTTTGTGGAAGGAATGACTCCAGCATAGCCATGAAGGCCTCGTCGGAAAAGATCACGGTCTCCCTAAAGGCGCGGACCGCATCAAAAATCCCGCCTTCCTTCAAAACGGCGCCACCAATCAGCAGGACGTAATCAGTCCACGACTTCCACTCAGAGTCAGCATTGAAACGGCTACGTAGTCGAAAAGGCTTTATCCAATTGCTGCCGTCACCGCTGAAAATATCAAGGCCCACCGGTCTCAAATCGACCGATGGATAATCAGAGCCCTGGTAACCGCTGGATGGCATCAACAGGTCCATGTCAGCAAGCGACCTCTCCGTATATCCAGGAGAACCGCCAACAAAAATCCCGGTCTTGATTACATTTGTCCTTCTCACCCAGCTTGGAGGATCTTCCCTCTTAGAGCACGTGGGGGCAAGGCTTATGATCGAGACAGTGAGATCAAACGTCAACCGGGTAGCAACAATCTTCTTCTCACCATCTGCTGTGAAAGAGAACTGAAAACATCTCCTCTGGTATGTCATGTCATCAGGGATGGCATCACCAAAGAATAAGGTAGGCTTGGGTAAAACACTCTGATCTTCCATCACCCATGGACGACTGCTTACCATGATCTTATAAAAATCCTCTCCCTTGAGAGCGATCAGTCGCTGCCTCATCTCATCTCTGTTGAGGGAGTCGCACTCTTCCAGATTTCTCTCAACATACTGGACCTTCTCCCAGGCCTGCTGAACGGCCGGATTAGAAGATCTAGCAGATCGACGAGGTACGCTTGTAGCAGGCTCTTTACCCTTGTTCGTTCTGGAAAAACCACCTGCAAAGGATGGAAAAGAAAAAGATCAAACATCAAAATGACATAATTTCGCTAAAAAAAAATATGGCGAAATTTTGACATGATGCCGGGGCAATTCCGAAGAAAAGGAACTATCCTGGAAGAAACAGAAAGCTTGAAGATGGGCTCAACATTGTTGCCAGCTCCGAAACTCCAAACTTTCGAAACCTTAAAGTCTCCGCAAAATCAGGAAGGGCTCAACATCGCTGCGAGCTCTTCCCAAATTTGCGAAAACTTTCAGGTATGCTATCACATCATGCTACAAATTCAATTTACAATAGAATGCATGCATGAACATCTAGGTTTGCCAAAAAAAAAAGGGGGCATTATCATGATTTGCAAAAAAAAAAAGGGCAGAAAGAAAACTTTCTAAAAAAAAAAAGAAAGGATCAGCAAAAAAAAAAGAGAAAAAGGGGCTGGCCCATAGGCCGTGGCCGACACGCCATGAGGCCGTACGGCCAGATCCGTACGGATCTGTCCGTACGGCCCACAAAAGAAAAAAAAACATGCAAAAAAAAAGAAGAAGAAGAAAGCATGAAAAAAAAACGTGTAAAAAAAAAAGAGCAAACACGTGGAAAAAGAAAAGAAAAGAAAAGAAAGAAACAAAAAAAAAAAGAAGAAAGAACTTTTTTCCTACAATGGGGTTTTCTTGAAAAAGGAAACTTACTTGAAGCCATTGATGGAGAAGCAGAAGAAAAGTCTTGAAGATCTTGAAGAAGAAGAACTCTTGGTCTTGAAGCCCTCTTGGGATTGTTGCAAAAGAAAGCAATAAGAACAACCTCCTCCTTGCTCTTATAGAAGAGAGCAAACCAAAGAAGGAAAGAAGAAAGATGTAAGTGTTACTAATTAGTAACCTTACCAAAAGAAAGAAATTAGAAAGATTCTTTCCCAAAAGAAAGATATCTTGAGGGATTCTCTCCCAAAAAGAAATCAATGAGGGATTTTCTCCCAAAAGATAGGATCAGTGAAAGATTCTTTTCCAAAGGAAGATATCTTGAGATATTCTCTCCCAAAATAAAGGGAACATGAGAGATTCTCTCCAAGTAAAGATATTCTTAGATATTCTCTAGCCAAAGGAGATATTTTTGAATATTCTTTATAAAAATGACACCATATGAGATCTAAGCCATTTCAAAAGCTTAAGGTCCCATGGGTTAGCCCATATGAGCCAGGTTTGACCACCTAGGCACTAAAAAAAAAAAATTGGGCTTTTAGTCAAAGAGAAATCCCTCTTACCAAGAGCATACAAAAATCGTTCCATGCCTCTATTGAGTTGATTCGACCATACAAAAGAGAATTCCAAGCCCCATGAGCTTCCAAAAATCAAACCATCCAGCCTCATCTACCAAATTGAGCCAAAATCTTGAAATTGACATTCTGCAAAAATCCAAACCAAATCCTGGTCCCCTAACTTGCTACATACAGCTTGTTAGGTCACAAGACCAAAACCAAAAACCAAAACCTGGTCCCCTAACTTGCCACATACAGCTTGTTAGGTCACAAAACCAAAACCAAAAACCAAAACCTGATCCCCTAACTTGCCACATACAGCCTGTTAGGTCACAAGATCAAAACCAAAATTGATCCCCCAACATTCCACATACAGCTTGCTGGGTCACACGGTCAAAACCAAACCTGACCCCCTAACCTGCCATATACAGCCTGTTAGGTCACAAGGTCAAAACACAAATCCACATCCCCGATGTCATCTTCAAAACTTTGCCTCGAGATGGTACGTGATCCCTTTCACTACCATAAAATTCCCCTGGAAGCTCAAAAGGCTACAAATACCAAAAGAAAGATTGCTCAAGACTCTTGGTCAAGTCACAAGCTTTCCTTCACAAAATCTCTTCGAGGCACATCGACTACAAAAGTTAAGCAACTCGTCGCCGCACCTCGAGGGGGCATTTGTTGACACCAAAAATGTCACTTTGCTTCTTCAAGATCCAGAAAATTGCATGAAGTCACAACCTGCCATAAATAGGCAATGCTACTTCCAAAAAATCAAATCTTGTCAGAATCAAACAAAAACTGCAAGATCCTTCAAGACAGCCAAAAGAGGAGTACACAAGAAGTTTCGGGCCATTTCAAAATCATTTGGCCTAACTTTGCTTCTTCGGCAGCTAAAAAGGAGCTCCCGGCGGCGAAAGCATCGGAGGCACCAAATCTTCGATCAGAGCCGATGGATGGTCTCAAAATACATCCAAAGGGCTCCATGTCAAGTTCCCAGTCAAACCGACAACGTTTGACCCTACATCAACCCTCGAATAGCTAAATCCAGCCTCTCGGCGGCGAGAACCTCCAAGGCCATCACTCATCAGATAGATCACATGGACGGCTTCAAAATGCTTACAAAGCTCAAGTTTCAGGTCATTTCGACAACATTTGACCATACTTTGACGCTCGGAAGCCAAATCAGGCCTCTCGGCGGCGAAGCTCCCCCGGACCATGGTTTCCAAGACAGAGCCTGTGGATCATCTTAAAATGACTCCAATAAGTTCCCTGTCAAATTTCAAGTCAAACGGAGATCGGTTGACCGCACATCAAGCCGCGACATCTTCATCGCGATAAAAGTAAGTCTACTGGTGATAGGACCCCAAATGGCTTCAAAACTCAAACAAAAACCTATGGTTGGTCTTATTTATTGCTCAGCAGGCTTCACCCTAAATTTCAGGTCATTCCGACATCGTTTGACCCAGTTTCGGCTTCTGACAGAAAATCGGCAGCTCTGCGCGACAAAGTCTTCGGCTTTCTCAGAAAATTGAAAACTTTGCAAAACAAGATGCAAGGATTCTCATCAGGTATTCTACAGGGAAATCAGGCCAATAAATGATAAAAAATGTCAAGGAAAAATACAGAAGAAAAAAGAATAAAAAAACAACAAAAACGGACACAAAACGGGACAAAAGGGGGGAAAACCCCCACGGTCGCAGACCCCTACGACCCTGGCCTAGGGTAGCAGGCCCCTGCAACCCTGGCCCAGAGTTGCCAGCCCCTGCGACCATGGAGCCCGGGATCGCCGGGAGGGCCCCGGAAACCCCGTTTTTTGCCCTTTTTTCTCGATTCGAAACGTCTGACCTCTGGTATTTTCCAAAAAATATACTTTTGAGACACCAAACCCTCTGACATCCATCAAAATCACGGGTCAATCATCAAGAGTAACGAAATCAACATTGATCGCCAACTGGTCAACCAAAAAAAGTGTGATTTCTACCCGACCGATCGAGAAATCGACAGGACAGATGGCACCGACCCGCTATTGGCAACCAATACCTGAAGTTACATGGTCATCCAATGTCGATCTACATGAAGATCCATCGATGATCATCGCCAGAAGAATCCCAAAAGACGCGGCACGGCCCGCGACTCTTCAACTGCTCGGCGACCACTTAATGCGATTAATTGACTAGCTTTATTACAGTCATTAATCCATTTCTTTGGACGGCCCAATCAGAAGCAAGCATCCGGGAGTTACAAGTCAAGAGATTCATGACAATTAAACCATGAAACTCCTCCCATCATGGCGATTAAAGGCGATTAAATGCCCTCAATCTCCTCCGGCCAATCAGAAGCCAAGAAAAAGGAGTTACAAAGTAAAGGAATTAAATCCTGTAACTCCTCCCATTATGCGGCTTAATGACAATAAAAGCCCATAAACTCTCCTAAATGGCTACCAAGAGCCTATAAATAGGAGAGCACTCCAAAGGAATCCAGATCGGAAAAAACAAGACAGATCCCAGATCAGAAAAAAGCACAGAAATCCAGAGAAAGAAAGAGAAAACTCTGCGGAAGTTCTACACCGGCCACGGCTACAAGGTGACAAAAGTCCCTTGGGGGGTACCCCCCAAGGTCCTTGCCTTCTCCTTCTGCCTCCAATGGCTTAGATGTGGCTTTTCAGCCCGTCTACTTGGTTTTTTATTGGACATAGGACCTCCTTTTTGTCTTTGTCCTCTAAAAACCTGAGGTTATAGCCAAGTCAAGCGAATCAATAGCATCCTCTGTTCTCATCTGCATGGATGATGGCGAAGTCCACATATGGCTTGCGACCGTCAATCTGAACGGGTCCCCCACAATCTCCTGAGAAGTTAGATCCTCCTTTTCTTGCTTTTCATTGTAGTTTGTATTTTTTCAAAAGAGACAAAAATCACAACTCTTGTCTTTCATTATTGATAAGAATTGTAAATCGGCTATAAACGCCAAAATCGGCTATAAATGCCAAAAAAACGCCTTTCACGACAAATCAAGAAAATGTCTCCGGCGAAGGTTGATCTCCGGATCACCACTTGCAATTCCAAGTAAAATAGAAAATCTGGCACACCCACACAAAAGAAATGTTGATGCACGCCTCTGCCCCCCCCCCCCCCCCCCCCCCCGGTTACGAAAGGGTCGGACCCAAACGGACTCCCACGTCCGCCGACCTCGGTAGAACCGAGCGGGCAGGATGCGCTGGTCCATCAGCTCCTCTTTAGTTCCACGCTGTTGTCGCGAGTTTGTCTTTTTTCAATAATGTTTTCATTTTCTTATGAATTATGAAAGTTATTATTTTTGTTGGTCAATTCCATATATTATATATTCATTTGGGCTTAGTTTTCTTGTAAAATGGTTATCATAGAAAATTAATGACTATATAGGAAATCATATAAAATAGTTATTTCAAAAGTTTGATCATATATGCTTAAAGTACAATGCATAACTATGAAAATAATAACAACAGAATTTATACGGGTCAATGTTCTAAAAATACAGTTACTTTTTTATAAATATCTCATAGATAAAGCCCAACTCTCAGTCAATATTCCAAAGTGGGGCTGGAATCCCTTTCTCATTAACTAATTTTAACCTTTTGGTGATAATTATTAGCAAAAAAAATGCTCCGTGGTGTAGGGGCAGTGTCGCCCCTTTAAAATCCAAAGTGTTCAGAGTTCAGGTGTCGACACATACCGAGATTAATTTTTATCATGTCATTAAAAATACATAGGTCAAGTCAGGGGGAAGCGTGGCAGGCCCATAACCCACAGGTTCCAAGGTCGGAATTTGTCACTTTAAGAACTTTATAAAGAGATGCTTTGCTGTTTCCTTTTTTTAGATCTTGAAATAAATACTTTTTTTAATTACAAATAAAAATTTTAAATAATGGGGAATTATTCAAATAGTCAGAGTGGCGCAGGCGTGGTGTGCCCATAATCCACAGGTCCCACGATCGAAACCTGGCTCTGATATGAGTTGCTTGCCGCCTCCATTTAGAACTTTTTTGCTTCTGCTTGTTTTTTAATTGGACAACAGCCAATTTTTCCTGTTCTGTCCTTTTCTCGTCTACAGCCAAATAACAGTTAGAACTGGCATTAATAACTACCGGCAAAAGAACATGTGGGAGAGAGGAGAGATGTGCATTTACAGGTTCAATTGACCTAAGTTTGTTTCTACCAAAAAAAAAAATATGTGACCTAGGTTTACCGTATGGATTGGGTTGAAACTTTTGGCCTGACAAATAAATGGGCTAGGTTTGGGTTGAGGACCTGAGGTAGTTCTTATTATTCAACCTGCTAACCTGACTCAACTCAATTATTTGCAGTTCAACTTGCCAACGAAACCTATTAATCAGGGTTTGGATTAATCCTTTTAACTCCCTAGCTGAGTTGTGGAGTTGTGGGTAAATTACATTTTCAACCTAACTAACATATTTAGATTAATGTTGATCCTATATAAGTCTATATAACTCGATTCAAATCCAACCCAGTGCATTACCACCCAACGTGAATTCCCTCCTGTTATTTTTACATGTGCCTCATTCAGATATGTAATTATTTGCACATTCTATACAAGAAATAAGTATTTAATATTGCAATCAATTTATGGCCTGCTCTTTAGTTTCTTTATATCATTGCTAATGAGCTGTGTGATAAAATTTAGATATCATTTATCAACTTAGGACAATTGTTGACATGAAATGCACAAAATGTCTTCTCAGGATCCCACTTAGAAAAAATTGTCCTTTATTACATGCTCAAACTCACTCTTGCTAGCACATGATCCAAACAAGTCACGCAAAAACAGTAAGGTCTCATTTAGTTTAATGGGACCTGGCTTTGCTGTGTTCCTCAAGGATTCTTCATTGATTTTCCACAAAGTAATGGAAAATCCTTATTCGGCACTTGTAAATCATGAGGTTTTGGACAAGTAGAAATCTCACCCTCATTTTTGAGAATTTTCAGGATTGACCCCTTCCCATAAAATTTGCAAATTCTCATATTTGGGATTTTCACACTAATATCAAATTTCTCATCAATACACACATATATAATCAATGTACCTGTTTCCGATACAAGTCGGTCACGAGCTGGTGGTCTAAAAAATGTGTTCTACCGCTGGCCCTACCCGATTTACGACCCAACCCGTTTGCCAACCCTGGTAAGAGGAGAGGATCTAGGAACAAAGAGAGGGGATTGGGAGAGGTCACACTAAATTAATTTGGATGAGTCAAAATCAATTAGAGCAAATTGAAGATGATATGAATTTGAAACTAGTTCGCTTATATATGTATATATATATATATATAAATGGGCCCACAATTGATATATATATACATATATATGGGTAATATTCAGGTGGTCCCTCACATTTAAGTTGTTGACATTTGATATGGATGTGAGGGCCCCCACCTTATCTCTCATAGTAAGGTGAGAGATGCTCTCATAAGAGCATCACCCATATATATAATTGAATTTCCAGGATTTCTAAGTAATGTGTTTTTATTGAAGTGCTAAAAAGTTAAGGATTGAAGGTAAATATCCCTCCTTTGGTAACTCATCTTACTCCTAAATTATATCCTAGGAAAGTTATAGTCCTATCAACACCTCCACCTTAGAGACTTCACTCCTTGCCTCTTTAATACTTATTTGATAAAAGAAACCCCTTTGCTATGAATTTCTGAGAATTCAGAATTCAGTACGATAGAGGCAAATGAGTCAGGGTTGTTTGCTTGGTTACTCTAAGAGAGGATCTCATGTTTTTCTTGAAGGAAAAACCTTCTAATGTGGTTAGATACTCACTATGATATGACAAATTTGCAACTTTAAACTCAAAATTAAGATACTTGGATGTGGATATATGTGTGTGTGTGTGTGTGTGTGTGTGTGTGTGTGTTGATGCTTGATTTGGAACTTAGGAAGCCTTGATGTGTCTATAATTTACATGCCCCATTATATAATAAAGTTAAAATCTCAAATAAGTCCTTAAATTTTTACCTTATTTCAAGAAAGGACACATGTTTCAAGAGTTTTCAATGAATCCCTAAGTTTTTCTGAAAGTTTTCAATTAAGCACATCCATCCATTTAAAGTTACTTTTCGGCAACTTTTTTTCTCTATTTTTTTAAAATACTCAAATTACCCTTCATTGAGATAAATCCTCCTTCACTTTCTTTATATGCTCCTTATTTTCTTTATTAGCGTCCTCACGAAGATCAAGGACAATCAGCATCCCCGCGTGATCGGTTGCATTTAGTGGTTTTCGGAACCAAGTTATGGCTTTAAATGAAGGGCAATTTGGGTATTTTAGAAAAATTGAGAAAAAAATCTCCAGAAATACCTTTAAATGGCCGGATGTCCTTAATTGAAAAATTTTACCGAAAACTTAGGGACTAATTTGAAAACTTCTGAAACTTGTGTCTTTTTTTGAAACAAGTCAAAAGCTTGAGACTTGATTTAAAAATTTCCCTATAATAAAAGACAGCAGTCCTCTTTGCCAGAGTACGACACGTGGCGCATCCTAAAACTTTTTACAACGCTAAATTCCGGAATTGCCCTTCTAATCTTCCCTAAAATCTCTGAATTAAAATCTCCTCTAACTTCTATCTAACTAAGACATAATCTCTTTAAGATTCCCCAAAAGAAATCTTTCCTAAAATCTCTTCACTAGTGACCACCCTTGAACTTATCCAACCCACTTATTGACCCACCCATTGAAACTAACCCTCGATTTGTGCAACCCCAAAACTTTGCCCATCAATCTATATCTTGCTGCTCCATCACCTAAACCTACTTCATGTACAAAGACTTTATGTTTTCTTTGAAAAAATAATTCTTTAATAGGTTCGTGAGTTTTTGAACTTTTTATTTAATGATCTTAATCTACAAGAGATTGAGTCCTCTTTTGTTCTTGAAAAAAAAAAAAAGCAAGGAGACATGGATCTTATTCCACATTGGAAAACAAGAGATTTTATTCACAAAGAGGTATGATTTCTTTTCTTTTATATTTTGTTATAGATTTTTTTATTGTAGTTCTTTTTTGTAATTCTCTTCCTTTTATTGAGGTCAGATTCAAGTAGTAGAGGCATGATTTTCCTCTTTTTTTTATTGTGCTTCTTTTATTTTGTCTTCTTTTTAGTAAATGTTTTAATGTGAAATTGCATTTTTCTTTTAAAAGAAGCTGCGTTTTGCATTGGGGTTTTTGTGACGATCCATAAATTTCTTTCAATTAATTTTTCATTTGATTTCTATTACTCAATGTTGTAGTTTTAGTCCAATCATGATCATTAAAAGACGATTCAATTAGATCATTTTACTTATATTTTCTTTTAAACCTTGATTTTTGAAGTTCAGTTTTAATTGTGTTTGTATTATGAATTATATATTAATTTTTATTTATAATTTATTTAAAAAATAAAAATATCTCTAATTAAAATATTATTTACTTTTTACCAACGCAGGCCAAGCAACAGCCTCTTTGTGAAGGAGCGACACGTGGTGCATCCTTAAACTTTTTGCAATGCTATATTTCGGAATTACCCTTTTAATCTAATCTCATGAAATTAACTCAAATTCTCTAATACTCCATCACCTGAAATTTAGGTTTTTTACTTTGAAAATTTCTTCCTCATCAACAAATCTCTTATCTTAAGTTCATATTAAATCTCTTCGACTCTATCCATCCTCTCTTATCTATTCTCTCTTTGTTAAAAAAAAAAAAAAAACCTGGCAATCTTGTGATTGCGGGGCCTACTCTCGCCATGTCTTTATTTTTATGTGGGGCTCATTTCAATGATTTCATCACAACAACGTTGCATAGATTACCATGATTGCACCCAGTTGGAAAAAATCCAAACAAATCAGATAAATAGGTCACTTAAAATTCTCATCATCTAACAGTCAATAACAAATTCATGATACTCTTCAATGGGGCCCACTTATAAAAATTTCAAGATGATCAAAACTAATTGACCAATCCTTTATGCCATATGAAGCCTATAAAAGTCATTTAGTTAAAACTAAGGGCTTCATGACCATGAAAGATTGGTGAAACCCATCTTTTAATTGAGTTTTGGATCATCTTTAAAATTCGAACCCGCCTCTATATTTCTAAGATTATTATTATTTTTTTCTACCAAGCTTACGGGGGTTGGACCCCAGCCCTCAGGTGAGATGAGAGAGCCCTCAGGTGAGGGAAGGAGACCCTGGGTGGGGTGAGGGAGCCCTTGGGTGTGGCGTGCCTAGGTACCATAGGCAGCTAGGTAAAAACTGATGCCTCTTACCACTAAGGTAAGAGGTCGTTCTTCAATATCTTCTAAGATTTATTTGACATATTCATGGTAGGTCCCATTAAGAAATTTCATGAATATGTCAAATAAACCTTAGAAGATATGTCATGAATATCTTCTAAGACTTATTTGATATATTTATCGCTTTTTTTGATGGTCCACTTATGAATAGTTCAAGCCAATTAAAGCTAATAGAACCATTTTTATGTGGCTTGTGCTAAGCCTCCCAGAAGTCTTTTAATGAAAATTAAGTGTTTTATGATGGTAAAAGTTGATGGGACCCATTTACTATATGGTATTATACTGCTTTTAGATTTTTTATCAAAGGTGATATGTTCCTATTAAATCTCATATTAATGTATATTTTTATTTTTATATAATTTTTTAGTAGAATTAATTTATATTCTATTTAGTGACGTTTTGGTAGCACGGGTCCAACCACATCTCACCTATAACTTTTAATGCTAAGATTGTGTTGATCATGTCATTCATCACATGGTCATTCTAATGATGGGGCTCTCATTTTGAAATTAACTAATTACATATTTTCATCTTTTACTTTGTACTTATTTTTAAATTTTATTTACTTTGCTTTAAGAGAGAAATTCTAAATTTAACCACTTATACTTCGGCCTTAACACGAGCTTGGTTTGCTACAACAGAATAACTATCACATGATTATCATGATGATAAAGGCTGGCCCACTAGAGTTGGTACATGGATTGTACTAACTATTGTTAGGGATTTTGTGTATTGCAATTGATGGATGCATTATCAATTTAGCATCTCATGAATTTTCACACATGCATTTGAGTTAAATAAACTTGAAATCTGGTTTTCTACATGCATTATTTTTTAAATATTGTAAATCTTATCGTTGTGCATGTTTTGGATTTAAATTTTGGATGCATTTGTTTTTGAAAAGAATTTTTACAAATCAAGCTAGCCTATGTTTCAAAGTTTCAAATTATATTTGGCTTTTAGGTTCATGATTTTAAAAGCACTAGTTGATTTAAAATCATGTTTCCAAGCTTGGTTTAATGGCCCAAAAATCCCCACAAAGAATCACTTTAAAAAAATGCAAAAGTTGGAATTTTTTGTCTTAGGCTGTCGGTCAACCGACGTCCAGCTGTCGGTCAACCTACAGTGGAACCGACGCCAACCGAGACCTCTGTCGGTCCCATTTCCAGAGAGCTACAAATTTTAGATTTTCTCTATCGGTTCAAGTGTCGGATCATGTCGGTTCAGGTGTCGGTTCGCTTGTCGGTTCATGTCGGCTGACCCACACCTTTACAACGGTAAATTTCTTGACCGTTGGAATCTGACCGTTGAGGTGTCGGTCGACCGACACCAACCTGTCGGTCGACCGACAGGTAGCCGTTTGACCACTTTTTCTATAAAAGTTAGTTCATTCCTTGGCCATTAGGGATGATTTTTGAAGCCCTTCTTGAGGCATTTTGAAGCAAAAGAAAGGGGATCAAGCTAAGGAAGGCTAATGGTCATTAAGGAAAGCGAAAGCTTTGATTAATGAAGTTAAACCACCAATTAAGCTTTGCCTTTATTAATCATATGTTTTTATGCTTTGTCTAAATTATTGGTAAATGATTTTAAGCATATTAACTATGATGTGTTGAATCCTCTTCTTCCTTAATCTATGA